>CM074718.1:211317518-211635942 GCA_037306005.1 Rhinophrynus dorsalis
AGAATGTGGCATGTTAGAGTGACGGCCATGAGGTTCATCTTCAGAGAACAACCATTCTGCTGTTCTCATCGATTCCTACTGTATCGCCTTTGATATGATTTGATGAGATATACGCTAGCTATACAGTGCTTACAGTACAGTACAGTATAGAGAGAGACAGTGCTTGTAGTCCTTTTATGAGTTTCTGTTACACTGTATTTAACAGCCTGGCTTATATTCTAAGAGATGCTCTGTTTGGACCGTTGGGTCATTAGATTCGAGCATTGCACAGCTGCACACACAATGTGTGTAAGTCATTAATTCATCACATACAGATCATCAAAGTTTAGCTGTCTGCTCTTTCTCACATAAGGCTGTAGCTTCTCATTAATATTGCAAACAATCTCATCTATACTAGCACTGTGTTTGGAGGTAATACTGTGATTGATATCAGCATCCACATTCGTAAAAAATAGCCTTTATTTACACACCAGAAAAACTAAAATCCAGACCATTTCATAAAGGTTCTCTTCATACTGGATCTCTTTTCTCGGGTTAATTAGGTAACTGCTTACATACTTATATGCTCTATATGTTATGCTGTGACTTTAGCACTTTGTTTAATCAGACTCTATACATTCACCATTGACGAGTTCCTTAACTGTAGATATTGCTTTCCAGATGGATAAAACACGTCCCTTCATCTCTTCTAGTCCCACAAATGGACAAGAGACCATCCAAGAACACTGGCTTGCTAAGAATCCCTATGACAACCATTATGGTGACATTCATTATTATAACTATATGACAGACTGTTGGGACTGGAAATCATACCCCAAACCACGACTGGCCTCTGAATATGGTTTTCAGTCTTGGCCATCCTTGAGTACAATAGGCAAGGTAAAAAAATAATAATTCTACAAAAGATTAAGTTGAACGGTAGACAAAATTGTGTTGGATAACATTTTCTACAGCTTTGTATACTCAGGACTCACTAATAGGCCAGAACTTCAGATTTCCTTGATTGAGTAGAGATGAGTTTACCAGAGGCTGTCATTTTGATTCACTCACCTGTGCTTAAGCAGGAAATACTCAAGTACTGTCCTGTGGCTCCTGAGTACAGGTTTGAGGACCCCATATGTAGAGTAGGCATTCATGATATAAAATTAAACCTGTAATGAACTTGGATATGTATGCACTAGGACAAAACCAATTGATTTGTTTTTTTTTTGTTATTTTACAAATGACAGGTACATAGAAACAGAAGAAACTATGGCACTCCAGGGGAGATGCGCTAAGGTGTGACAAAGATTAGATAAACTTTCTAGTGAAGAAACTCTCCAATTCCTATGATATTTTGTGAAGAGTATGCACTAAGATCTCTCAACCTGGAGACATTTTTGTTGCTCCATAAAATCTATTATGATTTGGATGCAGTAGCTATTCTTTTAGTCAAGATAAAATAAAGATGAGACTTCACTCACTGGTAAAGTGGAAGCTATTATGATAAGTTCAGAGTTGCAGTTACTTTTAAGTAATGTTCCTCCTGAGAATAGTTAAGAGTAGTAGCTGAAACACTGACCTCTTCACTTTAATCTATCAGTGAACTGCAGTTTGTTTTTTTGTTTTACTACAAATCCTGCAAGCATCTGGTATAATTACTTTGAAACAGTTATACAACAGATCCAGCTGTTACATATATACTATGTAGTTTGGGATGCAATTTTGTTGGTGTAGCCTGGCATTGGGTTTCTTTGCATAATGAGGTCCTATGCTTTGATATTTGCTCCATTATTTTATTGGTCAGATCATGTTGGCCAACTAGCTGCCATAACGGTCTGATTTTTCATTTGCTATGGAGCCTTAACTTGTTGTCATGAACTTGGCACACCCACACAATTTGTTTTCATACTAAATGCAGTAGGTGGTACCCCAAAGCCAAATAAGTTTATGGATTTTGGAAGCGGGTGTTTTTTTTTTTTTTTTTTTTTTTTCCTCTACCTCAAAACTCTTACTCTTTTTAATTAGGTGTCTCAACCTGATGATTGGTCCTACACCAGCAATTTCTCTTCTCACCGACAGCACCACTCGTCCGGCAATGAACAGATGCTTTTACAGGCTGGTCTCCATTACAATCTACCTAAAAATCCAGATCCTATCAAAGAATTTCAGTACACTTTGTACATAACTCAGGTAATTCCTATAAGAGTATTCCAGTGGAATTTGCACTTAACAATTGTATTTACAGAGACCTATATATAATATATAGCATGGCTTTTCCTGCTGAGTAAAACAAGAGTAGTGCCACTCTTGGAGGATGCTTCAATCAAAGGTTATTAAAGCTTATACTCATTGGTCTCTCTTTCTCTCTCTCTCTCTCTCTCTCTCTCTCTCTCTTTCTCTTTCTTACAAGTTTATGCACTGGAATGGAGAGGTCTGACTGTAATACATTTAGAGTTTAGAATTTGAAATTAAGAGTCATGAACTTGGGCTCCTCAGAGAAGCCATATGTGTCAGTGGCAGTGTGTGTGTCCAGCTGTGACTCCTGTCCAACTCCTTATGCTACTTTTCTGTGCATGGTTCCTTCCAGTATTCACTTCATGACACATAGTGAGACTAGGAAGGTAAAGCTAGCAGAAGCCATTTCTGATCCCGCAAGCACAGCTGCCAGCCAGTCAAACAATGATAGAGGTAATATCACAGTACTCCTCTGTCCTCTCTTTCATTGGCTGGCTGGGACTACTCTTGTAGATGTAACCCAATCAAAGCCTGCCCATTTATTGACAAGTCTACTATTAGGGATAATTGCTTCCCGGGCCAGACTGCACAACCTCTGTGTTAATCCTTGGGGGGAGGGCAAGGTACAGACCAAACTGACCATAGGGCAACAAGCCTACAGTAATAAAACATAAATATGCTTACCACTAAATTAAAGATGAGTTTTAGTCACGTAATATCCATATTATGCTAAGCTTGCCACCCCGCCAAGGTACCCCGTTATTGACAAGTCCTGACCTTAACATGCTTTGTCCTATGAGTTGAATCTCTCCTGCGTTAGTCATTTACTAACCTTAATTTTCTTTATCCTAGGAGCTGAATGTTTGCCTTACGTTAATAATATATAGATAGTACCAAAAATACATTCATGATTAAATGAAAGTAACCAATTATGTCCTTGGCTACATATGGACAGTGGATATTTAAATTAAAAAGTTAAAATAGACACTTTGGAAATGAAATGATGAATAAGTAGTGCAGTTCATGAAATATGGTGATGTGATGCAGCAATAGTGATGGAACAGAAGTACATATGACTGTCAGATAAAAGGTGCACTCTAGAAAGCAGTTATTCAAATGAAAAAAAAAAATCTAAAAGCGCTCTTTATTCAGAAGCACATTCCAAGATGTATATATATTGCACTTACAAGATACCACATGCAAAATCACTCCCATCCCTGGTTAGCCATGAAACTGTATGCCTCTGGCATTCTCAGTGGCCTGTGTGTGAGGTCCCCCAGTTCTTATGCTTGTCATCTGTTTCCTCCAATGTAGTACAGTCTATTGGGAATAGTCCATGCAGAATAAAGAAAAAGCAATACCGTGGTAATTGGAGGAAACTTTTTAGGGAGATTGCCTACAATGGTAGCTTCCTAGTGGTGGGTCTCATTGGCACTGCCACACTAACAGCATTTTTGGTACCTGGGCAGACTTAACTGGGGGCGTGACTGGGAGGGAAGACTGGTGGTACCAGTAACTAATTCCCTATGTGTATTGAGGATTACACTGTCCTCTTCCTCAGGTACAGACACCCTCTGGTCCTACCTAAATACCTTTGCCAGCCAATCAGGATAAAGCTGCATAGTCCAATGGCCAGATAGGCATCCATACACACTGTCCACGTTATTAAGATCACAAACCAAAAATGCCAAAATAAAACTATATAACCACACATAATCGACACATACATTGGAGGCTCAGTTAGTTTGACCAGTAACGGTATTTAGGGCTTAGGACCAGTGAAGTCTGTAATTCCTGAGGAAGAAGACTGTTTAATCTTTGATACACATCAGTTACTGGTACCACCAATCTTGCCCATGTCCCAAGAATGCAGCTGTTCTAATGAGTCCCCACCATCAGAAAGCTTTAATAGTGTAGGCTATCTTCCTAGAATTTTTACTACAAATTATAAGCGGTATTCTTTTTTCTTTACTCTACATGGATTATTATCAAAATACTGTACTACATAGGAGGATACAGTAGACAAGCATCTGAGCTGAGGGACCACACAAGCCAGAATAAATGGCAGTGTCACACAGCTTTGTGGCTAACCAGGGATGGGAGTGTGACAAGCAACTTAAATGCGACATCTTATAAGTGCAATATATATATATTATGTGTGTGTATTGGAGTGTGCTTTATGAATAAATAGTATTTTTAGATTTTGCTTCTGCATTCCTTTTATTATAGTTGTTGTTGTATTTTTTTTATAATTACGATGGAATTATCAGTATTCACTAGCTGGTACTTTTGCTATTGGTGTCCATGGAAAGTTAGTCCAAGGCCTAAAACTTTACACAGACCACATAAAAATGCTACTTTGCCCTCTAGTTCCCAATTGGCAACGTACCTAATTATTTTATTTAACAACAAAAGACACAAGTATCTCTCATTTGTGGCATTACCCTTTTTGTGCTGAACATGAAATGCCCTTTTTTATTATTTGTTAGTCAATGTCCAAATTCAGGAGTTGTTCTGGCAGATTCAAACATTCCCCTATTATGTCAGTAGATTGTTTCACAGCTTTAGAGGAACCTTAACACCTAAAATTGAATTTGGGCTAGATACCCTTAAAAAACGTACACTCCAAGCTAACGTGTAAAAATTCAGTGTTTGTTTCCTGAGGATTAAAATCTAATCTTAAATATTTCCGGTCACAGTTTCCATTCATTCTTTTTGAGGACACCAAGACACAATTAACATTTCAAAGTGTCTCAAGTAGGATCGCATAGTATTGTCTGTAAACTGTTAAATGAGTGAAACCCTCCTGAAATTATATATACAATTATACATTATTTGATTCCCTCTGATTTTGTACGTTTGCCCACTGACAAAGAAATGATCAGTCTATAATTTTAATTGTAGGTTTATTTGAACAGTGAGAGACAGAATAATAACAAAAAAAAAATCCAGAAAAACACATTTCAAAAAAGTTATAAATTGATTTGCATTTTAATGAGTGAAATAAGTATTTGACTCCCTATCAAACAGCAAGATTTCTAGGTCCCAGGTGTCTTTTATACAGGTAACAAGCTGAGATTAGGAACACTCTCTTAAAGGAAGTGCTTCTAATCTCAGCTTGTTACCTGTATAAAAAAAACGTGTCCATAGAAGCAATCAGTCAATCAGATTCCAAACTCTCCACCATGGCCAAGACCAAAGAGCTGTCCAGGACAAGATTGTAGACCTACACAAGGCTGGAATGGGCTGCAAGACCATCGGCAAGCAGCTTGGTGAGAAGGTGTAAGCTGTTGGTTACCTTAGCCGGCCGCCAGACTCATTGGGGGGCTGGTCTCAGCGCCCTCATGGGTTTCCGTGTCTGTTGGGAGTACCGGTGTGACCTGGTGTTCATCCAGGCTACCGGCCTCCTTGCTGCTCCCCAGCTGCATCTGTGCTCGGGCGCGCGTCACAGGGATTCCCTGGTGACGTCATGACCCAGCTTCTTAAAGGGACATCACATTTAGTGCTCCACCTCTAGGGGGTTGAGCAATTAGTTTATCATCTGCCTGGTCACCACTGCAGTTGCCCTTTCGTGGTGTTCCAGTGCAGTTGTGTTTAGTTTGCTCTGTGTATTACCTGGTTTGTCTGACTACCCGATCTGGTGTTGACTTGTGGCTCTGTCTGACTATCTGCTCCTTGTATGACCCTTGGCTTGTCTGACCATCCCATCTGGTGCTGTCCTGTGGCTCTGTCTAGCTTGTCTCGGTCTGGCCTCCCTCTTGCGGACATCCATCTGGCACAGTCCTGGGGTGCAGGTAGACTCTCTTCTATACTGACTGCAGGCGTGAGTCTGGTATTAGATTCCAGTGGTCCTGACACAGGCGTGAGTCAGCAATCAACCCCTATATAGTTGACTGCAGTCTTTCGTCAGCTTTCCTCCCAACTAGACTGACAGCAGGCGTGTGTCAGTGTTTTCCATGGTTCCTGGTTGGAGTCTCCTGTCTAGTTCCAGTCCGTGTTCCAGAAAAAGACCCTCTGTGGCGGATCTGGTTCTGGTTGCAGTTCAAGTTCCAGTTGCAGATTATCCATGGAGGTTCCTGTTCCTGCTCCATCCTTTAGTTCCTGTAGAGACTTCCAGTGGCTCCGGCCTAGTCTCAGCAGTTTGGTCCAGTGTAGGCGGCTTACTATTCATGATAGTAGTGCAAGCTTGTCTGTCGACCTTCTGCCTGTTCTTATTGTCTCAGTCTTTACCTTGTTCTGTGCCTTAATAAAGGTGATTTTCTATATACATTCTGACTCGTGAGTACTCTGGGTATCCGTGACAGCAGGTGACAACAGTTGGTGCGATTATTCGCAAATGGCAGAAACACAAAATAACTGTCAGTTTCCCTCAATCTGGGGCTCCATGCAAGATCACACCTCGTGGAGTTTCAATGATCATGAGAACAGTGAGGAATCAGCCCAGAACTACACAGGAGGATCTTGTCAATGATCTCAATGCAGCTGGGACCATAGTCACCAAGAAAACAATTGGTAACACACTATGCCAAGAAGGACTGAAATCCTGCAGTGCCCGCTCAAGCAAGCACATGTACCGGCCCATCTGGTTTGCCAATGAACATCTGAATGATTCAGAGGAGAACTGGGTGAAAGTGTTGTGGTCAGATGAGACCAAAATCGAGCTCTTTGGCATCAACTCAACTTGCTGTGTTTGGAGGAGGAGGAATGCTGCCTATGACCCCAAGAACACCATCCCCACCGTCAAACATGGAGGTGGAAACATTATGTTTTGGGGATGTTTTTCTGCTAAGGAGACAGGACAACTTCACCGCATTAAATGGACGATGGACTGGGTCATGTACCATCAAATCTTGGATGAGAACCTCCTTCCCTCAGCCAGGGCATTGAAAATGGGTCGTGGATGGGTATTCCAGCATGACAATGACCCAAAACACACAGCCAATGCATCAAAGGAGTGGCTCAAGAAGAAGCACATTAAGGTCCTGGAGTGGTCTAGCCAGTCTCCAGACCTTAATCCCATAGAAAATCTGTGGAGGGAGCTGAAGGTTCGAGTTGCCAAACGTCAGTCTCTAAACCTTTATGACTAGGATCTGCAAAGAGGTGTGGGACAAAATCCCTTCTGAGATGTGTGCGAACCTGGTGGCCAACTACAAGAAACGTCTGACCTCTGTGATTGCCAACAAGGGTTTTGCCACCAAGTACTAAGTCATGTTTTGCAAAGGGGGTCAAATACTTATTTCACTCAGTAAAATTCAAAACAATTCATAACTTTTTTGAAATGCGTTTTTCTGGATTTTTTTGGTTGTTATTCTGTCTCTCACTGTTTAAATAAACCTACCATTAAAATTATAGACTGATCATTTCTTTGAACTAATACTGTAAAGAGAGGTTGGGACGAGGAATCGCTGGCACCCATTATTTATTTACTTCAATATCATGTGTCGCGTATCCCCTATCTTAGAGACCAGTTCAGTGGTAAGTGAACGAATTGCAGTATTCGGAAGCGTACTAAGACTTGACCTTTATTAATAATTCTAAAAATAATAACACTTTCTACCTCTATTAATCCGGATAATGATAAAATAAAGTCCGGAGATTTCTATTGAATGTATAACTTTTGATTTACTGGACTCCTAAACCTATGTACTGGAGATCTATCTGAACTCCTATGTTAAATGGTTGCAATACCTAACTGCATGGGCTATTAATCTGTATCTCTATCAGTCTGAGTGGTTATTTTGCAGTCTGTATCACTTCTACATTACGAAATAGTGATGGCTTTTTATGTGCACTCCTAATCAGTCTGTGCCAGAGAGTTTGACAGTGAGAGTTACCCACTATCCATCTTTACTCTCGTGCCCGAGTCGGGACCGCATGGGTTAATGGCTCCTTTTAGTAATCAATGTGGCCATACGTACTCGCTGATCAGTCAGATACCTGTCCCCTTAAATTTTCTTTATCAATATTGAGTTTGCTGCTAGTAATACTGTTCCATATCGTACTGGATGAAACCTCCCGCTGTGCGTTTAAAGCAGCTCCGATTGATAGGCCATACTGGCCTCAGAGCTATCACAGCCGATCCCACATGCAGTGTATACAAACTAGTAAATAATCATATAACATGAGACACCAGGCTAAAAATAGACTGATACAGCTTTAAGAGGTGTCCTCTATATATGCATGTGGATGAGAGCAGTCAGTCCCTACTCTAGGTCCCTGCAGCCGTCCCAACTCGGCGTGCCGCCAAAGTATTCCCTAATTGATTCTGACTGCTGACATTCCAATGCAATATACCCTAATTTTATGCAACTCAATGAGTAACAGAAACACTCCCAGTGGTGCCCCAATGCGTTTCGCCACGAGGAGCAGCTTCATCAGGAGGTACATGGTCTAAGCCATTCCCACAGCTGCCTTTTTATACTTACATTAAATGGGAGTAACCGCCCTTCCACACAATCATCGTGATGGGTGTAATATTCGGTTCAATGTAGCTTAGGAAAGAAAACTTAACTGTTTGTTACCATTGCCTCTGAATAGTCAAATTATATTACTTTTGCATTTCAACCCTTCATATGTGTTAGTATTATAAAGCAGGCATTCAAGACATGATGGAGCTTGTGGATGCATGAACCATCTTTATATTGCTCTTATTTAAACATGTCTATATCTTGTTGAAATAATGTCAACACCACTCAAAGTTTAATATAACCTTCAGCAACCCTAGAACTTTATAGTACTTTTTAGTCAGTCTCTTACTAGTGGCAAGAACTTGCTGCTGTGTTATTTTACAAAAAGAAGCAGTTCTAAATGTATCATATCCGCTAGTGTAACTTTATAATTGTATATGGTAGAGTTTTCTTTTTGCCCTGTTATCTACACATATCTAAATACTAGTAAATATAGTGGCACCTCTACATCTCTCTGGGTGCCCTGCCTTATCTTGTGCTGTAACTTCTTGTCACACTAGCTTTATTAGGACACTGGGTGCTCATGGTCATGGATCCGTTGTTTGAAAATTCTTTTAGTTTTCCCTATATACTTGCGTCCGCAAATACAGGTCAATAAGTATATGATACCTTTGGTGTTGCAATTTATTAAATGTTCAATTTTATAATTTTTCATACCGATTTGATCAGTGAACTCTTTGGTTCTGTCTATGTAAGGACAGGCCATACATTTGCCACATGAGTAATTACCCTTTAAGTCTTTTTAGCCATGTTTTTTGAACTGGTCTTGTAAAGTGACTATGCACTATGATGTCCTTGATATTTCTTCCTCGTCTGTAGGTGATGTCTGGATGGTCACCTATCACTTCCTTCAGATCTGGGTCACTTAAGAGAATCTCCCAATTATGTGTGATGATGTTACGAATTGCCTTATGCTGTTGATTGTACGAGCCTACAAGTCTGATCTTCCTCTCCTGTGGCTGTCGTTTGATAGGATTTAACAGTGTGGCTCGATCTGAAGTTAGGGCCCTGTGGTATGCCCTTTTCAGAACATTTCTACTATAGCCCCTGGCTAGAAATCTTTTCATCAGATTCGCTGCCTCAGACTTGAACTCACTCTCCGTGCTACACAACCTCCTTAGTCTCAAATATTGCCCCACTGGGATACTATTTTTAAGAGAGATTGGATGTTCACGGTCAGCTTTAAGCAGGGTATTTGTGGCTGTTGTCTTATGAAAAATAGTAGTCTCTATTTTACCTTCCTCACCTCTATAGATTGATATGTCAAGGAAGGCCAGCCTATCCGCATTTATTTCTTTGGTAACAGTCAGATTAATTGTATTATTGTTAATACAGGTCACAAATTCTTCAAATTGGGTTACGGTGCCTGTCTATATTAAGAGAATATCATCGATATATCTTGCCCAGAGATTGATATATCTGGTATGATGTTCCACCTCTTCATTGAATATCATTGCGTTTTCCCACCAGCCCAGAAAGAGGTTGGCGTATGAGGGAGCACAAGTGCTCCCCATCGTCGCACCCCTTATCTGATGGAAGAATTTGTTGTTAAATACAAAATAGTTGTGTGTTAACACAAATGATAGGAGCCTGAGTACAAACTGATTATGGGTATGATATTGTATACCTCTCATTTGTAAAAAGTGTTTCACTGCCTCAAGTCCTACACTATGTGGAATACTTGTATATAATACCTCCACATCTAGGGATGCTAGGAAGTGTGAACTCTCCAGGTGAATGTCTTCTATTCTCTGTATTTCATCCATCGAGTCTCGCATATATGATGCTAGACTGTATACATTGGGTCTCAGTATTTTATCAATGTAGTTGCTGCTGGGTTCAAAGAGACTTCCAATCCTCGATACTATGGGGCGTACAGGGGGCTTTGTTGTGCTTTTATGTTGTTTGGGAATACAATAGAAGTTGGAATAACTGGATTTTTTATTAACAGACACTTCATTTCTGCCTTATCTATTAATCCCATTGCTAGCCCCTCTTCCAATATCGTGCATAGTTCAATTAAGAACTTATTGGTGGGGTCATTCTCTAATTTTGTGTAACACTTTTTATTGTTCAATAATCTGTTACATTCCCCCATATAGTCCTCTGTTCACATAACAACTATATTGTCCCCTTTATCTGACTGCTTTATTGTTAGGGCAGTGTTATTCATCAGTTCTTTAAGGGCTTCATGTTCCTTCTTAGAGATATTATTTGAAGATGTTCCTTTTTTAGGTAGTACTGTTATTAGTTCCTCAAGATCTTGTGTAGTTTTATCTATGAACACCTGAACTTGTGGGAATATATTTGGATTAGGAGTAAATATTGAGTTTTTCTGTAATTCAGTATAGGGACCTGTAGGATCCTTTGTTCCTTCCTCATTCTCATCCAAAAGACACAGCAGATTTTCTAAATTCCTATCATCTTCTCCTGCTGTTTTGCCTTCTCTTTCCTGTATCTTGTGAAATTTTTGGAGTAGGATAGGTTAATGTCTTTAACCCATTCAAAAATATTTATTGGTTGTGTAGATACAAATGTCAGTCCTTTTGAAAGTACTGATAAGTGATCACAACTTCATAATCTGACCGGTTCATTATCTGGAGGCTATTGTGGTCGATTTGTGCCCCTATATCCCCATACTGTTCTGTCCCTGAGATCTAAACTTAGACCTGGAGGATCTTTCACTTGATTTTTTACCTGTTCTAAAAAATGACTATTGTTACTGTTGTTTCTCTGAGGTCTATTTCTCCTCTTTTTCCTTTTACTTATTCTTTGCGGACCTCCTTCAGTCTCTGAGTAGTCCATATCTGATTCTGTCCATTTGTCACTAGAAGGTACTTTTCTTGGAATTGCAGTTTGTTAGTGGGCAAACGTACAAAATCAGGGGATCAAATAATTTTTCCCTAACTGTAGGTGGATTCTAATGTCCATATGTTAGTGTCTTTAGGTTTTGGCCCTGATTAAAATCCGTGGAAAGCAGCCAGTATGAATGTGTACACAACATTAACAAATCAAATTTATGTGTATACAACATTAACAAATCAAAAACTAGGATTGTTTGTAACATAATAATATAAATGATGGAGCTGGAATAAAAGACATGTATACATCAAGTTCAGCTCATGCCATATCACTACTGTTGATCCAGAGGAAGGTAAAAAAAATACATTGAAGCCATTTGCAATTAAGCTCCAAGTGGGTAAAATAGTCCTCCTTCAGTCCAAATGGCAGTCAGATATTTTCCTGGAGCAACATCGTATCTGCTTTGAAACAAACTGTCATAACTCTCAATATTGTTCTGAGCTACAAATGTACCCATTGCATTTTTGAAATCAACTACAGTATCTACAAGTACAACATCCCGAGGCAAAAAGTTTAGGTGAAAGTGTCTTTCTTCCCATCTTATTGGATGACCTCTTGATATTTTGCTCAGCTGTTTGAGTACATAGTTCCTTAATGAGTGCTTTATATTCATCTTGAATATATTTGTAAATGGTAATCATATCACCCCTTAGATGTCTCTTCTCTAATATACAACTTTAGGGCAACTTGAAAAGTTTCTATTTACATAAACTATACAAAAGTGTGCGAGATTGGTCTCTGTTTAAGGTCTGCCTCAGAGATGAACATATGAAGGTAAACTTGATTTTTCTAAAATGTAAAATATAAGTGTATGTAACTGCTTCTTTCTTTTAGGTTATGCAGGCACAGTGTGTAAAACTTCAGACTGAGTTCTACAGGCGCAGCATGAGGGAAATAGTGAAGGGCCTGGGTCTCACAATGGGGGCTCTCTACTGGCAGTTAAATGATATTTGGCAGGCACCCTCTTGGTCTTCAATAGGTAAACTGAATTTGATCTTATTGAGTTAATGTTTTAAGTACCAGCAGGGTAAGCAATACAGCCCTCTGGTCACTACATTCTAAAACAAACTGGTGTGTTGTATTAACCATGGTTTAATTTATAAAACTAGTGTTTGTTATTTAGATTTATAGATTGTGCCAGGGGTAGCCAACTCAAGAGCTACCAACTGTGCACATTTTTAGGATAACCCAGAATCAGGGCAGGTGGATTCATTAAAGTGACTAAGCTACTGATTGAGTCACCTGTGCTGAAGCAGAGATCTCAGAAACATGCCATTGGTAGCTCTTGAGGAGCACAGATGATGCTAATAATGGCATATTGTACAGGTTCTTCCTGATTTCTCCCTGCATTAACTGAACCACTCACACTTAATACTTTCAGGGATAGGAATGGTGGGCACAGCATTTGCTGAGCAGTGAGTGTAGGAGGTAATGTATGGCTAAGACAAGACGTGCCAGCTTAGTTTTAGTGAATGTGGGCCCTGGTATAAAAATATCTGGGGCTCCAACTGAACTGAATGGTGCTAAATGTTTCTATTTTCAGCATGCAGTGGGACACTACAGTTGTCTGGGCCCCCTGGTGCATTGCATCTGCTGCTCTAATGATAGGTCAGTCCTTGGTAACATAACAGCCAATAGTCATACCTGGGAACTCTCAGGGTTTGACCCAAATCTCAGGGTCTCAGGGTGAAGGGCCAAATTCTCAGGGTGAGAGAGGTCTGTGTCACCTACTATATGAATTTCCCCAATTAAACATCTCCTTAGCCTCTAAACTGGTGCCATTAGTACCAGAAAGCTTGTCTTGTTTGTGTTCAGGCAGTGAGTTATCCAAACTGTAGCATGTTAAAGGTCCCTGCACACGGACCGGAGCACCTCTGTTTTAGAGCAAGCAGGCACATATCGCATAAAATCTACATTATGGCAAGCTTTAAGCGTTAATATTTTAAAGATCTCAGGGTCAGCTCATCTTGAAAGTTCCCAGGTATGCCAGTAGTACAGTGCGGTTGGATTTCTCCAGAATTTCAGCTCTTTAGCTTATTGAATTAGAGGCACTATTCAGCAAGCTAAACAGGTGCATTCTGGAGCAAACCATATGCACCACAGGGAAGAGATGAACATTTCCACTTATTTAAATGGGGCTTTTAACTAGTTGATTGCTAGAAAGGTCTCCAGCACATCAAAATGTAGTGTGTTATGAGACCTCTTGAATAAAAATACCATTTAAATCTGGGGCTGGGCCTGCAGCCCACAATGGCAGATATGTGATTCTCAGCTCCAATCTACAGACTTGGGATCCAGGCCAGTATGCTCATCATCTACTACTCCTTTTGACATAAACAGAATAAATTAGCTTGGAAAGATAAGAGGGAGCTGGTGGCATTTGGGTCGAGCCTCATGTCACTGTCACAGCTTAAACCTATAAATAATGGGACTGAAATGATAGAGAGCCTTTCCTAACATGGGACTCCAGTTATAGTCTGCAAAGACGTTCACTGTTCCTTTTATAAAACACACTTTTGGATGAAAGTAAAACCACTATCCTGCCCAGTGTGAGCCTGATGACGTGTTGGGTCTGTACTACCAGCTTCCGCTTATTATCCATCCCCTGGTTCCTATGCTAACATCTGGTAACATTGACAACAGTGGCCCTGTAACAGATCTGGAGTGGCCTGGCCTTATCATAGGAAACCCCCTATATGAGCTGTTAATGAGAAATCCCTTATAACATTGGCACGCTTTGCTCTGAGCTCTTTCTGAAGTATACACGACTGGCTTCCATCTATAACATTACACTGAGGCCTTTCCTGACCTCACATCTACTGGCCCATGACTGCAGTCTCACTACTGGTTGTTTGCTACACTGAACTGTGAATAACCCTTCTCCAGGCATCTAAACTGGAGATTTCTGACCTACACTAGCTCGCTATACACTAGAGTTCTTGAAAATCTGAGGTTGACTGCCACTTGACTGACCACAGCTTTCTGTCCTCAAGCTCCCACTAATGACATAAAGATATACTACTCTGAATTATCAATGACTTTTGCTAAAATGTAACACGTTTTACTGTCCTGTGGGCCCTCCAAGCCATTGGTCTCTCCCTTCCTAAACTGCCTTTTAACAACATCACTCCCTGTGGCATTTTATGGAGTGCTAATCTGTATTTATCTGCATATATATCAGTGTGGAAATCAAGCTGCCCACCTTTGTTCTCCTATTCATGAGTAATCCCCAGGTAACTCTGACCGTTATAACTCATCTTTCATGATTTTAGACTGATTTCTGATATAAAGTCAATTCTGATAAATCAGAGGCATTATGGTTAACTTCACACCCGCCTTTGATGCATTGCGTACCCCTCTGGCACTAAAGGGTTAAAAAGTCCTTAGTCTGTTCTAAAACAACAGTAGCACTGTGAATAACTTTCTGTCAATATTTTTGTCAATAATTTTTACTCTACAGAATTGCAGTATTCATCTTTTATTTGAATATGGAAATGTAATTTTTGTTTTATAAAGTAATTGTTACTATTCTCTTCAGAATATGGAGGAAAGTGGAAAATGCTTCATTATTATGCAAAGGATTTTTTTTCCCCTGTGGCGACAAGCGCATTTGAAGATGATGATAATTTGTATATTTACGGAGTGTCTGACCTGCTTGAAAATATTACTCTTAAGCTTCACGTAAGTTTTTTTTTCTTATTTAGAACAATCTACATCCTGCTCTGGCACACGCTCATCATCTTTAATTAAAGTGAATCTAATGCCAACAAATTTTCTATACTGGAACATTTCGATACCTAGCAGATATGCTGATAGTGCTTATTCACAGAGAGGAAAAACCCTACTGTAGTTAACTGATAGTGTCTGACATTTTTCCACTCAGCAGCTATAGCAAACTGCTCCAGCGTAGGTTATTATTTTATTTATGAGCCATTCTATTTTAAAGGACAAATACTGTGGTAAAATGAAGAATTTTATGCTGCAGAGTTTTGTTTGTGAATTCTGGAAATGGTAAAACTATTTTTAATTGCTGTATTTCTAAAGTTATTGCTTATGAAACTTGTATTTTGCTAGTGTTTCTCTTGTGTCCTATATCTTCCTCCCTGGATTTTGAGCAATGTGTTGCTGCTTTACTACTCCCTGGCAATATATTGAATCATGTCAGGTGTCATTAGGAGGATCATGCATGTCAGCCTTGAATACACCTCCAGCCAATCATGAGTGAATATAGTTCCTGTTTGGCATGAGATGGTAATGTACTACATGAGTGGCTGGGTGTAGAGAAGATGAGGTAAAGCTTTATTTTTAATGGCTAATAAATGTTTTTGCCCCCCCCCCCCACACACACACTTTCTTAAGTTGATATGTTAGGTGTTGTACGGCAGTGGTTGTGCATCTTTTGCTGGAAAAACAACTCCTATAATCTTTGGCTGGCTGCCTTGGATGATGGGATTTCAATTCCAAAAACCAGCTGGACAGTCACACATACATGCCCACATTTGCAAACATTTAAACACTCATTATTGCACATTTGCACATGCACGCATTCATGTGCATTAATACACACACTTATGTACACGCACTTGCACAAACACACATTTGTGTGCATACATTGTGTGTGCACACATTCGCACAGGTGTTTGCATGAGTGCATGCACATTCTCACTCACATTTCCCATTGCACACATTCGCATGCACAGTTGCGCAGGCATACAATTGCCCAATTATGCACACATTTATGAACACTCTTCATGGACACACACTTTTCAAATTAATTATGCACACATATATGAATATTTGCATGCACATTTAGAGAGATATCCGCACACATCTGTCCATATCAGACTGTGCATATAAATAAGAAAATGTAGCTAGGAGGGAGGGGTCTCTACTGCAACACAAGTAAAGCCTTAAAGTGATCCACTTTACATAAATCTTCATGTCATTCAGTTAGTTTGCACTGTTTGTTTATCGGTGAGCTAAAATGTGACTAAGAAACAGAAAAATGTAAGATTTAAACCAAGTTACTTTATGAGTTGATTATTCAGATACTATTAATAATTATTAGTGTAGAATTAAAAAGTAAAGCACAATAGTTTCTCTTTAAGGTTAAATTAAATGTCAAGTATTTCCTCATATTACTTTTCCCTTTAAATTAGTTGTAATGTTTCCTTATGGCAACTGAGGGGAGATGATTAATGCAAATATTATTACAGCTCAATCTCCCCCAAACTGCTAGTAACAGCTGTTAATCAGAGGACAAAACTGCATTACTGCAAACTCTGTCATACCACCCCTCTCCCTTCTACCCTCCTTGCTGTACATATTACTTTACTGGGGTCTTTCAGGATCTGTTTTGTGTTTTAGACCTTGCACCATTTTTAGCGTATGTTTAAATAGTCTGCATTTTATTGAGGACCATCTGGAGATGCAGAGCCATGCATAAGTATTCACCATTCTTTGACTTTTCCATATTTTATTGGTTACAACTTGGAATTCAAATAGATTTAATCAGTACTTTTATTACTGCTGTATACAAAATAGTCCATAGTGTCTACATATTTTACAAAATGATTTACAAATAAAAAACTGAAACATCTTGATTGCATTAGTATTGAACCTCTCCATCTCATTTGCTGTAACACCCCTAAATAAAGCTCTGGTACAAACAAATGGCCTTCAAAAGACATGTAATTAGGTGGATGTGCCACATGATCTCAGATTACCTACATCTATTTCTGTTGTATTGTGAGTAATGGGTGGTACCGTGGCTGCTATAGAAGGAGCAGGACACTGGCAGACCCCTTTGCGTCTACCCGGACCGTCACGCTGGTCCGGCACTTAAGGACCAGTGACGGTCCTGGCACATCATGGAGTTCAGGGCTCCCGGCGCAGCCCTGGACAAAAAAAAAAAGCGCCCCGTGGTCACCAAGTGACGGCTGTGCTCGCACACACCAGTCGTTAAGGGGTTATAAAGGATACCTTTATGTCTGAAGAAAAGACCTAAGTTGGCTTGAAAGCTTGCCTCTTAGAACCATTCAGTCAGGCAATAAAGGTATCATCATCATTACTCTACCAACCTTCTGGTGTATTAAGAGAATCATGAAGACCAATATGTTGTCTTAACAAGTCCAGTAAAATACTGGAGACGCACCAATCAGGGCTGGGTTATTAAAAAAACAAACGAACAAGAAAAAATCCACAGACAATGAATCTTTATTTATTTTGTAGGCATTAAAAAAACATGAAGAACGATATAAGTCTTATCTCTCAAACCTTTATGGTTTGAGAGATATTCACAAGCAAAGTTTCCCCTCCCCGCCCCTTTTACCTAGTGTAAGCCATCTCTTCTCAGATGTGGAATCTGGTTGTAAGACTAGACAGATAACAGCAGGGGACAATCTTCTTCCTATGAAAACAATGAAAGCCCTGCCCCCCTTGAAAAGTTTTTCATTTTTTTCCCTTACCTTAATTAAAGATTGTCCCTCTCTGCAGTCTACCAGGGCACCTCCCTTCTGATCTGGCTGAACAGTGTTACATCAGTAAAAGGGGCGGGAGGGGGATACTTTGTCATTGAATTACTCTTGAACTATAACTCTGACAGAATTGAAATAACACTCTCCAAAGTCCAAATACTATGATGATTAATTAGAGCTGCTTTTATTATGAAACATTACTATCCCTTTAAAGTCACACAATACTCTTCCTGTGCTTTTGCTATTAAGGAAGGATTATATACCTCCCTTATTTCCCTCACTAAGGCTTGCTCCCAGCAGAGGTTAGACAGTATCACTGCTTTTTAACCCCTTAACGACCATTGACGTGCCAGGACCGCCTCATTGCATATGCATTAACTACTGTTGATGGTCCTGCTATGTCATGGAATTATGGGATAGCAGGGTGGCTGCAAGCTGCTCTGCCATCCCAGAATTCATTGCACAATGAATTGCCCAGATTGGGTAGTCATTAAGGGGTTAATTGTATTTTACAAACATGTTTCTGGAATGTTATAGCAGTGGTTGTCAATGTTTTGTCACTCACAGCACCCCTAATATGCAATCAATAATTTTCAGAGCACCCCTAAAATTGTATAATTTCTCAGTGACTTAATTAAGGGAGCAATACATAAATATATCCTTATTCTTAGTTCTCAAAGTCAGAATGACAACAAAGAGCTTATTGTGCATACTAATTTCCATAAATATACACATTAAAAACTGAACTTTAACATTTTGTCAACATCTTCAAGAAATAATGGGGCACCATGTACTGGTGTCCATAGAACACCAAGTTGCAACAGCACCCTGTTTAAGAATGACTGTTATAGAGTAAGGTATATACTGAAAGATAACCAAAACTTTGTGACTTTGTCTGCAGGTTAAAGTCTATAGATGGGATTCTCTTGTGCCAGTTTGTGAAAGTGTGACTGAAGAATTCATTGTTACTTCAAGGACAGGCGAAATTTACAAAGAGTCTATTCCTGAATTGCTGAGAAGGTGTCAGAACTCCACAAGGCAAAACAGTGTTGTAGTTTTCAGTCTCTTAAGAAAAGGACAACTTTATGGTGCCAGAAATTGGCATTATCTGAGCTCTCCGAAAGATGCTCATGGACTGCAGAAATCCAATATAACAGTAAGTACCTGACTGACTGATAGAATGACGATAAACATGTCTATCACACTTTTAGAATAGTACTAGACAACCTGATTCACGTCAGGGACCATGTGTATGGTGGCTAATGCTCCGAAAGGGCCACTCATAGTTTAATATTCTAAAAAGGAATTGAAAAAGCTTAACCCCTTTGATGCTTGAGAGATCACCAATGCATTGTTTGTAATGTGATGGAGACCTTTCTAACATTCAAGAGGTTAAAGAGAAACATTGTGAGTGTGAAGAGAGTTATGCTCTGAGGCAAAAATAAGTATTTTAGAGGGATGCTTTATGACTGGATACACTTATACAACAGGAAGGTAGCCACAAAAAATAAGGGGTCATATTGGTACTCCAATATTTGGGAGCCTCTGTTCACAATTTTTACAGAGGCCTCAAAGGTTGTTAAAGTGGAATATACCTTAAAACAACTTAAATATACAAAACGTGAGAGGCTTCTGAGGACGAACGAACGGCACAATGGCCTGTTCTACGGCTAGTTACCACTCTGAAGCGTCATGTTTTAGCTCTCTAGTGCCATTACAGAGAAGAAGTTTCCACATACATATTATCCCCTGTAATAGCATTAGAGAGCTAAAATGTGATTGGTGACTTCTGAGTGGTGACTAGCCATAGAACAGGCCATTGTGCTGTTTGTTCATCCTCAGAAGCCTTTGACAGTTTGTACATGTATCCCTAAAAGTGAAAGGTAATGCAGACGCGGACCCCTTGCTCTCAGTGCTTAGAGAATCCAGCTGCACCTCACTGACTAGGTCCAACAAGGCCAAAATGTACATCTGGGGATAGCTGGTGTTCCCGTGCAGGGGAGAATTGCCCGGCATTTTGGAACTGGACCGCCCTTTTGGGTGGGATGAGTCTAATATGTATGTGGACATTTCTCCTCTGTAATGGCACTAGAGAGCTAAAACGCAATTCTTCTGAGTGGTGACTAGCCATAGAACAGGTCATTGTACTGTTTGATTCTCACATTTTGTACATGTATTTTAAAACAACTTAGGCAATTTTAAAACATCTTGCCAACAACAAAATAAATAAATCATAAAAGCCCACATCTACCTATACACCCAGGGGCTGGATGAGCTGGCCTGAGGGTCATATTATGGCTTTGTTCCCCCCCACCCTGGAAAAATTTCTGTGGACACCCCTGTATACACCATTTATATGTGAACAAGGAAAGAGCTATTGGGAAGTTTACCTGCCCTCATTGTTAGAGACACACACACTGTCTCCTTCCCACTCATTGTCAAATTGTTTCTGCAACTTTCTTTGCTTGCTTACCTGGCACTCAGTGTTAAACATACATTTAACTATTTGACTCAAATGGCTTTGGGCTGTATGTTCAAAAGAATCGTGGAGGAGTTCTGGAGCAAACCATTTGCACTATAGAGGAGGACTAGAAATTCCCATTGATTTAAATGGAAATTTAACCCCTTGAATGCTAGGTTTCCAATGCATTGAACATTTTTATTTCTCCCCCATATTGCAAATGCTTTGCTGCAGAACGCCTCCATTTTTCTTTTGAACGTACAGCCTTTTGAGTGCCAGAGGGATCTGCACACACACATATCGGTGGATTTAAACCTTGACGTATCTGAACTATAAAACAAAAAGTAGGACAAACATTATAGTACCACTAAGATCATGTATATAACATTATTTTATTGATTTTCCCCAGCCTTTATTTGATTACCCCTTTCACTACTCCCAAACTGAAAAATAATTGTATGCACTGAGAAGACCAACAGGTTCTAAAGTATTGACTTGAACTGGATGTATAGATTACTACTCTCCATAGAAAAATGCATATATATATTTATCTATATAATCTTGCCTTCTTCCTTTTCCTGCAGGTGTCTATCACTCAAGAAAATGTGGGATATGCTTTCCATTTAGTGACTTCTACTGTGGCTCCTTTTGTATGGTTAGATGTCGGGGACATACCCGGAAGGTTAAGTGATAATGGATTTCTTATGATGGAGGAGACAATGACTGTTTACTTTTATCCTTGGGAATCAACCACTGCTGAACAGCTGATGAAATCACTTCAAGTGACTACCCTAAGAGATATCTATTGATCAGAATCGAATCCCCTAACAACATGTCATTGGCTTTAATGGTAGCCAACCAGACAAATACTCCCTATGCTCAAGCTTGAAGAGAGAGGCCTATGCAGTAATTTAACTACAAAAATAAGGATTTTGAAAAAATTCCTATATTTGGGATTATGAATAAACATTCCCAACAATTAAAATTGACTTACTTAATCCATCCAAACAAAGATAGGTTTCCAGTGCATTGCTTCTTTATGTATTGGAAACCTCTCAAAGCAAAGCGTTGCACACCCCTCTGGCATTCAAAGGGTTAAACACGGGTTTCAGGTGAATGAAAGTACGTGTTACAAACAAAACCTATCATTTTCTCTGTATGCGCATACAAGCAAACTGTTTCCATTCACTGTATAATGAATACTGGAAAATAGTGCTTACGTTTTAGCTGTGCAAACTTGAACACCTGATCCTTGACAATTTTTTCTGAATTTTGGCCATATATTGTTTTTCTTTACATTTATTAGTATCCTGTTATCTATGGTATTGCCAGTATAAGTGGAGGATAATAAAAGCTTACGTGTGTTTGTTGCGGGTTGATGGGAATTATAGTTGATCAACAGTTGGAAAACAACAGTTTTACCAACTCTGTCCAAGATGCACACAATCTAAGATTTTCCATTCAAAGTGTTAAATATAAGAATACTTATTTTTTGAAAGGGCCAATAAAGAATTACACATATGTGTTCATGTTAACAGTATGATGGGGATCTCTCCATCTTATTCAGAAACAATGAGCTGGAGATGTTGCTCTAGTGTATGTGTGTATGTGTGTATGTGTGTGTGTGTGTGTGTATGTGTATGTGTGTGTGTGTGTGTATGTGTGTGGTGTCAAAGGTCATATTGTGTAACTATTTTTTCATTAAAAAAATTCTAATATTTCTTTAAAAAAAAAAAAAAAAAAAAAATCCTCATTGATTGCTTATTTCCTCATGAATGTAAATGTAATTGCAATTAAAATACTCAGGGAATTGCCTGAAATGTAAATGATATATTCTTCACCTTCATACTTCATAGTAAATCATCTGAATTGTGACCTTTTTTTGTTGACTCTTTTCCCTCACATCCAAAATGTATAAATGCATCCATCTTCTTATGATCGCAGCTCATAGAAAGTCTATGTAAATGCTTAATGTCTAACTTGTCTTATTTTAATAGGGATAGTCCTAGCAATATATTTTGGTTTTGCTTCATACATATGTAACATCTTAATTCCTGGGTACCTGAATAATTAACTCTTTCAGTGCCATGACTCAGCTCAGCACAAGGACCTGTACTGGTGCCATCTTGGTCAGGTGAACAGCACTACTTACGGCTTCAAGGACTTTTCAGCTCAGTGGAGAGCAGCATGTGTAGTACAAAGTAAAACTCTACTTTAACCCATTAAATTCTAGCGAGTTCTCTGATGCATTGTGAAGCAATGTGTTGGTGAACTCTTCAGCATGCAAAGTGTTAAAAATCCATTTTAAATACAGTTATGAATTTTTTTGCTTGCTTCAGAAGTGCACCTCTTCAACTTCCTGAGTATGGCCTGTTCCTTTAAACCTCACCCTGCTGATCAAAGGAGAGCTCAGTGAAGAAAATCTGAAAAGTACGATCATGAGTTGAAAGGTTGGGTTTTAGAAACTAACCTCACCACAGGAGGAAAAACTGAGAGGAAGGTTTCTCTCAAGCTTCTTTGTTACGACAGCTGGACATTTTTTCTTATATTTTTATTTCATTAAGGGACTTGAGGGCTAATATAGACCACATAACTGTCTTATTTCTCAATCATCCTATGGGGGACACAGGTACTATGGAGGAGAGGGCTGAATGCCGCTTTTTTTAAACTACATATCTAAAAATTATTCGAATCCTTTCCAGACTGGAGAGAGAGAGAATGTAGTATTCAATAGAAGACTTACAGTGCAATGAGTGGGGGCAAACAAAAACTGTCATGAATATACTGAATAAACAAACACACGTGAAAAAATAAATAGCAAAATTGGACGTCAATAGCCAAAATGTAATCTACTGTAACTTATTCATTGTAGCAAAAGTGTTCCAGTTTCAACCACTAGATGGTGGTATTTGATTAAAAAAAGCAACATTGAATAGACACTTTTATGCAAATCTGCTTTATTATAACAGGTTAGCTCAAGGGAATCCTGTTCACAGTGATACTGATTCAGCAGCAGAGCAAAAATGACAGGCATAATTAATTTGCAATTGTTTCAGACGAAACTGACTATTTTCTTTTGAGTTTGAGGCAGTTTCCTGCTGCGGTCCCTTGTTCACCAGTGATGGTCTAGACCCAAGACAGTGTGAAAGGGGGACCCGGTGTACATACTGATGTAACTAGGCCACAAACATGGCACATGGAGAATTTAAGATTCATAATGGTGCACTGAAATATTCAAGACATACCACAAGGACAGAATAACATTTCAGGTTTAGGACTGGAACTGAGTGTTTTACCGCAAAGTTCTATGGGGACAACAAATAATTCTGCAGACTAATTGTTGATGACCTAACAGATACAGCTGGACTGGGAGAGATTATTATATGATGGTGATCTCTCTCTCAGCACTACAGTGACCAAAGTTAATAAAAGTTTTGTTAATTGTTCAAATTATTTCTGGTCCTCTTGCCAATTGCCTCCACCCTTTTCTTTGTGGATCAATATGTCTAAGCCCAAGGAAAAATACAGTAGAACAGTGGAAGTCATAAGGGTACTGGTAACACTACTGGCTGAACAAGAATTGTCATTTAAGCAATATGTGTAAGGTCAAGCTGCCCACTGGACATTCAGGGCCAACCTCTCTTTCATGCTTTTCAAGACCTTCACAAAACATCCCAGGGACATTATATTCCACATGCAAGGTGTTTTAATGTGTTAGAAAACATTAAAGTCTAATATGGACAATTTATATTCTTTAAGTGTCACTCAAACTTTTCTTTTTGAGTTGTCTTAGAGCCCTCAGACATCTCCTCAGCCTATGTAGAGTAATATCTCTCTGGTGGAAGAGATGCCATTTATTGCCCTAGGGGACTATTCCTTTTTTTTAGAAGAAGGAGAGATGGATAGCGAAGATGTTGATATTTTGTCTACCATTGCTCCAATGATAAATCCGCCTGTCATACCTAAGAAGTCTGTTGAGGACCATATTATGTCAGTGCTTAAAACTTTTACAATTGTTTTATGGAGACTCTTTTAGAGTAACCTTCAAAAATACATGCAAATGTTGTAAGACGGTGGTGGTGGTGTTGCCAACTTATAATCAGCTTAATCTAAATGTGTTAGATGAGTGGAAGCACCCATATAGGAAAGTGATACTGTCCATATCCTTTAACATTTTGTATCCATTTGTACAGCAGTGTTTATTCTTGTGGAAGTCCACACCTATGGTAGACACAAGTGTCTAGGCTGTCTAAGAAAACTCTCTTGCCAATCACAAATAGTAGAGACCTGATATGTGTTTTTTAACTTGCTTTTGAAAATGCTTGGGTAAGAAGAGCAATTGATATCTGGTGATCAGCCAATGACACATTCATGTAGCTAACCTGTATTCATGTGATGCCGACGTAGATAAGGCAAAGTTTATTGCCAAATATTCAGCTAATCTGGTAGCAGCAAGTCTCCCCTTATGGCTTGATTATTCTCCTGTGTGTTCCCTGATTACTTTACCATTTTTACGAAGGTCTCTTTTCTTGCCGGAACTTGATAAAATGATTAGCAGATAACTGGTGAAAGGAGTATGTTAATATTTCAGTACCTCCGGAAGTATGATTTCCAATATGTCTTAATTTTTTTTTGGTCCTCCAATAACTAGACATCCCAACACAGATATTCCTCATGCCTAAGCACAGAGTCCGCATCCTCATCATAGAACAACCTCCCTTTCTCAAACCAAACCAAACTAGCCATACACAGCTATAAAGCCAACAAAAAAGCAGATGAGGGACAAATCCACTTCAGCATGACTTGCTCTGTTTTTCAGAGAGGCAGTCTATTGAGGAGGAAACTGTGATGGCTCTGGAAGTTGTGATGGAAGTCTTTGGTAGAAACATTGGTTCTTCGAATAGTATCCATGGGATACAATACATGTTTAAACTTTTCTCATTGATTTTTCATAATCAGGGCTACAAAGGCCTGTGAGCTATAGTGTACCAACTCCTCCCTGAGGACTAAACCTTAATGTCTTAAGGATACTGCAGAAGCATCCATGTGGATCACCATTTCTAATTTTGCACTTGGATGAAGTGCTTCTTTGGACGAAGCAAGGGTTTCTACCAAACCTGATATCAGAATTTCCCCTGTATCAATACATTGTTATACCTTATCTGCATCCATAGCCTGCAAATAGAAAGTACTACATAATTAAATGTAGTATGGTGGCTCAAATGTTATATCAAACAAAATCATCCTGTAGAACAGATAAGCTTTTTGTCATTCCTGAGGTGCTTAAAAGGGTATTACTGGAATTGAATAATATTTTGGCAGCTTCAATTAAGTCTGCTGTTAAAAGGTTTGTTGTAAATGCAAAACTGGTTCCATTTCAAATTATGGCTCATTCTACCAGAGCCATCACTGCGTAGAGAATATACAAGAATCCGATATCAGGGAAACAGTTTTGTAAAGATGCATCTGGATGACTCTTCATGTCTTTTTGAAACATTTAAAAGTCAATGTTATCGTCTCAGCATAAGTGAGTTTTGGGAGAAAGTTGTTACAGGTAATGGTTGCTGAACAGAAAGATGGATCTATCAAGTCAGTCTCATAGTACAGTTGGTAAACCTACCTTCTGAGTATTTGATTGTGGTGTCTGTTGACACGGTTGGTACAGTTGTTATCTACATTTGCTTTGTAGGACAACTGACTTTGGCAGAGTTATGTAAATTGTCTCTCCCCCCCCCACACACACAACTAGATTTAGGATGTTCCCACAGTCGTTATGTCCCACATAGGACAATAAAGAAAAGAGAACATTTTACATACTTACCGATAAATTATTTTGTTTCAGTGCATGGGGTTGGGCCTGGGCTTCGCACTGCTAGAAGAAAACTAAGAAGGGGCAAAGATAAAGTAACAGTTTATGTGGAAATGAAGAAGTGGCTGCCTCCTCCACATGTTTTTCTTAAAGTGCCCTGCCCCCTAGAAAAAAAGCACCATTAACCCTCCACACACATGGAAGTATTACAAACATTCTCTTTCTTCCATTAACATGTTACTCAGTTATATGGAATTTGGACTAGGATACACTGCCTATTAATTCACACACATAACAGTTTCTGAAACATGCACTGCATGAAAATTATCATAGAACATATGCAAGAATAGAATATGTAGGAAAAACAGCCACAGTCTTACTTAAAGGGATAGTAATACTTCATTTTAACTTTATTTTATTTTGTAGGCATTAAAAAAACATGAAGAATGATATAAGTCTTATCTCTGAAACCTTTATGGTTTAAGAGATATTCACAAACAAAGTATCCCCCCCCCTGTTCAACCAGATCAGAAGGGAGATGCCCAGGTAGACTGCAGAGAGGGACAATCTTCAATTAAGATAAGGGAAAAAGCTGAAAAACTTGTCAAGGGGGGAAGGGCTTTCATTGTTTTCATACAAAGAAAATTGTCCTCTTCTGTTATCTGTCCTGTCATACAACCAGACTCACATCTGAGAAGAGATGGCTTACACTAGGTAAAAGGGGCAGGGAGGGGAACTTTGCTTGTGAATATCTCATAAACCATAAAGGTTTGAGAGATAAGACTTATATCTTTCTTCATGTTTTTTTAATGCCTACAAAATAAAATAAAGTTAAAACGAAGTATTACTATCCCTTTAAAGTACTTCTGTAACATGTTTTCAGTAGAATCTTACCCAAAGGGATTATCCCCAAAGCAAGACATTTGTCATTATTTCCACTGAATTGTGTTAGTGCCCCATTTTAATACCTATTGATGCATACATTGTTTCAGTTAATATGAGTAGTATGGTTATTGGTTTTCTATACTTTTAAAGGCATAGTAATGTTTCAAAATAAAAGCAGCTCCAATGAATCTTCATAGTATTTGGGTGATGGAGAGTGTTATTTCAATGCTAGATTGGGAGTCAGACGCTCAACTAGGGACGAGCCTGAGCCTGCAATACAAATTTGCAGGCTCTATAGGAATGGTATCTTACCCAGGGTGCAGTCTCTTTTAGCCCACTAGTGCCTTTCACAGAGAGGAATTATCCCAAAGCACATCATATTGGTCTTGCCATTACAGCAGTACAACCATGAAATGCCAGGCAATTCCTGTCTGAACAAGAGAAACAGCTAACCCTAGATGTACGTTTTGGCCTTGTTGGGCATCGTCAGTGAGGTGAAGCTGATCTCTCTAAGTACTGTGAGCAAGGGGTCCAATGTTGGATTCCCCTATTACCCTTGGGGTGGCTAATCACAAGGATAATTTGCAAATGTAGATTGGGAGTCAGAGACGCTCAACTACGGACGAGCCTGCAATAAAATTTGCAGGCTCTATAGGAATGGTGTCCTACCCAGGATGCAGTCTCTTTAGCTCTTTTAGCTTTTCACAGAGAGGAAATATCCTAAAGCATATCATATTGGTCCTGCCATTACAGCAATTCAACCAGAAATGCCAGGCAACTCCTCTCTGAAAAAGAGAAACAGCTAACCCCAGACGTACATTTCTGCTTTTAATGTACATATGCAAATTAACCTTGAGATTAGTCACCCAAGGGTGATAGGGGGAATCCAGCATTGGAACCCTTGCTCACAGTGCTTAGAGAGATCAGCTGCACCTCACTGACGAGACCCAACAAGGCCGAAACGTACGCTAGGTTTGGCTGCTTCTCTTGTTCAGAGAGGAATTGCCTGGCATTTTGTGGTTGGACGGCTGTAAGGGCAGGACCAATATGATATGCTTTAGGATATTACGTCTCTGTGAAAGGCACTAGTGGGCTAAAAGAGGCTGCACTCTGGATAGGACACCATTCCTATACAGCTTGCAAATTTGTATTGCAGGTTTGTTCCTAGTTGAGTGTCTCTGACTTTTAATCTATACCTGTTATTTCAATACTGTCAGATTTGTAGTTCAAGAGTAATTGAATGATAAAGTATCACCCTCCTGTCCCTTTTACCTAGTGTAAGCCACCTCCCCTCAGATGTGGAATCTGGTCTTAAGACCAGACAGCTCACAGCAAGGGACAATCTCCTTACTCTGTGTATAAGGAAAACCCTGCCCCTTGACAAATGTTTCCCTTATGTTCCTCTCTGCATGCCATCTGGACACAACCTTTCTGTTCTGAGGTGAGCAGTGTTACATTAGTAAAAGGGGTGGGAGGGGGGTATTGTATCATTCAATTACTCTTGAACTACAACTCTGACAGTACTGAAGTTTAATTGGAGCTGCTTTTATTTTGAAACATTACTATTTCTTTAAGCCCCTACCCATCAAGCCAAAGAGGTGCATTTCTGTAGAAAACCTACTGCACCAATAGGGAACAAATAAAAATTCCCCAAATGTCCAATTGTTTAAATGGGGATTTTAACACCATGTGAGAAAAGCACTAAGATGTGATAAAGTGGAGATGACTTCTCCAGTGATATCACTTCTCCATTTCATTTATTATTCTATAGAGCCTATGTCTGAGTAACAGTTAAAGACGATAAGTCTCCAAAACGTAAGAAATCTTAGTGAACTGGCTCCCTAAAATAAAATAGGAATTGGAGACGTGATATCACTGGAGAAGTTATCTCCACTTTGTCATGCCTTAATGAATAACCTCCCTTGAATGCTAGAGAGAGATCGCCAAATCATTGCTTGCTGGGGAATGGTCTACAAAGTGTGCTTGCAAACCAGGCACACTTTGTAGACCTTTCCAGTGAAGTAATTCTTTTTAAATAATGTGACTGCGGCTCTGCTGCAGAGCCGCCAGTTGGTCCCTGGACAGGACAGTGCTGAGGTCGGGGACAGGGGAGAAACTTTAAGTGCTTATATCTCTCAAATCATAGCGGTTTGAGAGATAGGGTTTTTTGCATTTAGTTCAACTTTTTAATCACTAAAAAATGTTAAATATTTTTTCTGGGACATTACTGTCCCTTTAAAAGCTCCTTTTCAATAACTGTTATGTTTAATTTCTCCCTATGTTGTAATTGGTTTGCTCCAGAATTGCTTCTCTTTAGCTTGTTGTAGAAAGCCCTTAGGTCTGTATATCCAAAAGAAAAGCTGAGGAGTTCTGGGGCAAACCATTTGCACTACAGAGAACTAAAAATCCCCCAAAATTGTCCATGGATTTAAATGTGGGGTTTAACCCCTTGAATGCTAGAGAGATATCTCTAGCATTCAAGGGGTTAGAATCCCAATTTAAATCAATGAGGTGTTTTATTTCTCCCCTACAGTGCAAATGGTTTGCAAAGCCTCCAGTTTTCTTTTAAACATACGGCCCTTAGTGTCTATATGTCCAAAAGAAAAAGTAGTCCTAACCCTTTCACTGAAAGGGTTAAAAGACATTTTAAATTCAGAACTGTATTTTGTCTTTAAAACAACAAACTTTCAAAGAGAAAATACAAATTTATCAAAATATCTTTAAAAGTGGGCGTGGTCAAACGACTTCAAAACAAATCATATTTTTATGACAAAATTACCTCCAAAAGAAAAATGCAGTAATTACAGGGCAATCTAACAGAATAAATACAAATTTCCCCAGTTGCCCTTTGATTTAAAGGGGATTTTTAACCCATTTAATGCTGGAGGTCTCCAAGCATTGCTTTGCAATGCATCGGAGACCTTTCTAACATTTCAAATGGGAATATTTATTTGTCCCCTATGATGAAGTTGGTTTGCTTCAGAATAATCCACTTTTTTGTATATATTATAAAGCGCAACATTTTTGCATAAAGAAAGTTTCACTTTACCACTTGATAACAAAATGGTGTTAATACCATCACATTTTCAAAAGTGACTAGGCTTTGTCCATTCCATTAAAAAGAAAAACACTTGCTTTACTATGGCCTTAAAGGGATAGTAATGTTTCAAAATAAAAGCAGCTCCAATTAATCTTCATAGTATTTGGGCCATGGAGAGTATTATTTCAATACTGCCAGAGTTGTAATTCAAAAGTAATTGAATGATAAAGTATCCCCTTCCCGACCCTTTTACCTATTGTAAGCAGCCTCCCCTCAGATGTGGAATCTGGTCTTAAGACCAGACAGCTCACAGCAAGGGACAATCTTCTTACTGTGAGAACAATGAAAGCCCTGCACCTCTTGAAAGGTTTTTCCCTTATGCTAATTGAAGATTGTCCCTCTCTGCATGCCATCTGGACACCACCTTTCTGTTCTGAGGTGAGCAGTGTAACATCAGTAAAAGGGACGGGAGGGGGATACTTTATCATTTGATTACTCTTGAACTACAACTCTCTTCATGGCCCAAATACTATGAAGATTAATTGGAGCTGATTTTATTTTGAAACATAACATTACTATCGCTTTAAATTTTGAAACTGAGATTTGCCCTTGTGCTTGTGTTCAAGAGATAACCTTCAGTCAGTCCTGGATGTGTTTCCATGGAGGCAGACATGACAGTTGCTGTCATCTCCACTTTATCACCACTTAGTGAATCTTCCCCGTTATCTCTTGAACAAAGGTACAAGGCGAAAATTCTTAGGGCCATTAGGATTTTCTGGCCATATTAAGTTAAGTTTGTGTGTGTGTGGTTATTAGAAGTTGTTGTTAGATATCCTCTAAATTTAGACCAGAATTTCCTAAGAGACATTTATTAACGCAGTGCCCATGGGTTATGTTCACATAGGTGACTTTTCCACCCTGATCTGTCATCCAAAATCAATTGCCTTGGTTCCTAGGGTACAGTTCACACAAACGACCGTCATATGTGACAGTGTTTCCTGGATGCAAAATGCCATCTCTGTCCTATGCCAGGAAGTTGCAGCATGAAAAGTCTGTACAACAGCCAGTGGGACTGCTGTACAGATATCACTGTCATGCAAATTTCAACGGCTAACCTCCAAGGGGTTCACAAAATGTCAGCTAATCACATCAGGCTGACTTCAGTTGTGCACAACCACTCAGACAGACATCTCCACAATCCTTTCAGCTTTCCCTGCAAATGCCCAGAAATGCAGCTCCAGCAAGTAGCTTGTGCAGAGAAATAGGACCGCACACTTGTGAACTTAAGAGCAGCAAACTGTTTTATGAAAACCTATCCTATATAATAATTCACTAAGATGTTTGTCAGAAGCCGTCATGAGTAGCAGAGACTGCCCGAAAGCACAGAATGGAAGCATTGTCTGTACAGTGCATCACTGTGTCAGCAGCAGGACTCCGAGCAGGACCGGCCTCTTAACATCACCCGGACCTTGGCCCGTGTACACAGGCTTTTACACTAATATATTATAAAGGTTTTCCTGCTGAGTAAAATAAGGTCACTCCCACTGCTGACAGTTGATTTATTCAAACTTCTTAACAGTTCAAATAACCAGGAAATTATTTTACGGTGTTTACTGCCTGATAGTTCTAAATGACAGGAAGTGACTCAGCAGTTTCTATCACATTTGATGGAGAACTGTAAGTCAGTGACTTTCCTCTCCATTAGAATGTTACAGATTAATTAGAGTTTGACCACTAAAGGGCACTGATAATGCAAAAAAACCACAGGTTTAAACAGTAATATCTCTGGAAATATGCATCTATTAGCAGTGGGAGTACACTTATTTTACACAACACGAAACACCCAACAATATATATTTTTTATGAAAAAAAAGTTCACTGTTCCTTTAAGGTGCAATTCTGAAGGAAACCAAATGTACCATTGGGCACACGTAAAAATCCATTTAAACAACTGAGAATTCACATTTCTCCCCTATTGTGCAGTTGGTTTACCCCAGAACTGAACCACTTTAACTTACTGAAATGCACCTTTAGTCTTACTTCACAGTAAAGGGCTGTAGCACAATATATATTTTCCCAGTATATTTCATGTTTTGTCAATGATTAAACATTTATTTACCTCATATTTGTATACCTTATTTTTAACCCACTGAGTGCCAACGAAATATCCAACACATTGCAATGTGTTGGATACCTCTCTGGCACTGTAAGGGTTAAGACTAATACAGTCTCTAATTTCTCTAAAGCAGGTGGTAAAAGAAAGTTTGCTCATTTAAGATCCCTGGTTCACAGCTCATTTCGCATCACATGCACGCTGATTAAACAGTTACACAAGTAATTACTAGGTCAGTGGTTCTTTAAATTCTTGTGGTGGTGGAACCCTTTAGATTTAAACAAAATCTCTGTGGGACACTTATAATGAAACCTTCTAACACCTTGGATGCTAGAGAGACATTTAAAATTGAGCATAGGAGTTGTATCTAATGTATTTGAATGCATGCTGGATACAAGAGAAATCTTACAGAAACCAAACACTGCGCTCTCTGGAACGTTTCAGTCTTTCCCAAGTCCATTGCTAGTCACAGACTCACATATACACTGAGGCTGATGTACTGAGATATATGGTACAATTCCAGGGAAAACCAATTGCACTAACAAAAATAATTCATGATTTAAATGGGCATTTAACCCCTTGAATGCTAAAGAAGGTGCAACAAAATGTTTTGCAATGCGCTGGAGACCAATCTTGCATTCAAGGAGTTAACATAAATGGGATTGTTTATTTGTTCCCGTAACAGTTGGTTTGCTTCAGGATTGCAACACTTTTTCTTAACACCTCAGCCTCGCTGCCTGCAACTCCAGAGTTATTTCTTTGTGTGCCATTATTTAAAGAGATAGTAATGTTTGCATATAAATTAAGGGCCGAGCATACATCCCAGTTTTTTAACCCTTTGAGTGTCAGAGGGGTACGGAACGCATTGCAAAGCAATGCGTTCCGTACCCCTCTGGCACGCAAAGGGTTAATAATGCAGAGCATTATTAGAATGCTGTAACTAATCTAGTTCGTACAAAATTATATTATACTAGTTGAAGAGCCCGTTACACGGGCCACAGTGCCACTGCTGGCCAGTCGCAGGGCAGTCATGCGCAGTAGAGACTGCCCGTGCCGTGGCTGATACAGAGAAGGAGCATCCAGCTCTGTATCAGCCGTGGCACGGGCAGTCTCTCCTGCACATGACTGCAGCACACGCAGCAGTCTCTACTGTGCCTGACTGCGTCTTTACACACATTTTAGCGAATTATTATATAGGATAGTGTCCCCCTTCCCCCCCCCTTTACCTATGTAATGCTGCCTCTCCTCATAGCAGCAAGCCGATCTGGATGGAGAATGATAAGGGACAATCTTCTTTAAGCATAAGGAAAAACCTAATGTTTTGGGGGACATGCCCCTTCATCAGGTGTATAATCACTCTTCAAAGTCTATCATTTATACAGAAACTGGTGCTAAGTTGCAGTCCAAAACTGTTGATCACTCACAATTAACCTAATTGCTACAATCACTGTATATTGAAAAACATCTGTGTATAATGACAGTTTGCCGACATTGCTTTAAATCCCATTCACAGTATATACATAAAGACTGGATATTTTATCAAAGTTACATAAATATCACATATGTCTTAAATAATAGTGAATTTCTTTAGAGATGAAATGAAAAACATGGAATTGATACAGAATATATATACTAAAGCTTGGAAGATTAATGTAAATATTGACAGAATTACAAAGCATGTACCTTGAAAAGTTAAACAACATTTGATTAGGGACATCAAGTGTTTAAATTTGTTCAAACCCACAAGAAAAGACATGTAAATCTAATGAAAATAGCATAATAATGGACATAGATTGTGAAAAAGTATTAATACCATAAGTGGTAAAAATAATACCAAACATTAAGCAACTTAGGATCACACTAATCTGAGGTACATGATCATTTTGTAATTCTGTCAATATTTCCATTAATTTTACAAGCTTGTGTAGATATATTATGTATCAATTCCATTTCATAAATGAAATTCACTATTATTTGAAACATATGTGATCTTTATGTGTATATACTGTGAATGGGATTTAAAGTGATGTTGTCTGCAGACTATCATTAAACAACATTTTTCATTATTAACTGATTGCTTGGCACCAGTTTCTGTATAAACGCTAGACTTTTGAAGAGTAATTATACAACTGACAAAGGGGCGTGTCCTCAAACGTTTTGTACACTGAAATTTAACCCTTTGCAGAGCAATGTGTTGTGTACCCCTCTGGCACTCAAAGGGTTAACACAAAAACGCTCTGTAAAGCTTTAACTTCATCTTGTGTGAGGATACCACTTATTCTTTTCCTGATACGCCTGACCATCAGGTGTACTGGTCTCCAGTTTCCTGCACCAAACTTGCTGGGTGTGCTAGCGTGACTTACAAGATATATAAGGAAAAAACTGCCCCCCTTTCATCAAGGGGGCATGCTATTTCTTTTACTGAAAGAAAGATGATTGTCCTCCGCTGCGATCTGTCTGCTCCAATAACAGGATTCCAAATCTGAGGGGAGGTAGGTAAAAGGGGTGGGAGGGAGAAACTTTATAATTTCACATGAACTAAACCAGTTACAGCATTCTAATAACACTCTGCATTGTTAAAAAACTGGGATATATGCTCAACAATTTATCTGCAAACATTACTATCTCTTTAACTGAGCAGTGATCTTTTATTGTGATTATATATATATTAGTTATTAGTAGTTCTTTTTTCCTGTTTGGTATTTTAAATTTGTTCTGTGGAACTCCTAGTACCTCTTCAGGGACCTAGTTTCAGGGTGACTGAACTAGATTGATCAAATAAATAACTATTTCTCATTTGAATGGGAATATTTGTATGACAGAGAATTATTGTATCTTAGGCTTCTGATACATTATCAGTTTGCTCAAACACAGACTTTGAAGCAGGGAAGCCTTGTTCCCTTCCTGTATCATCACCTTGTGACCCAAGGGGATAGTCAGTTGTCAGACCTCCAGCTGCCAAGAGATGGAGGTCCAACAACTGACTATCCCTATTGTGACCTTAGGCAGATCCATTTAGCTAACAGTGACTCGGGTACAAACATTTGATTGAAAGCTCCATGGGGCAGCGATTCATTGTGCCTGAAACTATCTGCTCACAGCTCCATAAATTAGTAACATATCCTATATTATAATTCGCTAAGGATGTTTGTCAGAAGCCGTCATGCTCAGTAATGACTGTCCGAATGCACAGAATGCTGGGAGTTCTGTGCTGGGAGCATTCTGTGCTTTCAGGCAGTCTCTACAGTGCATGACTGCGTTGGCGGCAGGACGCAGAGCGGGACCGGCCTCTTAACATCACCCGGACCTTGGCCCTTGTACACGGGCTTTTACACTAGTAAGAAAATAAAAAAATGAATTGTTGAAAACTGTTGAACCCTGGACTGCTAGGGCAGACTCTAAGGCATTGCTTCAGAATGATCTGGGTGTCTCTTTCATCCAGGAGGATTCAATAAGCCATACGTTCCAGTATAGTTATTGTAGTAACATAAAACCAATTGAAGAACAGGCAAATGCATAATTAAAAATACAGCATATTTTTTCTACAAAGTGCTAACAGACACTTTTGTCTTTATCATTTTATTATAAAATGAAAAATAAAAAAACACTTCTGAAAAATATATAATATTTACTGTATTAATCTATGGGCATAAAAACAACACAATGTTTGAATGATTAACTACCAACAGGCACTTTTAATATGCCCTACATTTTTACATATTGGTAACTTAGCTGCTGAAAGTTTAATATTTTTTCCCCTAAATCACGTAAAACTTAACAGGAAAACAATGCAAGATCCAATGTGAATTTAAACCAACGTGATTCAGTTAATGTGCAACAGCCTAACTCCATTCAGGGTCAACAATTCCACAAATGGGAGTAGTGCTTCTGTTTCAGAAGCTTAGGAAATAAGGCTTTCCGCACTTGCTCTCTTTGGTTACATATTTCTGAGAGTTTTCAGCTTAAGTGCATGCATAACAACAGAAGGCACACATAAAATTGATCTTATGTTTATGTGTCTAGCATTTCCAGTGTATTTTCTCTGAGAAGCTGAGCCTTGGAATCCCAGTGAGTTTCCATGTTGAATGAAATGCTTCCCACGGGCAGTTTTTCCTTGTGCATCAATTGTTGCAGATGAGAGGGCAGTCTGGTTCTTGATGGAGTTTTGATTAAATCCCATCTGACACTAACAGAGATTCAGAATATGAAAGGCTCATTTTCCGGAATGATGTCTCTACCCCACTGTCACACATATTTTCAATATCTTGCTGTTTCAGAAAGTTGAGTTCATCTGATGAAGTGCCATGGGAATCTAAATGCATACCAAAACAGAGATGAAATAAAACTTTACATCAGATGTTCCAATCGAACATAAAATGTAACTCTTTTAATTTTTTTGGATATCATGTACTGGACAATTAAAACTGTGTTCTAATCGTTCCCACAGCCCTATTCCTCTTTTATAACCTCCTTTCACTGACAACTTCAAGAATGACTAGGCTTGAGACAAGCAGCTATATGTTCCTCAGACTGTATGTGATGGGATGTCCATTATTTGGCATTGCACACCTTTGGTTTCCAAAGGTTTACATTCAAATCATCTCTTAACCCTTTGAGTGCCAGAGGGGTATGCAACTCATTGCTTTTGAATGCATTGCATACACCTCTGGCACTCAAAGGGTTAAACACCGGTATAGCCATAAAAAATGCCCATGGATTTAAATGAGGCTCTTAAGCCCTCAAGTGCTAGACCAGTTTAAACTCCCTGCTTATCACTGCGTCAGAGTCCTCTCTAGTATACAAGGGGATAAACTCCCATTTAAATCAAAGATGATTTAGTTAATTTCTATTCCTCCCCTATGATGCAATTGTTTTGCTTCAGAATTACTCTGGTTCTGCTTAGTACACCAGCCTTTCTTTTTCTATTTTCCCACACTCTTCTCTTTGCGTACCCCTCTGGCACTCAAAGGGTTAAGCAGCCCTCACTTATGCCTTCCTGCCTAGTTTCTGAATACTCCCTCTTTTCTGCCTATGTTTTCAATATATGTGACAAGTTTGTATAACGTATAAACATATGTGTGTTGCTTAAAGGGCAGTAGACTTAGTTAAAAGTCTGTGGCTCTTGTCATCTGTTTGAGAATTCAGAAAACTGACCCCCTCTACTGGCAACAGGCTGGAATGCAACCTGTAAGTTTGTGACTCATAGCTACAAACTTTGTGGCTTGTGCGCACAGCCTCCACAGACCAATAGTGTCTGTCTTGAATGCCCTTCTCTATGGTATATGAGGGATATGTACACAGTCCACTGCTCTCTAGCTGGTCTGCCAGGGCTTACTATGCAGCCCCAGCTACACTGGCAGATCTGCTCTAAGGGAGAAGACCTGATGACATGACACTATGATTGTGATAGTTGTGGTTTAAAACAAACAATATGCATGACCTGTGACACATAATAGCAGTGTAGTCCCTTGGTTTTAGGTGTGAAAGTTAAGGATAAACAATTTAATATTTGTATGGTGTCACTTGATAATAGGCCTACACCTCAGAGACTAGTTGTGTTGGTTAATTTGCCACAAACTCAATGCAAACAGGGTATGGGCAATATAATTAAAATACCGTGTAAACTTTCAAAAGCACAAAGCACACATAGCATTCCTAACATAATTCAACCATATGCTGCAGATTCTATGCTATGCAGCTACTAGTCAACATGGAAGTCCACCAAGAGCAGGAAAAGCTGTGGGTGCATATGTATATGTTTATCTGTCCGATTGTGGATGAGTAATATGTGAGGTGTGTATGCGGTGCCATTGTAAGTGTTTATGTGTGTGCATTACTATGGATGACTGTGCATCATTGTATAGCATCTTTATTGGTGTTTGTGTATGCTAATTTGGCTAATCTATCAGTTTTCCCCTGAACCCTCCAGTTTTTCACTTTTTTTTAATGCACAGAATTTAGGGCATTTTCCATGTCAGCTAGCAGCGTGTTTGGCCATAGAATCATGGAAGGACCAGGGTATTGCCTTGGGTGGAGCCTGAGGCACATCAAAATCTAGCTCTGTACATGTGTTCTGTTTGTATACACTTACCTTTCTTCTGTGTAATTACTGATGCCTCAGAAAATGTGTCCTGATTTTTAAGTAATTTATTGCAGATTGCTTGTGATTGCTCAATGATTTCAACAGCTTCCACGTAATCCATCTGCTTCAAGGCATCCAGGAGCTCTCCTACTGTTCCACCAGAAACCTTGAACAAATGAAGAACGAATATTATTACTGGAATTGGAGAGCTGTCACAACAGGTTCTTAAAGTCACTCAAAAGTACCACCATTTAATGACTGCAGGTGAGTCAGTCAGTGGCTCAGTCATTTTAACAGACCCACCTATGCTCATGAGAAGATATCCTTAAGGTGGATGTGTCACTTGAAAGAAAAAATGCTTATAAAGGGGATAGTAACATTTAATATGTTAAAGGGATAGTAACACTTAAAATGTAACAAAAAATATGTTGTAGGGTTTATCCCCCTGAGTAAAACAAGAGTACTTCTACTGCTGAAAGGTGTTTCATTCAAAAGTTATTAATTTTCAAAGTTGATTTTTTTAGGTGCAATATCACAGTGGCCTGAAATTGTACAGTGGCGTTGTTGCTACACGATCCTATGGACAGCTCTGGTCCCGGGACCATAAATCTCCATAGGATGGTGAGAACCCCACTTTAAACTTGTATTGTTAAAGGGGCAGTAATGTCCCATAAAAAAAATTCTTCTAGTTTTGTAGATGAAAAAAAAAAATATATGCCACAAATCCTACCTCTCAAACTGCTATGGTTTGAGAGATATTCACTTTGAAATTTCCCCCCTCCCTCCCCCTTCTCCTGATGTCATCTGTAAAGCTGACAGCAGGAGATCCGTGTCGGCCAACTTGAGGAGGCTCTTCAGCAGAGCCGAAATCTCGTTATTTAAAAATAATTACTTCATTGGAACGGTCTACAAAGTGTGTTTGCAAACCAGTCACACTTTGTAGACTTTTCCAATTAAGTAATTCTTTTTAAATAAAACAATTTTGGCTCTGCTGCAGAGCCTCCGGCTGGTCCCCGGCCTGGGATCTGGAGTGTGGCAAATATGCTTTAGTGGTTAGTACACAAAAGAGGAGATATACTCTCACCCATCTTCACCCTTACAAGGCCGTGTAGTACAACATCTTCTACCTCCATTGTACTTTTGAATACTTGGATCCATTATAACCATCATCAATCATCATTTTGCTGCTTATTTCACTCATATGCTTGCTATTAACCTCTTAATTGCCTACTTATATGCACACTTATGGACGTAGGGATTGGTATATTTGATCAATATTTTGCCTTATAATAACCTCTGAATTAGACATAAGGGAGTACCCTTATTTTACTTAATTGTAAAAACCCTACCAAAAAAAGTGATATTAAGTGACATTTCCCTTTAATCCACTGGAGGCTACAGAAGTTTTCAGTGCATTGCTAAGGGTGCTGCATACCTTTATAATGAAGCCTAAGGCCACCCCTAATTTATAAGCAGTTTGAAATGTATATTAAAATACACAAGTTTTTTTGCAGATACGTTTTGTGCTACATACAATAATCTTATCTATAATGTAACAACATTTAATTTGGGTGTATTCCATTTTACATTATTCTTAAAATAAAACTAATTTCTAAATTATGTGTTTTGTTTCTTATAGTCGCTCCAACGATTTTATGTGTGATAAGAGGTTTGTGCAAATATTATGATTCTGGGCTCACTTTCAATTAACACTTTCTGGACCCAAATATATTACGAGGAGGTGGACTAAGGCGTGATAAAGAGGAGATGGCTATGTTATTCTATATTCTATAAAATGTCTCCAACTTTGGAGATCTTAGTGCATAGGCTCCATAGAATAACACAGGAATTGGAGAAGTGCTATCACTGGGGAAGCCATCTCCACTTTATCACCTCTTTATCTCACCTTAGTGCATAACCCCCTCGTCTTTAACATCTACTCCTGGTGATTACATCAAAATACACCTACGTCACCATGCTTTTGCCATGCCATCACGAGGTGTATGATGATGGAGTGTCTTCTTCAACAATGGGTCATTTGCATATTGAAATTCATCTTAATTATCCATTGCTGTATTCCTGTGGGTGGGTTTATATTTTAATGTAGCTATAGAGATCTCCAGAAGCTCCCAATTTTGCCATCCTCAGGGTTGCAAAGTTCAGATCTTCCCATAGCTTTCTATACAGTCACAGAGAACAGTTTGCTATGCCTCTACTGGAGAACAGAGAATGCAGCTGCCCTACTTTAACCCCTTAAGGACCCATGAGGGTCCTGGACCATTATGGAATTCCAGCTCCTCGCGCGACTGCACGCCATTCGTGGAGTCCGGAATCGGATTTGTTAAGAAAAAAAGAAGGTCCCTGGTCCTTAAGTGACCGCCACGTGCGTGTGTGGCCGGTCCTTAAGGGGTTAACCCTTTAAACGTGTTAGGGATGTGCACTTTGCATACCCCTGTGGCACTCAAGGGGTTATAACATACATGGTCCGCTACATAGTAACATAGTTGATGAGGCAGAAAAAAGACATGCATCCATCAAGTCTGGCCCATGCCAAAAACACCCTTGCTACCCAGCTTAACAACTGATTCAAGTACACACAGACCCTTCAGATCAGCTGTTACACGTACACAGCAACTTATCTGACGATCAGCTATTTCATGTTCATAAAATGCAGCCATACTCTGCAAGACACTCAGTTTGCCTTGTGGAGTGTGGCTGAGTCCTGTGTTTACATCAATCTGCTGATCAGCAGATGGCAGAGGAATGTGCTGTACATCCCAATGGCATTAAGCAGGTTAAGGGAAGGCTGCTGTTGTTCTTGGTGCAGAAAACTGAGGGTGAGGGCATTCTCTGCTTCCCATTTCCCTTCCCAACACATTGCCAGGTTTACCCCAACCTTATATGAAAATGATCACCCTCTCCTGCGTACCCAATTCTTAGTGCATGTGGTGTTGTGTTGTTTTACCCATGCCGAAGTGATCTCCACACATCTCTAGACACGCTTCGCCACTGCATCAAAACGTAATGCATCCTCCCCCCGTGTTGCAGCTCCTCCCTTATTTTTTACACTTACATTTAGTTTTACTGTTTTTAGCATTCATTTTTGGTGTAATATGGGTCTTCACCCCAAAAGAAAATCAGGACAAACTTAGTACGTCATAGGGAACATTATTAAACAACTCTCATTAATTTAAAGGAACAGCAAACTTTTTTATGGAAAAAAAAAATATTGTAGGGCTTTTATTGCTGAGTAAAATAAAAGTACTACCATTGCTGGGGAAATGCAATTCCAGAGTTATTACAGTTTACATTTTTTTTTTACATTAACAGTGCCCTCTATAGGCCAGAAAGTTCCCCTACAGTTCACCTGGTGATCAGTTAAACTATTGCATTCAAAAGTGATTGACTGACAACAGTTCACCATAGAATGTGATAGTGAAAGCTTCTTCTTTTCCTGACAACATAACAAATCTACTACTCTTTTAAATGGGGCATTTAACATCTTGACTGCTACAGAGGACATATGTAATGTTGGACACTTAACTAATAAAAAGAAGCTTTCCATTTTACAGTATCAATACAATATTGGTGGGAAAGGAAGTAAACATTCTTTGAAGGTAAAGGTACACTGGCACAGCCTGATAACAAACCCCAACATGTTAATCTCAGCAGCAAATCCTAAAGGCCACTATTAATTAATTGTGCCTGGTTTGGTCTTCAAAATTAATCTTTAATTAGTACTGGCCATAATGTCAATGGAGACAGACATTATTTGTCGAAATATTCAATGGTTTCCACTAAAGCCCCCTTAGGAGGCCTTCAGTGGGTGGAGTCTGGGGCACTTAAGTCCTGCAACACAGAATTATTCTGCCCCCACAGAAATGATTTGCAGTACTAATTAACCCTTTGAGTGCCAGAGGGGTATGCAAAGCACTCAAAGGGCTAAACATTAATTTTGGGGGACTAATTCAAACGTAGTGGCCACTAAGATTTTCTGTACATATTAAGGTGAAAGTTATTATTAGGATGTGTCAGTATCCTTTCATAAAGTTTGATTTCTTTCCAGTAAGAGAAAAAATAAAAACGGGAGGCAATTAATGTTTATCCAGAATGCCACAATTTTATTTTAGACACAAGAAATTTAACAAAAGTACTTACCTCAAAGTTGTCCAGCAGGGTTTTAGATGGTAGAGCACTTAATCTGAAAGCGTTGTTCAGTATTCCAAGGCCCAGCTTCTGTGCAAGAGTAGCCCAGTTCTTGCTAGTTTCCTGGCTTTCTAACAATGTGTAAAGTGTTTGCTTTGCATCTTCACTAAGGTCTTTCATGTCTCCTAAATAACAAGAAAAGAGGATTTTAGTCTTACCTGTTACATCTGTTTCTCTTAGTCCATACAGGTTACTGGTAACTTTGGGTAGGCGATCCGCCCCTTTAAGGAGGCAGGAACAATTCTAGAATTGTATGCAGGGGGTGGAGCCTACCTTCCCTCCTTGGCTGCAGCTAGCCAACCAACTCCAGTAAGATTTGAGACACTAACTATTGACTAGATAGTAGAAAGGAAAGAAGACTCCTGTGAGCATGAACCCGAAGGACCCCCACGGTCTGCCACAGGAAAGCCAAACATGGTCCCTTGACAGGGTGGGAGACCAGTAACATGTATGGACTAAGAGAAAACGATTTAATAGGTAAGAATAAAATCCTCCTTTCTCTGTCGTCCGATACAGGTTACTGGTAACTTTGGGATGTCCAACCATTTAGTTTCCCAGAGGCGGGAAGTAAGACAAGGACCAGGCGCAAGGCCTCCAGTCACCAGAACAGATATGGACCATCAGATCAGAGATAGCCCAACAAAACAACGAAGTGTCAACGGACACTAACAGGGGTAACAACACCCCAAAACTGTTACACAGCACACTGAACTAGAGCCAACCGGGCTCAAAAGTGAAGGAAGCATCAAGAAGCGAAGAAGACCCTAGACAGGCAAGACTGCCTCCAGGATCTTCCTCCCAAAGCTGGCGTCAGCCGATGCCAGCACATCAACATGGTAATGCTTCGAAAAGGTGTGCACAGACGACCAAGTGGCAGCCTTGCACAACTGATCAGTGGAGGCCTGATTCTTGTAAGCCCAAGAAGCCCCAATAGATCTAGTAGAACGAGCCGTGACCCGAAAGAGAGCAGGCTTCTTCCTTAGCTCGTAGACCTTATGAATAGTGGACTTGATCCAAGACGCAATAGTCACTTTGAATGCAGGTCTTCCTGCCCTGGGACCCTCAGGAATGATGAACAGTGCATCAGATTGCCTGATAGACTCAGTGCGATGTACATAAAACTTGAGATACTCTCCACATTTAATAAGTGGAGATCCTTCTCCTTGTCAGAGGTGGGGTCAGGGCAGAAAGAAGGTACCACAATCTCCTGACTGATGTGGAACTCCAAAACCACCTTCGAAATTCCTGAGAAGTGCGAAGCACCGCCTTGTCCTTGTGAAACACCAAAAAGGTTGGTTTACAGGACAGAGCATGTAACTCTGCAACACGGAGAACGGAGACAATCGCCAGGAGAAGGGCCATTTTCCACGATAACATGCGCAGAGGAATGGTAGCCAAAGACTCAAAGGGAGGGTGCTGAAGAACGCCCAAAACCAAGTTAAGATCCCACAAAGGAGAGAGATTCTTAAAGACAGGACGAGTATGAGCAATGCCCTGAAAGAAAACCTTGACATCAGGAAGAATGGCAATGCACCTCTGAAAGAAAACAGAAAGGACAGAAGTCTGAACCTTAAGAGAATTCACTGTGACCCTTATCCACACCGTCCTGCAAGAAGGCCAGGACCATAGGCAGATCAAATTCCTGAGACAGGTCCCTATCAGCACACCAAGATAGAAAGGTCGACCAGACACGATGATAGGCCTTAGAAGAAACAGGTTTGCGGGCAATAAGCATAGTAGCCACCACACCAGAAGAAAAACCTTTCTTCTTCAGTATTGAGGATTCAATTTCCAAGCTGTCAAAGCTAGACGATGAACCCTGTAGAAGAAGATCCCGATGGCAAGGGAGCCGGAATGGCTCCACCACTGACAGATCCAGAAGCTCCGTAAACAAAGCCTGCCAAGGCCAGTACGGAGCAATAAGAATGACTGGACAGCGTTCCAGTCTCAATTTCCGCAACATCATGTGCACCATGGGGAGGGGATGAAAGATGTAAGCAAGAGGAAATAACCAAGGAATGGACATGGCATCCACCGCTAGAGCTAGAGGATCCCTCCACCGAAAACAGAACCTTGTAACCTTCCAGTTGTGTCTTGTTGCCATCAGGTCGATGCAAGGAAGACCCCACTTCTGAACAATGAGGTTGAACACCTCTGGGTGCAGCTCCCACTGTGTGTCGACTGAGGAAGTCCGCCATGACATTGTCTACTCCAGGAATGTGCAATGCGGATATGGCAGGAACGTGTTCTTCTACCCAGGACAAAATAGCCTTGACCTCTAGCCAAGCAGCAAGACTTCTTGTCCTGCCCTGCTTGTTGATGTAAGACACGTCTTGGCATTGTCGGACTGTACCTGGCTTGGGCAGTCTTCCAGCTGGGGTGTCCAATGACGAAGGGCATGAAATAGTGCCCGAAGCTCCAACACATTGATGGGAAGGAGAGATTCCTCCAGAGACAACCGGCCCTGGGCACTCAGGCGATCCAGCACCGCTCCCCAACCGGAGTGGCTGGAATCCGTCGTCACCGTGGTCCAGAAGGATACCAGGATGGACTTGCCCTTCAGCAGATTGGAGAGGTTGAGCCACCACGACAAACTCAGTTCCACATGAAGAGGAAGGGATACTGACGTCTTCAGAAGGTCCAGCTGACCCCTGCACACCTGGATCACAAACCTCTGGAGTTCCCTGGTGTGAGCCATGGCAAATGGGACTGCTTCGATGGTGGAGATGAATTTACCCACTAGAGAGGACAGCTTCTTGGCTGGAACTGGATTTTGAGCCAGAACAGCAGAGACCCTGTGGGCGTTCTGATGAGTTACCTCATCCGTGAGAAACACCATGTTCTGTCGAAGAGAAGGCCCAGGAAGACCAGACACTAGGATGGGACAAGATCCGACATGTCCATGTTGATGATCCACCCGTGATGGGTGAGTACATGAATACAGTCATGAACCTGCTGATAAAGAAGTTCCAAAGAAGGTGCCTTCAGAAGCAGGGTGTCCATGTATGGAGTGACTCTGATACCGTTCCGATGGAGGTCAGACACTAAGGCTCCCAGGACATGATTGAAGACTTGAGGAGCTGTAGTCAGACCAAAGGGAAGAGCTGAAAACTGAAAGTGCTCTTGGTCGCAGGGAAATCTGAGATACTGCCAGCTCTCTGGATGTATGGCATGTGTAGATATGCGTCCTAAAGATCCAGAGAGGCAAGGAATATCCCCGGGGACATAACAGCGATCACCGTCCTTAGGGACTCCTGGTGATAATGAGTCCTGATCATGAAGGAATTAAGATCCTTCAAATCCAAATTGGGATAACAACCGCCGTCTTTCTTGGAGACCACAAAGAGGTTTCAGTAAAAACCCATACCTCTGTACTGAACTGGAACCGGCTCTAGAACATCCTTGTCCAGACGGCGTTTCTCTGCGCCCTGGGGCGTATGAGAGGGAAAAAAGCGAAAAGGAGGAAGAGAGACGAAAGGGATCCTGTATCCTCCCACCACCACATGTAAAACCCATGGGTCCGCCACTGAATCCTCCCAGATGCTGTGGAAGTGACGCAGGCGGCCACCCACAGCAGAGTGGGGACCTGGGTTCAGTGAGTCATGCTGAAAAAGGCTTGGAACCCTTAGGCTTGGAGGAGAACTTGGGCTTCCAATGCTGTCTGGGCTTGGAGGAGGCCCACGGAGCTGAGGGAACCGCCTGGTTCGCCGGGCGTGTCTCAATCTGAATGGAACGAAAAAACTGATTACACTTGAGAGGCGTTTTCTTCCTGGGGACCAAAGGCAGAAGTGTACTTTTACCCCCTGTGGCCTCACTAATCAGATCCTTAAGATCTGGCTCAAACAATGACGTGCCTTGAAAAGGCAAGGAGAGCAAGGCTTTCTTAGAACCGGTGTCAGCAGACCAGATCTTGAGCCAAAGAGCTCGTCTGGCAACCACAGACATGGTGGAAACCCTAGCCACCAAATGGATGGCATCTAATAAGGCAGCAGAAACATAGTGCTGGGTCTCATAAATGTTGGCAAGAAGGCTCAACATATCCGAAGTAGGAGCACCCTGACGGACAGCCAGGGTGAGTTATTCAGTCCAGACCACAATGGCCCCATTAACTCATGCCACAGCGAACACTTGAGGGAAACCTCAAGTTTCTTGTCAGTCCAGTCTTTCAGAGCGGAGGCATCAGAAACTGGCTAGGTAGTAGACTTAGATAGCCTGGAAATAGGAGCATCCACTTTGGAGGGATGAACCCACTGAGCAAGCACCGCCTCAGAAAAAGACTAAAGCTTGGCAAATTTCTTGGAAACTGAAGGTTACCTGTCCGGGGATTTCCACTCATCAGACACAAGGCGGTCAAGAGTGGGGTTAGGTGGAAAACAAGTAAGGGGCTTTTTAGGCTCCTGAAACACATCAGTGGTATCTGAAGAAACCTCCTGAAGTAACGGAATGTTTAGAGTAGTCAAAACAGCCCTGATCAGGCCCATAGCCGAGGGCTCAGTATCAGCCTCAAAGGGGTCCCCAAAATACTGAGAGGAGCCAACAGCTGAACATTCCTCAACATCTGAATCCACTAACAGTTCCTCCTCAGAGGAATCTGATATGTCAAGTACTCCCTGTGGTTTAGGCAGGGAAGATTTGAATGAAGAGAGAGTCTGCCATGAATGGAAGACTCCCTCTAACTGGGATGGAAAGAGTTGCAATTTAGACTGGAGGTCCCTAGTAGCAGCCTTGAACTCTTGCACCCAAACTGGCTCTAATGTATAGCTGGAGGTCCTTGGAAGAGACTCAGGGACATCAGAACATGCTGGGCATAAATGACCTGAGAATTCTTTAGGCAACCCAGAAAGACATGAGGAGCAATGCCCAATAGAGGACACAGAGACCCCAGTGTCCTTAGTCTTAGGCCTGGCCCGAAGCTCCAACGGATTAGACAGTGTCAAAAACATTATAGTATAAAGAATCACCCAAAAACAGTATGTAAGATTAAAGTTTCACCCCAGAAATCACTAAAATGCACTTATCTGGCAGACGAAGGGTTAATCTGCAGAGGCGAGAAAGAGAGTCCAAGCCCTGTGGAGAAAAGGCACAAAATGGCTGTTGCGTCGGGAGCCAATCAGAAACGAGCGTGCGAAGCAAGCGCTCATGGGAAATGTAGTTTCCCTAGAAAAAGTACCCCAACAGTGCCCGAAGCCACCTGAGCACCCCAACACACTTGAAACATGAACTGGATGAAAGAGCAAGGGCAGACAATTAAAATGAGCCATCTCTGAAGTCGCTATGTTAAGCGGTTGCAGAGAGATGTCCCAGTACATGAAACATCACTAGAACATGTGAGGAGACCCAGAAAACACTGAACCCAGTAGGGAAAGTGTCCAAAACTCCCCAAAAGATGCAAAACCAGCAGCTAAAGGGTTAAGTTATCACATAACCCTGCTCCAAAACACCCAACAGACATTCAGATAAACCCAATGAGTGCAGGAGTGTGCAATAGGAACTCCAAAGGAAAACCCCTGTATGGAGGTGAACTGTGGGACATGTGGAACCTGCAGCAATCAAAGGGTTGCTCACCTTTCCTGCAGATCTTCTGTCTTCAGGCTACCATGTATTAAGAAGAAGTCTCGGTGGGCAACTCCTGAGGAAAGAACTTGAACCCAAGATTTTCCCCCCAGGGCTTAAAGTCCACAAAAAGCACCTGGTTACTGAGCTAGCCAGATCTAAGGGCATTGTCAGTTATGGTAATCCGCCTAATGGTGGTATTCCATTTCTAACAGAAATATAAAAACAATTCTAAAACTATAGCAGAACTGTTCTCTTGCCTGTGTCTTCACCAAGGAACAAATCTTACTGGAGCTGGTTGGCTAGCTGCAGCCAAGGAGGGAAGGTCGGCTCCATCCCCTGCATACAATTCCAGAATTGTTCTTGCCTACTTAAAGGGGCGGATCGCTTACCCAAAGTTACCAGTAACCTGTATTGGACGACAGAGAAAAACACACCGTCAATAAAATCTCTCTAATTATTATATTGTTCTATGATCCTATTAAATGTCTAAAAACCTCCTCCTCAATACTCAATAAATGAAAGAACAACTAACACCTAGATAATGCACCATCAACAGAACATATCAAGGAGAGCGTACCTGCTATTGAAGCTGGGGCTGCCTTGTAAGCCCCGGAGGAACAAAAGGGGAGGAGAATGGGGGTCTCTTTGTTGGTCCTGTGATAAGAGACTGAATTCTAAGACTGAAATCTCACAGTTCAGTCTTTTGTCCTTCATGATGCAGGTCTCTATGGACACTGTATTGGGACTGAAAGCCCAACACAGAATCTATGGTGGCAGTGCACACAACCCACTAAGTCTGTGGCTGAGAGCCACATATTTTTGGGTTATGATCCAGATGAGGGAGGCAGTGTTCTGACCCCACAACAGCTGATTAGAACAGCTTTATGCAAACTGCACTTTTTCGATCACTAATCTGTAAACTAGCCCAAGACAGTGAAAATGGCAAAACCTACGTCTTCTTGATTGTAGGTTTAATCACAGATCATAAATATGAAGGACTGGGGAGGGTCAAGGAATTTGCCTAATTTAATCTGAACAAATGAAAGGAGATGAAATATGACAGAAGTACAATTTTGTATGTACAGTTTCAAATGCAATGCATTATTAGCAGACTGCAATAAAAACCATCTTGATGTGATCGAGAAAAGAAAATATATAATTATCCCCAGAGCATATATTTAGGCTTCCCACACACATTTAGGTTTTATATATATATATATATATATATATATATATATATATATATATATATATATGTTTTATTAAGGGAAGGTAAATCTCTATGTTAATACAGGACAGTTATGAAACATATATACTCCACAGAAGAAGTGGTTCCACTGTAAACATACAAGATGCATTTATCATATGTGTGTTCCTAAACCCTCTTAACAGCATATGTGTAAAAATAAATTACTATGGTACATTCAAATTAGAAAGTATTACATTACATTAATACTGCCTGGGTATCTTATATGAGAAAGTACTGAGCACCAATATTTTAATTTACAATATACATCTATAACAACTATGAAGGCATATTTTTCTTTTTTAAATTCTAAAAATTGTAGTAAATCATTTCTCAATGTAGAGGTTTTCATGATTAGTTACATTTCAAAATAACAGAAACTGCACTTTTAAGTCATCCGTTCACATCTATTAAGGTGCAAAAAACACAAATTATGATCCATAAATATATAAAATGAAAACCTCCGTGCTAGGCTCTGCAAAGAGGACAGCATGCAAATCCATTACCTTGTGACAAGGAGTCTTCAATAGCTACTTCTGATGTATATGGTTTGCCATTTAGTATTTCAAGTACCTAAGAGAAGAGTAAGAGTTTAATCCCAAGCAGCAGTTAACATGCACTGTATTTTGAAATGTTTTGCAGTCTGACCCTATGAAAAGGGGATAACATAGTTATCATAGTTTTCAGTTCAAAGAGACTATAGTAGGCAGACATGCAGAATACTGGAAATCATGAAAAAATACAGTAGGTTTTATGTACAAAGGCAAAGTGGAACAATTGTTGGGCACACCAACTGCACTGTAAGGGACAAATGCAATTTCCCATTGATTTGAATGGGAATTAGTACCACATGCAATGTGTTGGAGACCCCTCCCTCATTCAAGGGGTTAAAGAACAATTTAAAGAAATGAGGATTTGTTTGTATCCATTGCACTGCAGTTGGTTTGTACCAGAATTGCTTCACTTTGGCTTTTTTACAATAAAACCATAGATTCCATTTCTGTTACATTTATTGGCTATTGAGTGGCTCTAGCATGAATGCTTTCAATGCACTAGGTTACTTCTTCAGGTATAATAAGAATGACTTGCCAGAAGAAGGGACCTAGTGTATTGAAAGCTTTCATCCTAGAGCCACTCAGTTAACAATAACGGTATCATTTTATTCAACCAGTCTCCTGCTATTTCTATGGCTACACGGGACCACCTTTTACCTGTATTTCTGTTACAACAGTTTCGCACTGAAGTCTGTGGGGACATTTGTAAATAAAACCCTTGATAAAGGTTGTGATTTCAAAGTAATCCAGGTCAAAGCTTGCTACATTTGTTGATTAATGTTTAATCTCTTCAGAATATGAAAAATACACATATATTCTACATATCTTCCAACATTTCAGAAATGAAAAAAGCTATACATAGCCAATAGCCATTTCCCCATATATATTATATATACACATTCCTGCACACACATGGAAAATATATACTGTGCACTGATTCATATTCAGCCATGCAAATTTGTATTTATAAAGTGGTGGTATTTTGCAACTCTGCAATTTGCATGCTGTTCTATACTTTTATTTGCAAATATCATATCTTCTCTTTGTATTCAGATATATCAAACGACAGACACACATATAGTAGCATACATGAGAGCTTTGCACAGGAGTGGCTACAGACATAATAATATTTTTGTTTAATGGCATGATATTGTCCTGTGTTGAAAAGAAAATTGATGTGTATGTCTTTATCCGGTTATATGCAGAATGAACCCAGCAGATCTCCTTCAGTCTGTGCTGCTTATGGGGACACATCCATACACATTAACTTATTAAAACTCACTGAGGCAGGACTTTGTAGCCTACAAGTGCAATAGCTCTGGAAGGAGAGAAAGCACAATCTGCTGAAGAGGACTACATCCTAGCATGTAGTGCTTGAAACTAATTTACACATGCTGATTTATTTGGAACTAAAGCACAAAATAGGTCCTTGACCTGCTAAAAATGTGCTGTTGGAGGGTATGGTTCTATCGTTTAACCAAATGCATTTTTTTTATATTCCATCATCTCCAATGACTTCTAAACATGGTATGATGTGGTACTGTGGTGACACATTTGTATAGAAGGCATGTAGCTATCTGTTATGCGTGATCAGGGCCAAGCAACAAAGGTTCATCGCTTGCCTCATCAGTGGTTGCCATGTCCAGAGGTTTAGTTCCTGGTACAATTCCTTCATCTATATGGTTCTCATCCTCTGTGTCCTCAGGGCAGTAAAGAGGCTCAAAGTTCTCAATGAAGGAATCAGCCCCTGTAAGTGAAACCAGTATGAATTAGAGACCTTTTAACCATTTAAAGAGTTCAGTTACTCTCACTCTTAATTTCAATATAAACCCCTACCGATACCAAAAAGTATGTGAACAAGTAAAGCAATTTAAATGATCCATTGAAATGGATCATTTACTTGAAGGTAACCTTAAGAAGCTCCAGTAGTGAAATGAAAGTGTCAGTGCAGCTGAATTAGCTCTTTACTCCAGCAGCTGCACCCAAAGGTATGCATTACAGTATGATCGCTGTAGTGCATAGCGGCGGACACTCCACCAGTGTCAGGCATCAATGCCAGAAAGCCCCATAGCACGCACAGGAAAATGGCGACCAAGCTGTCTATGTCATGTTAATACATGATGTAGATCTTAGAACTGCTTAAAGGAACAGCCTTCCCCTTGGCACAAGTATTATTAAGGGAAAGCTTTTCTAGTATGTAGCCAATTAAACTGTCATTAGGAAGGAGTGGGGACTTAACTGTGGTTCCAGCGACTGATTTAGAGTGGAATTGCTGTTGTACAGTCACCCCCTTGTTTTCAGCAGCACCTTTTGTCAGTTAAAAAAATAAGAGAAGCAAGTTTGAGGCACATACATTGATTTAAATGGGTCTTTTAACCCTTGAATGCTAAACACGTCAACAACACATTGCTTTGTAATGGGTTGGCGACCTATCCAGCATTCAAGAGATTAAAAGCCACATTAACTGAGTTGTAGATTTGTTTATGTTTATTTCTCTCCTTTTGTGCAGTTGTTTTGCAACAGAATTACTTCTCTTTTCTTTTGTGCATAAGCCCCAGTGAGGCTGATGTACCAAGTGAAGTGGTGCAATTCTGGAGCAAAATAACTCATCCCCATTGATTTAAAAGGACTTTTAAGCCCTGAATACCAGGCATTACAAAACAATGAGTTGGAGACCTCTCTAGCATTTGGTTCACTTTCAAAAGGTCGCATGAAAAAGAGTGTGCGACTGCAACCACATGACACATTCACTATGTTGCCATGATAAAAATGGTGACATGAGAATTAGAGATGCACCGATACCACTTTTTTAAGACCGAGTACAAGTACCGATACTTTTTTCAAGTACTCGCCGATACCAATTACCGATACTTTTTTTGGGGTCATTTGCCAGTTTTCCAGGTACTTAAAGCGCATATATTATATATATAATATATATGCTTTAGGTACTTGGAAAACTGGCAAATGACCTCAAAAAAGTATTGGTGAGTACTTGAAATATAATATTATATATATATATATATAATATATATATATAATATACACACACACACACACCACCTCTTGACTGTCCCCTTTTGCCTCTTTCTCCCCCCTCTTGATTCCTACCTTTTACTTCATTCTCCCCCTCTTCAGCTTTTGCCTTGGCTTTTTCTCTTCCTTTTGATCCCCCTTTGTCCCCCTCCTTGACTCTTGATCCCACTCTTTTGCCTGTCTTGCTCTCTCCTGATCCCCCCTCTTTTTTGCCTTTTCTTAGTTCCCCTCCTTTTGTCTCCTGATCTTTACTCCTTTTGCCTTTTTTTTCCCCCTTTTTCTTAGTCCCTTTTTTCTCCCTCCTTTTCACCCCTCTTTGCCTCTCACCACCCGCTCCCATCTAGCCTCCCATACTCTCCTCTGCCGGGTGCTCGCTGTTCTCTCGCGAGCCCCGGCAGAAGTCAGCGTCAGAGCGTTGCCATGGTAACCCGCGGCAACGCTCATACGCTACTTGAGGGAGAGAGGCAACCGGGGAGCATTGTGAGCAGCTCCCCGGTTCCCTCACTGCAGCACCGACCCTGACACAGGGTATCGGTGCTGGCATCGGCCGCATTTGCGCGAGTACAAGTACTCGCGCAAATGCTGGTATCGGCACCGATACCGATACCAGTATCGGTATCGGTGCAACCCTAATGAGAATCTCGCACTGCATGACAGCGCAAGATTCTCATGTTGCATACTGAACGGTCGCATACCCTTAAGCAGTGATCCCCTGATTCAAGCGTGGTACCAAATACTGACTCTGCCTGTGTTCTTACAAGGCAATTAGTATTACTGCAGGTCAAAGATACTGCCCAGTATAGCAATGGATAGCTGCTTACACTGTGTGTAGGAGACTGCTTTGTATAAATTTACTGTAATTGCCGATGCCAGGAGCTTCCTATGTTTATAGTAATTGGCACTACAGATGGTGAAGAGAATGACGGAAGATCCGCTCCCGGCTCTATAATTATTCTGGAGGGGATGACTGCTTAAAGGTATGCGACCTTTCAGTAAGTGACATGAGAATCTTGTGGCGTCATGCAGTGCGAGATTCTCATGTCGCCATTTTTATAATATGTGTCATGTGTTCACACTCTCTTTTGTGTTTTTAAAAGGATACCCTAGCATTCTACTGTTAAAAAGCCCCATTTAAATCAATGGGAATTTGTATTTGTTCTCTATGGGGTAGTTTTGTTCAGGATTGCACCACGGTTTCTTAGTACATCATCCTCAATGCATAATGAAACAATGTATCCAGATAAGAAAGAAATTATATAACTTAGCACCCATTCCATTGTGATGAGTTAGTATAAACTTTGCTTTTCTGATTCTCTGTTAATTTGAATGGTGGTATAAATTCTCTGCAGTCTGTATACAGGAAGGTAAAGAAGTGCAATTTTCCCCCATGGTACAATTGGATTGCTCTAAAATTGCACCTTTTTATCTTGGAAAGTGTATGATACATTATAAAATAAATACAGTGCTCCACTGCATTCACTACTCCCAAGTGCTTCCTACAGATTCTTATTATAAGAAAATACAGGCTTGTAATGTCATACCTGCTGCTTTGAGGAGTGCAGTCATCTTAGTAGAACCTCTTCCAACTGCTATGTGAAGTGGGGTACTCCCATCATATGTGACACTATCCACACATGCATCTCCCTGGGGGCAATAAAGTGGAGATTAATTTGAAAAATGATGGGTAACTAAATAGAGGGGCCTGTTTTCAAACTGGATAAGCCTCAACCCACCAAGTCCACATGTAGTTACTGTTGGATGATGCATGCACACCTCATCGTGATACTTCCTGGATGATAGATGGAGGTAGGATGCAACAGCTCCCCAAATTTTTAACCACATATTAATATCATTGCTACAACATCTATTAATAAAATGAAAAAATGCCAGACTTTCAGCATCCATGCAAACATCTCCATCATTCAGGTCTGTCTTGATGAAGGCATTTTTCTGAATGCAGAAATGCTGGCACTTATGTCTCTAAATGTTCTAGCAAGGAAAATAGTGTGTGGTGAATTATCTTATTCACCTGTAGTTCTATACCTATATACATACCTACATACACTGTATTGGAAGAAATAAGTTTGGTATAACTGATAAAGCAAAGATGTACCAAATCCCAAATTCTGCTACCCTCAGGTAGCAGAGATCCAGCAACATAAAATAAATAAAAAAGTAAGAAACAAAACAAACTCAGGTGAAGATGAAAAAAAACAAAATGAATAAAACATCTAGGCAATCCAACGTTAAATATTGTGCACTTGATGTATATGTGAAGTCAGGATAAAGGCTTACTATCCCTTTAAGCCTTTGAGTGCCAGGAGGTGTCCACATAATGCTTTGCAATCACCTGGGCACCCCTCTGGTATTCCAAAAGTAAATATTGCGACATTACTACAAACTGACCTTTATTACAGTTTAACCCTTTGTGTGCCAGAGAAGTACGCACAAGCAATGCAATGCGTTGCGTATGCCTCTGGCACTCAAAAGAGTTAATGAAATGATCCACTCTATACAATTACATATTCCTACCAAGTTGTAAATACAATATATTGAGTGGAAAAATAAACCAAGTTACATTACATTTTATAATAGTGGCCACACGTTACATCCTCAAAAATGTAGGAGGGCAAAATAGCATTTTTCATCAGTTTAGTTTAAACAAAAACAGTAATGCACTGAAGGCTTTAATCTGGTCAACGATCATATGAGCATTTTGTAAACTGAATAAGTGAATATTTGAAAGGTGGAACAGTTTAATATTAAAATGAATATTAAAATATTATTCCTGTGCCACAAAAATTAGATAATTAGAAACAGAGAAAGAGGGAGAAAATAAGATTTCAAAATATGTTTCTATATTTCAAGATGAGAAACTAATCTTAATCCCTTTTTAATTCCACCAGCCTATAAAGGTTATTGTATGATAATATGTTCACAACAGTATTATAGTGGAAACACCGTCTGGTCCTAATATTGTGGAAATTTATCGGAGTAAGAAGACACAGTATCAAGGCAACACAGACTATGACTTTGAGATGCAATAAGCCCAAGAAGAGGGCCATGTAAGTGTATATTATATGTTTTTATGGATGCTTTTTATTAAATTGCTACACTTAGTAGTTATCCTTTTGTCTTTTTGTTTTTTGCGCTTCCACGTTTCTTAAAGTTTTCTAAGACAAGTTTAGTTTGTTTTAAAGAGAATTTAAATCTGCTATATGTCGTACTAGGTATTTTTTATGAAAAACGAATATTTTCTGAGAAATTAATCTTTATGTTTTTGTGGTGCAACATGGCACTTTATGATAATTCCCTACACAGTATGCTGATTAGTTCTGTTTCAAGGTAATCTCATTTCTCTCTGTGTTATCAGAACTTATTTACTTATTTCAGTGTGTGGGCATCATCTCCATACATTCACAGCACATGAATTAGCATAAAGCGCCACACTGTACCACTGACACAAAAAAATAAAAATTCTAAAAAAAAAAATAATAAAAAAAATAAATAAAATAAAAAAAAAAAAATGAAAAAATAAATAAATAAAAATGAGTTATATTACAAAAAATGGCTTGGACAACTTATAAGCATTTATATTTCTGGAAACATGTCCATTTTAACCCTCTCAGCGCCAGAGGTGAATTTTGTGTACCCTGGCAGCTGGACACATTTTCAGCATTTTTGCTATCCATCGGTTAACATATGATACCTGTAAGTAACTTTCTAGTTATTTATGGAAAACTATATACTGTTTTTTTAAGAACAAATTCTGCTTTTTACATTCTGCATCATATCGTGCAATTCATTCTGTGTGACAAGCTATGATATTATAAACATAATAAATATAAAAAGTTACTTATTTTTCTACACTATATAGCAAAAATATTTGTGTTGGTTCTAAACTTCCAATTGATTTCAGAAGGCCTGCGTTGCGTACCCCTCCGGCACTCAAAGGGTTAATGACTGCATAACTTTGATTCATACTTTTTCAGACCAAATTTAATGTTGACTTTTTTTCTTCTTTTCTTTGGGAGACAGAAGAAAAGGAGAAGACAGAAGATGAGCAGAAAGAAGAAGACGGACAGTGCATGACAGGTAAATGTTATTCAGCTCTGGGTTCTGGGTGTTAGGCTAGTGTAAAGGCTAGTATTGTTGCACCTCACTGCTAGGGGTAGTATAGTGTTGGTGTTTCTGAGGGTGATTGTGTTTAAGCTCACACTCCGTGACTGATACTGTCAAACACCGAGCATGAGCCATTTTGCATTGATGTTCCCATTTGTCACGCTATTTACCGTGAGTTTTGGGAACTTCAAATATACGACGAATGTTTGGCCAAAAGTCAGGTTCTTTGGTTTGGTTGTGGTTTCAGTTGGCAGGGCAATTAAAGGGATAGTAATACTTCGTTTTAACTTTATTTTATTTTGTAGGCATTAAAAAAACATGAAGAATGAAATAAGTCTTATCTCTCAATCCTTTATGGTTTATGAGATATTCACAAGCAAAGTTCCCCTCCCCGCCCCTTTTACCTAGTGTAAGCCATCTCTTCTCAGATGTGGATCAGGTTGTATGACCAGACAGATAACAGAAGGGGACAATTTTCTTTGTATGAAAACAATGAAAGCCCTTCCCCCCTTGACAAGTATTTTAGCTTTTTCCCTTATCTTAATTGAAGATTGTCCCTCTCTGCAGTCTACCTGGGCATCTCCCTTCTGATCTGGTTGAACGGGGGGGGGGATACTTTGTTTGTGAATATCTCCTAAACCATAAAGGTTTGAGAGTTACGACTTATATCATTCTTCATGTTTTTTTAATGCCTACAAAATAAAATAAAGTTAAAACGAAGTATTACTATCCCTTTAAATACCTCTGGTGACACAGTGTATGTGTGTACCTATGGGTAGACATTTTTGGCATATCGGCTGTTTTAGTGTCAACAATTGAATCAAGGCCTAAGTCTGTGCTAATAAGATAGTGATAGTCTAGTAAACAGACTAGATGGGCTAATTGGTTTTGTTTGCTGTCAAATTCTATGTTTAACCACTAAAGGACCCATGACGGTCCTGGACAGTCATGGAATTCTGGCCTCCTCGCACAGCTGAACGCCAGTCGGGGAGTCTGGAATCAGATTCTGAAAGGAAAAAAAAAAAAAAAGGTCCCTGGTCCTTAAGTGACTGCACTGTGCGTGTGCGGCCGGTCCTTAAGGGGTTAATAGTAAATACTGGTGAATAAACAAAGTACAAATGAACCTTTGAGTGCCAGAGAGGTGCTTAACACATTGTTAATAGACAAACAATGATACACAAAGAAAATGCTAGTTTGGGGTTTCAATACAATGAGGCTGATGAAAAAGATATGAAGCAATGCTGTAGCAAACAGCCCTGAATGCCAAAGCATTCTCCAATGCAATTTCAATGGACATTGTGAAGCTGGTATTTCTCAGAATTGTTCCACTTCTTCTTGGTACTTAAGCATCTTTGTCTTTTTTGACACTCAATATGAGATCAATAAAGCTGTATTAGAGCTCACCTCAAGAAGAAGACAGCCTGCCAGTGATATATCATCCTGTTCCACAGCCAAATGTAGGGCAGTTCTTCCTGATTTTTTCTCACAAGCATTAACATCCGCATCTGCTGATATCATTAGTCGGAGGCATGACATGCTGTTTTCAATCACTGCAACATGGATTGGATTCCTGCCTAATAATAAACAAAGTGTGTGCATGGTTAGGTCTCAGAATTCTAATTATATAGATGGATTGTCAGACAAGCCAATGGCATTGTGATATAAAGCAATGGTCATATTCTATGAACTACTAATGTAGTCAAAGTATTTTGTTGCATCAGTTTAAAAACTACAAGGTGTCTTGTGCAATGAGTGCTCTTAGAGCAGGATATCTAAATCTGTCATCAAGGGACTAGTACAGGCTAGGATTTAAGACTATCTTTGATTAAGAATAATTGCTTTAATCAGTGGTTTATTCAATTTAAATAAGCAACTATCCCACCTCTGCTCCTTAAATTCTGGTTTGTCTTTGAACTCACCTATCTTAGAATAAAGATGACAATAGTCATTGCACTAGAAACACTAAGTAGCAATAAAAGTACACCAAGACACTTCTATAGTTAGGTTTAATGGAACATTAATACTACAAAATAATGTTTCCATACCATGTCACACCAAACATATAATATAGCATGTGCTGTTTATCATCAGGCTGGGGGAAGCAATTTTCATTTCTTGCTTTGACTTCTCACACAGTAGAGCACTGTCCTCTGATCAGGAAGTAAAGAATACAAAAGAAAATTGCTTCCCCTAACGTATAATTTAGAATTTGTGTTCTTTTAACTACGACTGTATTAATATCAAATGAAAAAATGCACAATTTTAGTTTTAGCAATAGTGTTACTTTAATGCCAACTTTTTTTGAATATTGAATATATTGGGAGTAATTATCTCTAATTGGGAGTAATTATCTCTAATGACTTAAAGGTAGGCAGGCAATGTAATAAAGTGGTGGGGAATGCAAGCATGTAAGCAGGGTACTGGGTTGTATAGCTAGGGGCATTAGTAGCAGAAAAAGGGAAGTGGTCATGCCACTCTACAGATCTCTGGTTAGACCTCACCTAGAGGATTGTGTATATCCAGAAGGATATAGATACTCTAGAGAAAATTCAAAGAAGGGCTACTAAAATGGTGACTGGTTTACAGGAAAAGAAATGTTAGGATAGACTAAAGGATCTGAACATGCATAGATTGGAGGAGAGAAGATAGAGAGGCGATATGATTGAAACATTCAAATACATGAAGGGATTCAACAAAGTGCAGGAGGGAAGTACATATCAAAGGAGTAAAAATGTTAGGACAAGAGGCCATAGTCTAAAACTAGAGGGACACAGGTTTAGATGTAATGTAAGAAAGTTTTACTTCACTGAGAGGGTAGTAGATAAGTGGAATAGCCTGCCAGCAGAAGTGGTAGAAGTTAATACAGTGACAGAATTTAAGCATGCATGGAATATGCATAAGGCTGTCCTTAATGTAAGAAAAGACCAAGGACCAAAAAAGGTTTGAGGTTTTCACAGTAGGAAAATGGGCAGACTGGATGGGCCGAATGGTTCTTATCTGGCGTCAAATTCTATGTTTCTATTAATAAAATAGCAGTTTTAAATTAAGCATGATAAATATGCAGAAAATTCAAAGATGAATCAAAATTGTAGGTGTTAAAGATGGAGGATGGGTTGTGTATGAAAACGTGGGGAAATGAACTTAGTTGTAATAAACTCTCCAGATAGAAAAATCTCTCTAAGTTCTACAATATTCTATGGAGAGTATTTGTCAGGTCAGAGAATTCTCAGACACACTGAAAAATAGGCTAGATAGAATTCCAATGGAATTGGAGAGTGCTTTAGCCTTCTATAGTTTTATCACTGCTTTGTATGTCTGCCCAACTGACCACTTACCTTCATTGTTTGGAAGGTTAATAATCTCAGATGCTGCTTTGTGTTTAAGAAGTATGCTTAGAGTGGTTGCATCTCCTTCTTTACAAGCGAGGTGTAGGACAGAGTTGCCATGACGATCCAAAAGCGCTGGATCACCTCCAGCTTTCAAAATATCCTCCACAGTATCAGCTTGTCGTGTGATCACAGCCAAATGCAGTGGTGTCTAGAAATTCATAAAGACCTTGAGTGTCAGTAAAAGGCAAGCAGAATGTGCACTGCCTAGGTTCAATGATCCAGGACAGCTGATTTATGTATGTAAGTACAAATCAAAAGGATACCATAAAATCCTAAAACAACTGTGCTCCAAAACAGCTCGCAAAGGTCCCAAACAAGATGGATCTTAGCATATTGTTGTTTAACCCTTTAGATGATGATGTCACCAAAGAATTGTGAAGAAAAGAGGTGGAGATGTATCTACAGTTAAAAGGGTTAAAGCATAAGCGGTTTTTTTTTTTTCAAAGTGACTGATCCAAAGATTGAACTACCTTGCTTCATTAACCGTTTGAGTGCCAGCAAGGTACGCAAAGCATTGCTTTGCAATGCTTGCATACCCCTCTGGCATTCAAGGAGTTAAGAACATCCTTAAAGCAGATCTGCCAATTGTAACAAAAACATTTTGCCAATTAATAATACAAACGTCTTTTTCTGAGATGAAGAACTTCTAAAAAGTGAAATGTGTAGTCTCTACTTAGTCTGACACTCTAATAGACTTTGTTAGTGGAGCCCTGAAGTTCATGGTGTAGCAGTGTGTTCTAGGAAAGAAAAAATAAAAACACAACAGATGGAAAGTATGAATCAACCAGCAGAGCACATTTTTATTGTTAACCCTTGGAGTGCTAGAGGGTGTTCGACACTGTGGGAGAGGCTGAAACTGACTGCTCAGATCTTGGAGCAGTCAGTTTTAGACTCCCCCTGTGATCACAGGGCACCTGCAGGCTCGCTTTGGAAAAAAAAAATTGGTGACGTGCCAGGACTGTCACTGGGGTCCTGGCACATCACTGGTCATTAAAGGGTTAAAAGTTTCCCACTATGGAGGGCCTCACAGTGGTGGGTGGCAGACTGCGGGCTGCTAGTTTTGGCCCAAACGCCACGTTTGACATGCCTGGGTTAAAGGGTTTGTCTGTTTGGATTCCACTTAGATTTAAAGAGAAACTTAAGAGTCCCGCCCCAGAAAAATGTTTGAATCCTGTTCTTTACAATATTGACCATGTAATTTGATGGTTACTGAGAATTTAGATTGCACTATATTGACTGGCTAGCTCATCACCAATGAAATGTAGTGCAGTTTCATGGTGCACTTTCATATATAGAGGTAAAACTTTCAGGCTGGCAACATAAATTAAAGATCTACTATGCCCATTTTTTACTGCTTAAATATGACAACATACCTGATAAAGATCGTTCCTCACATTGATAATGTCCTCACGTATGACCCCGGAGGTTACTTCCAAGAAGATCTTAACTAACGCTTTGTGGAGGTGTATAATGGACAAGTGGAGGACACTGAAAAGGGAGAACAGAATAAGGAAAAGGTGTGAAAAATATTATGTCATATTTAAGCGGATTTTATTCAAAAACATTACCCCACTGTTCCTGTGGTCCACATGGATTGAAATAAAAGATGAAGTATCCTCCCAGAGGGCAAGACAATTGCAAATAAATAGCTCGTTGGAGGTGGAGACTCACCCTCTATTCAGCTTTACCCACACCACACATGCTCAGCTTTAATATACAGCAAAGAAGAAGTAGGGCATGAAGGTGGTCACCTGAAACAGAGAACCAAAATAGACACCTGTGTCCAGAACTCAAACAACTCATTCTTCTCCAGGAGGGAAGTCCTGTGTTCCACATGGACTAAGAGAAAAAGATTTATCAGTAGGTACACAAAAATCCCTATTTCTCCTTCATCCACTGCTGAACACAGGATCCATGGGGCTATATCAAAGCTATCCTACCAAGATTCCAAGGAGGGAGGGAGAGAAAAACCATTTAAAGTTCAGACTAGTTACTAAAGAGATGAGCAACAAACTAATATGGACCTCAGGTGTCAATGGACACTGACACAGCAATCCAAATAAAGCAAAACAGTTACTACAAGTAAAAGGCAAGAAGGGCTCCTACACAGGCACTACAGTCTCTGTAGGACCTCCTGTCCAAAACCTGCTTCAGCCAAAGACAGAATACCGACTTAATAGTGTTTAGAAATGGTGTGAAGGAACAACCACTTCACCAGCTTGGACAACTGTTCCACAGTGGCCTGGTTCTTGTAGACCCAGGAAGCTGTGGGGAGCGTCCTGTGAGGCAGTAATGGTTACGGACATTATTATTGATAATTGTGAGAGCAAAAATTGAGCGCCATGATCGCAGGCTATAGATGTCTGATTATCAAGTGTGAGGAACCTTGAGACCATTGAGGAATATAAGAAACAGAGGAGACCACTCCAAAGAAACGCTGGCCTCTATTTTTGTAAGGAACTGCAATAACACTGTATTCCTTTTGCTCCTTTTATAAATGTCTGCAGAAGAGGAGCTTGAATTTGTTGTCTCAGAAACCTTATGGGTCTCTACAACTGTCTGCTAAAACCCTTTACATGTGCCCCAGTGTTATCCTCAAATGAATCCCTAGGGGCAAATGAGGAAGCAATGTCCTCCTTCTCAGTTTCCCCTTCTTCAATAGAGGAATGCCCTTCTGCTTGAGTTCTGGTTCCAGGAGACAATTACCCCCTTAATGGAAGAAGGAATAGTAGCTATAGTGGAAGTAAGGGTTTTAACCCATGCAGGCTGTTGTTCAGAAGCAGAGGAGCCTTGAGTCTACTGTGGGGGCCATAGAGCAAGAGATACATAATGTACCAGAAAAATCTCTGGAAAGACTGGAAACTGTTACAAAGGGTTACTGAAGAAACACTGGTGCTCTTAAACTTCCCCATGTCTCCGTTAAGCTTGAACATACACAGAAGACCTCAAAAAGGAATATACAGAACAGAGAGTAAGAATCAAACAATTATCTGCCCAAGAAGGGTTAAAGATAAGTTGCCAGGAAGGAGATTCAGCCAGCCAGATAAGGTGTGAAAAGAATGGGGAGAGGTATAACGCATCCCCTTGTTTTCCCTGAGGCCACGGAAAAAGGAACCTCATGGGAAAACTTTCCCTCAACTGTTTAAAGATATCCCCAATTCCCGTAGACCAGAGCCCAACCAGTGCCACGGACTGGAGCCCACACTCTTTTACACAGCTGATGTCACATCCAAGATGGAGGCTGCGAGCTCCCATTTCTTAAAGGCACTGTGGCCCATTACTGTGAAAAAAACATGGAAAGCAAAATATAAATAAAATAAAAGTAACCATCACTCCCTGGGTAACTATTACAGGAGGGGAAGAAGTGAGTGCAAAACAGCTAGAGTATCAAGAATAGCAGAAAACCACAGAAATCAGATTGTGGCTGGTAGACAGAATGGCATATGCACAGGACCATTGCACTCTGAAACAGGAAAAGTCTTCAGTCTTCTATTAAATGGAGAAGAAAGATATAGAATTGGGTAAATAAAGTTCTGAAAGCCATTCTTAGGCAAACCCCAGGTCCTGTACAAGCCTGCTCTCTGGTCTATATCCATCCTGGAGGAACAAGGAATAAGAGCCCACCTAATGAGGGATTGAACAGCGCCATATAATTAAAAAAGCAAACTAGCAGAATCATTGCCCTGACCATCTCCAGTTAGGTCACTTTTAAAACTGAACATGTCTGCTGGGGATAAAATAGAGTAAGGAGGGAGTCTTCATCTCCAGAGAGCTCTTTTTATGCAAGCCTCCTACCTTCAGGTAGGAGGATACTTTACTCTATGGTCCCTGTGATCCACAATGGATGAAAATGAACTAGAGGTGCTAAACTGAGACCCAGATGCACTACTATTGCTCTGAAAAATAAGAGATAAAACTGACTGAAAGAAATAATGTATAACACAGTGAGGCTGATGGACTATGTAGAACTGGACCAATTCTGGGGCAAACCAACTATACCAAGGTGACAAATATAAATTCCCCAATTTCCCATTTAGGTTGGGGTTTTAATCCTTTGAGTCCCAGAGGGTTACAAACGCATTACAGAGCAATGCGTTGTGTATCCCTCTGGCACACAAAGGATTTAAAGGGATAGTAATACATAAAGGGATAGTAATACTTCGTTTTAACGTTATTTTATTTTGTAGGCATTTAAAAAAACATGAAGAATGATATAAGTCTTATCTCTCAAACCTTTATGGTTTAAGAGATATTCACAAACAAAGTATCCCCCCCCTGTTCAACCAGATCAGAAGGGAGGTGCCCAGGTAGACTGCAGAGAGGGACAATCTTCAATTAAGATAAGGGAAAAAGCTGAAAAACTTGTCAAGGGGGGAAGGGCTTTCATTGTTTTCATACAAAGAAAATTGTCCCCTTCTGTTATCTGTCTGGTCATACAACCTGATTCACATCTGAGAAGAGATGGCTTACACTAGGTAAAAGGGGCGGGGAGGGGAAACTTTGCTTGTGAATATCTCATAAACCATAAAGGTTTGAAAGATAAGACTTATATCGTTCTTCATGTTTTTTTAATGCCTACAAAATAAAATGAAGTCAAAACGAAGTATTACTATCCCTTTAAGTATTACTAATCCCTATATAAAATCCTATTAAAAATAAATGTATTGCCCCCAAACCTTTATGGTTTGAGAGATGATCGCTCCTAAAGTTGCCCTCTCCCTCCCCCTCTCCCAGAAATCCGGTCAGAGATCATCAGGCGGCTCTGCAGCAGAGCCGCGATCACGTTGATTAAAAAAAATCTTTCCCTAAAACGGTCTTCTATGTGTGCTTGCAAACCAAGCACATGTAGAAGACCATTTCAGTGAAAGTTTTCTTTTTTTATTAAGTCGATCGTGGCTGTGCTGGAGAGCCAACTGAAAGTCGTAGGACTTGCTTCCCTGCAGTCAGCTAGAATGCTGACTATGGGGAAGGGGGAGAGAGAGGGCAACTTTAGGAGCGTTCATCTCTCAAACCATAAAGGTCGCCTACATATCGCAAACATATCACCAAACAATACAGTGATGACTTCTCTAGCATTCAAGGGGTTAAAAGCAACATTAAAATCCATGGACATTTTAGTCATATCTATTTATACCCTATCGTGCTGTTGGTTTATCCCAGAATTTCTCTAGTTCTTTATAGTAGATCACTCTCAGTAAGTTTTCACATGCTGTACAGCTGGGACAGTAAAATCATACAATCAATACTGTGATACTTACTTATCTCCATTTTCATCTTGGACTGCTGCCAAGTGACGCTGTACAGTTAGTAACATCCTCACATCTCCTGTTACTGCATAGTCAAATAGGGAAGCTGCGTGATGTTTTGCAAGCTGCATGGCTTTGCCCAGGAAATTACATTCTAAAGAAAAATGGCACAGTCATAGAAATTAGATAACAATATTGTGTTTGTTATTTGCTAAATGACATGTACTGTTGTAGCAAAATAATAAATTATTAACATTTAGGTGTGCAAACAAACTCTTAGCTAAGTTTGCTGACGGGATGATAGGAACTGTTGTCCCTAACAGCTGTAAGAACCTCATGTTGCTTACTCCTGCTCTAGCTCCTGTTCAACAAGGTTATGAAACAACATGCAAGGGTTGGAGAAGGACTTAGAAGAGCAGTAAACTTTTTTTTATGAAAACACATATTTTATAGAGCTTTTCCTGCTGAATAAAACAAGGTCACTCCCACCACTATCATATGTTTTATTCAAAATTTATAGCAGTTCAAATAATCAGGAAGTGAATTTACTGTGCTTTACTTCCTGATAGTTCTAGCTGACAGGAAATGACTCAGCAGTTTCTATCACATTCTATGGAGAACTGTATGTCTCTGACTTTCCTCTCCATAAGAATCTAACAGAATAACTAATTAGAATTTGACCACTAGAGGGCACTGCTAATGTAAAAAACAAAACAAAACATGGGTTTAAACTGTCATAACTCTGGAAATATAAATTGCTCGGCAGTGGGCGTACCCTTATTTTACGCAATAGGAAAATCCCTACAATATATATTTTTTCATAAAAAAAAGTTTACTGCTCCTTTAACTCTATAGACCATTATTATTTAGATGTCTTACTATAAAGCAGAACTAGCTCAACAAATATACTAGGGCATATTTATCAAGATAAACATTTAGTAAAGCTGTAACAAACCAACTGTCTTTGTTACATACAGAGCAAATGGTTTGCTCTTGAATAATTATCTGTTTGCCCCTTAAGTAAATGGTGTAAATAAGGTGAAGTTGACATAGCAATGCTGTTCCATTCAAGCTCATTTGCTTGATCTCCTTTCCATTGGTAATCTTGTCACTGAATGGGTGTGACTGATGACCAGTCCATATTGACATCTGTCATACATGACTGGTTGATTCCCACTGGGGGGCCTTGTCAATCATGTGGATGATCTGAAAGCGGTCCCTTAGGCCTCTATGCAAATCATTCCTGCTGCAACTTCCCTGTAAACTGCAACAGGCTGCATAGTCAATTGTGTGAACAGCCTGATTAGAGGTAATTTGTTCTATTTTTGGCCCAACAGCTCAGTAATAACAATGCTGTCTAATGTGCGAGTAAACTTTAAAGGGCCTAGCTTATGTACACATACAAAAGATGTACAAACAACTCATCTACTCAAAGGGTTATATTGTTAATTACCAGGAGACAATATTTTACCAGCAATAGCATGAATAACTTAATCCTTTGCAGTGTTTTCTGTGCAAATAACTGATACAAGTTTATAATGATTTTTTTAATGCTCAAAATAAAATTAACCATCTTTGCATTTGCCCTATTTAAAACTTTGGGATTATCTTTTTTCCCCAGCAAAGGAAGAACAGAACAGTGGGTCAAAAGGGTTATGTCCCCACCAACCCTACAAGCTAAAAACTGTTGTGCTTGTTATATATGTACTATAATAATAAACCTATATATATAATTCTCTAAGACTTTAAGTAAGAAACAATAAAACTAAGTGGAAACTTAAAATAAACTCTTTGAGTAGCACTACAAGGATTAAGAAGTTGACCTCAGGAACAGCAATTGCCTCAGTCAACAATTTCACCATTCAGTATGATGGACCACAATGAACTGCGTTCATTTTTGCGTCAAACTGAAATTTCTATGTTTTTATATAAAAAGGAGGCTTTAAAAGTACCTCAATCTTCCTCATAACAGATCACAAAAAGACAAGAGAAATATATCATCACTTCAGATACAGGTAGTTACTTGTGCAATGCTAATTGTGCCTGAGAGCCCATTGCAGGACAGCTAGGCCTCAACTTGTTTATATATACTTACTATTGCATAAGACAACTGTTTCTGCCAAGCTATATAATCACTGAGAAGCTTATTTCTGTTAATTTCTTGTCTGGCAAGTTATCACTTTTTTATATTGCCAACTTTATCTTTAACCCTTTAGGTACCATAGCAATGAACTGCACACCCCTCCGGTATAAAAATGGTTAAAAAAATAAATAAAACACATTTAGGGAAATTATATAAAAGGCAAATTCAAGAAAACAAATATAAAGACAAGCAATATAGTTATATTTTTGGCTTGAAAACTCATTAACATCATTGGTAATATAAATTATATGCAAGAATAAATTCTAATTCTTCTATTGTGATCAAGCCATTAACTGAGTGACTGCCAATGGGATGTGCAGTAATGAATTACAAATGAATAAAAACATTTATTTAATAAAGATATATGGAGTTTTCCACATACCGGGTAGCTTGCAGGCTTCCTCTTCCTTGCTTGCAGGATCTGAATTTCTGTCACCCTTTACTTCACAAGACTCAGGATGACCACAGGCCACTCCGTTATCTTTGTTTTCAGCAATAACAGATTCACCATCTTCCTGAATGTTTTCACACTGTCCCTGTGATTCTAACAGAACAAACAAGAATTATTTGTACTACAAGCATATACAGTGTGTTCTTGCTTTTTAGTAGTGCACCAAATAGTTGATTTTGACACACCTAATGTTTTGGTTTTTGTGATCAATTTATTCCAATTTGTCAGCCTCATGGCCTCCTTAACTGCCACTGACACTGCTTGTGTTGAGAGACAACAGCAACAGATTCCAAATGCAAATGCCACACCTACAATCATCTCTAGACCTTTTTTTTTTTTTTTAGCTCTCTTGTGTATGAGTAAAGTATGCAACAACACACACCTAGCCAAGAAACAGCTGAGCAGCCAACTGTCCAACTACTTTTGTAATTCCTACATCATTCATGGTTTATGGATGTAAATATACTCAAATTAAAGCTGATATTTTGTAATTTATCCTCTTAGTCACTGTTTAATTTCGAAGCCAATACAACAAACTTGTGTCACTGTCCAAATACGACTGCACTGTAGGCCCCTATTTACTAAAATGACTGCATGCAATTTTACTGCTAGTCACACCTACTAGGAATATGAATATTCTCTGATAAGTACAACTAAAATTCAGTGGAGTCTGCGCAATTTGCAGGGTGCTACACACAAATAATCTATTTGCACTTGTAGCAATATGCCCAAAACCTGGGCAACAGTAACTGTGCTTCAACTGACTAGAATGTTTTTTGCCAACTGAGTGAATGTCCCTGTCCCTAAGAAAATAGCAATAGTAAATGTGACTAGGTTAGCAAGAATTGTGTCACATACTTTAGGACAGTGAGGATACCTATACTTGTTAATGTGGGGGGGGGGGTGAAATCAAAGGATCAGCATCATGTGGGACAGTGACTAAGCTTGGGGGATGGAAAATAGGTAGAGTAGAGACCAGGAGTGGGTAGGAAGTCAGTGTAACAAGACACGGAGTGAATTAACATTAGGAACTTTCTGTTCCAGAAAATACATAAACACTGTCATTTCTGGGGTGAATGCCAAGAGCTATGCACATATACAAAAATTTAGGAGACAACATACCCCTTCAGTGTTAAATGCAAATACTTTTACAAATATAAACTCACCCAGCTTCATACATGTGTTGGAGTTCATAGTGCCACCGTGAAAATTCATCCCGCCAAAACTATTATAGTTATAGGTTGTATAGCCAAAACCTGAAAAATGTAAATATATTAGCATACAATTTTTTTTCAGTCAGAAACATATGCATTATGTGTCAAGGAGTTTAAACTGGGTGTCAGCTTTGTCTGTCTGTGAAGACTTTACAAAACAATTATAATTACCACATAAGCAAACACAGTAATTGCCTATCAAAGCATGCAGTAGTGTTTAAAGGAAAACCAATGCACAATTACAAGTCATGTGGTTATTCTGGAGTAAACTAACTGCAGCATAAGGGACAAATAAAAAATCCTGTTAAATTATATTGGGCTTTTAACTCCTTAAACGCTAGAGAGCACTCCTGTGCACTGCAGAGCAATGCATTTGGAGAACTCTCTGGAATTCAAGGCGTAAAAAGCTCCATTCAAGTGCATGGACATTTTTATTTGTCTCTTATGGTGTAGTTGTTTTAATCCAGAATAACTCCAATTTACTTTTATAGTATAGGCCTCAGTTTTAAACCAAAAGAAATGATGGGAATTTTAATTTCTCCCCTATTGTGCAATTGATGTGCCTCAGGTTTACTTCACTTTATTTTGTGCATAAGACCCAAACAGCTGTATTGAATAAGCCAAGTGGGGGTTACTCTGGAGCAAACTTACCGCACCATGGGGGACAAAAAAATTCTCAAAACTGCCATTGATTTAAATGGGGCTTCTAGCTCAGGTAATGTTATAAAGGTCTCCAACATACTGCTCTGCATTTCTCCCCTCTGGTGCACTTCGTTATCTTACTGGGTATTGCCCATAATGTCTAGAAACAAAACTTATTATCTATCCTTAGGAAGAACATGAGAGATAAGAATTTACTGCTAAAGGAAAGTTCAATCATTGCATAGTACCTCTCTTCTTTGTTTTAATCCACAAAAGTAATTTTTAATATGAGAGGGTTTAGGTGACAACCATGTTTGAGGTGGCAAAGCTATAGGTAGCAATTTTTCACTCACCAGCAGCGGAGTACTACAACTTCCAATATCCCCAACTGGTTGGGGATGTTGGGAGTTGTAGTCTTCAGAAACTGGATAGCCTAAAGTTGCCTGGACTAGGAAGCCATATTGAAGTAGAAAAAAAATTCACATGCATATGAGAAGATTATATTTTTCAAGGCTATTTTGTTACATTCTGCTCTGGTATTGGCAACATTTTGCAGTCAGAGAGATTCCAGTAGTCTTTTTGAAGTACTGACATATAAATGATCATGCTTATATCAAATCAATTTTAGAATAAAATTAAGCTATCACCCATCTGCATGTCACAGCGTGTCAAGTTAAAATTGGAATAGAAGAGCCCACAACAAGGTTATCCTCTGATATAGAGCAGCCATGGTGTGTACAAGCTCCCACTGAAGGTTATTTTTACTGTGCATTCTCCAGTTAGGGTGAGCAAGCTACAGCATGTTACAGGATGAAAGACTAGAAAGAATGTGGAAAGCACAGAAGGTCAAAATGAGAGCTCATCTTTTAATCCATAGATAGTATTATCATATAAACTTTTATTAATTGTATGCCCTTCTGCATGGTCTACTACACACTGGGATGAATGGCAAGTGTATTGTCTCTGTTGTCTAGCTTTAATAAAGTTATATCCTATCCTGTTTATATCTCATGTCATAAACTGTTAACACTGCTGTAGTATCTAATTGACCACAGGCTTTATGTTATACTAGCAAGGCAGCATGGCGTTGCCCATGCAAAAAGAGGAAGGGGGAAAGAAAAGTTAAGAGCAAGATAGTGAGACTGAAGTGGTAGTAACACAGACATACATTGTGCAGCACCACAGCTTTGCTCCATTGTGTACTATTAATATTTATATTTTTAATCGTACATTGTTTTGTGGGCCACCAGAAGAAGGTTGAACCTTTTGTGTGGCACAGAGGTATAGAAGGCATTGCTTTTCAATGGCTTTCATAGGTAAATTGGAGTAACTGTCCAGGAGAGTGGAGGCAAGGCAGCAGACCAAAAGTAAAACGGGAGAGAGTAAGTGGGGGGATAGATGCTGATGCATTTGGTAATGGTGTGTAAGGCAGGCAGGAGGAGGAGTCAAAGTGTATAACGTGAGGGTGGTAGGGAGAAAATGGCATGGCAGCAAAAGGTAGAGGCGAGGTGGCAAAATGGAAGAAATGGGATGCAAAGCAGTAAAGTGGATGAACAGGTTCAGTGGTTTAATATTGCAGGGTGAGTGTGTATTGTCCTGTGTGCACAGCATACCAACATACCTGGTAACTTTGATGTGCTGTCTCCCCGGAGGGGAGTCCTGTGGTGCCGAAGGGGAGAGAAAAATTATGTGAATTGCATCAAAAAGGGGTGGGGCTTAACAGCGAGTTTAAAAAAAGAAGTTATGTGGCACAAATTCGATATATTTGCCTCTAAAGTTCACCCCTCCCTCCCCTTCTCCTGATGTCAGCGCTCTGCTGACAGCAGGAGATCCCGGTCCTGGGACCAGCCAGCGGCTCTGCAGCGGAGCCAAAATAGCAATATTGGAAAAGAATTACTTAACTGGAAAGTTCTACAAAGTGTGCCTGGTTTGCAAGCACACTTTGTAGACCGTTCCAATGAACTAGTTCTTTTTAAATAACGAGATTTCTGCTCTGCTGAAGAGCCTCCTCGAGTCCGCCGACACGGATCTCCTGCTGTCAGCTTTACAGCTGACATCAGGAGAGGGGGAACTTTAGATGCCATCTCTCAGACCATAAAGGTTTGAGAGATGGGATTTGTGCCACATTTATTATTTTTTTAAATCTACAAAATAAGATAACATTTTTATGGGACCTTACTGTTACTTTAGCTCAGGGGTGAATAGTGGTAAAAATAGGCTGACGTACTGACAGGGAAAAAGCAGAAGTGGGCAGAGTTTCACAGGGACGCTGGCTGTTCACTAACGTGTCCCTGGCAGTCCAGGTCCAGTCCCCAGCAGGTTAAGGTTTGTGTGTCTGTGTTCTCCCCCCGGCCTGTCTCTCAGCTCCCCCTATGCAATGCGCTGGAGAAGACGCTACCTTCCAAGTCATACTGTATGCTGTGGGCAAGCCATGCACACAAAACAATTAATTAAACCCTTCACTGACAGAGGGACGCAGAACACATTGCGTATCCCTGTGGTACTCAAAGGGTTATGCAAGATACAGCGATGTGTCTTGGGAGATGTAGTCTTGTATCCCACATTAACTGTCCACCCATTTGCTCATATACCTGCAATACAAGGAAGCTTTTAACCCTTTGAGTGCCAGAGTGGTAAACAACACATTGCAACACAATGTGTTGTGAATCACTCTGGCTTTAAAAGGGTTAAAGAGCAAGGAGGTGAGTAAGAAAGGGATATGGCAATGTGTTAAATGTTTTCATCCTACGCATACACTTACTGACATGGACACAGGAAGTATGTGCAACGGGCAATGGTGTTGAGCTGTGTTTCTGGAATACTGCACTTTGCAATGCGCTGGAGTGAGAGGGTAAACATGAGGCAGTTGATTTCTGTCCCTGGAGCACAGAGTTTTGCAAAACTCTGGAGTACCACTGTTCCAGGGTGTGTGGATGGAGCACCATGAGATGAATCGAAGGGTAGTGGCGACGTGAGTGGAGCATGTTATTGTGAGTGTGCATGGGGTGAGGTGGGGTGTGTCTGTGTGTATATGGAGCTCCATGAGGAAGTGTGGAAACTTGATATGGGTCACAATGTAAGAGGGAGCCAAAGAGTAGTTGATGGCATTAGTTAGCCATGTTGTGTTGTTGTGAAGGAGGCAATAGATAGTGAGGGAGGGTCAAATCCTTGCAGAGATTGTCACAGGAGTGGGCAAGGGGCCTTCATTAATACAGATAATTGTAACTAGTATTACAAGAGTGTTTTGTTGATGTAAATATCACTTTGAAATTCACTGGAGATTATTCTACCATCCAGAGGGTTAAAGAGGAACTATAGCACTAGGAACAAGTGACTAGGATTTGCCTAGTTAGGTGTCCTTCATGTAAAAATCAGGTAAATAATTATGCATCTTTGTATGTAATTTTCCATTGGAATTATGTTATAGTATAGAGTCTGACAGTGATGTGAAATGCATACATGGTTCTAATGGACAATGGGTGCGGTCTTTTCTAAGGTTTATCTTTTTAGATTATTGAAGCCTATTTTCAGTTGTGAGTAAGTAATTACTAAAAAAAAATGGAGTAAAGTAAACAGACAACTGCAGATAAACTGCAAAAAAACCTGCTATATGAAAGACTACTTTCTAATTAAATACTTATTCCTATATGTGTTGTTCCCCTTTAAAACCTTAATAGATCCACTGATTCCCCAGAAACCACTACTTGTCCCTGGATATCTAATAGCTGTCTAGTGGTGGTTGCCATGATCTTGCACATTCCTACTGTTATGATTTCACAGGAGCTATTCTAACTTCAGGATAGTGATCTAAAAGTATAAAACACTGCTGCACAAAAATTTCCCTAATTCAAATACTGTAAAATAAAACCTGGAAATTTAAAAACAACATAATAAAATAAGTGAATACCAAAAACAAAATGGGTGCAAAGGATCTCTCTCTAGATTAGGCAAAGGTCAAAAGGCTATGGTCTAGTGCAGTGGAAATTATGGTGTGGCAAGTGAACTACACTTTTAAAAATCGTATATGTTTGTGAGGGAGAAATCTATCTGTATCCAATTCTACTGTGCTGATTGCATTAACCCTTTGACAGTCCTGCCCAATCCTCGACCGGGTAAAAAGGTTGTGTTTCAATACAAATAAGGCAAGCACTGCTACAAACTGAAAATTTGGGCTGTTCTGACATTTTCGGTGGTAGTGGTGGGGGAGGTTTGGGCAGTTGAGAAAATTGTCCATCTGATGTCAAAATGCTCAATCTTTGGCTCTTTCGTCCTCTGTTTTTAGCTATAGGAAAGTGCTGATTATTAAAGATTTATGAATATATCTCCTAGTGTCAGTAAAACAGAAAAATAAAGACTGCAATACTGACTTTTTCAGAAAACCAGAGGAAATCCCATCCTCAGAATTAATTTTAACACCTTAATGACACAGGATGTACATGTATGTCATGGGTGGATGTCCCTAAAGGACCCATGACATACGTACATGTACGTCATCGATTTCAGGGCTCCCCGCACGGCTGTTCGGGGAGCCCTGATTCAGATTATAAAAAAATAAAAAATGTCCCATGGTCCTTAAGTGCCGGCACGCAGGGTTAAACATTTCCTTTACAGGTTTTTCTCTCACCTATACAACTTATGTCAGACAGCATGACTGCCTTCCAGAAGTGATTAACCACGTAATAAAAACAAACCTTCCAGTACATTAGAGTAGTGGTTCTCAGACTGTTGCAGTAGGACTGTTTATTTTGAATTGAAATTCCAGCAGAACCATAACAATCAAAATATTTAACCCCTTGATTCTACACAGCATTGCAACAGATTACATCACAATGCATTGGAGATCTCTCCAACATCCAATAGTATGCTAAAATGTATCAGGTAACAGATACAGTATCAAGTTATTATTATCATTATTATCTTAGTCTGTGCTATCACAGTAAATATTACAAGTGAAATGCAATGTACTGTTTTACACTCATGTCTACTGATTATCACAGAATCATACAAACACTATCACCACAGCCCAGTACTACCGTCCCCCATTATTTACATTCATTCTGTAGAACCATTTCTACTTACCAATAAACCTGGAGGCTCCAGAGGTTACAAAGTGTGAAACTCACAGCATTAGGTGGATTCAAAACACAATAAAGCAAGACAATTAACCCCTTAACGACCAGTGGTCTGGAGAAGTCACCTTCCCTTAAGTATCGCTTTGGTCGTTGTCGGAGAGCCAGGACATGTTACTGATTACGTTTGTCGGTGCACTGAACCGGGGTCTGAGAGAGACCATCCTGATCTTGGAGTGGTCAATTTCAGACCCCGTTTTTACTTACATCACTCCTGCAGGACATGCAAGGACCATCACCATTCCTCAGGAAAAACAAGTGATAACTATCCTGGCACGTCACCATCATTAAGGATTTAAAGACTGTATATAAAAGAAGAACAGCATCATGTGACCAACATTCTGGGTCCCCGCCACACATACCGAGGGGCTGCAGTAAGGAGGTGTTATGTAAACATCCCCCATACTGCTTCACCACAGGGAGATGCATGGGGCAGGATTTTCACAGGAGTGGCCAAAGGGGTGAAGCACAGGATCGAGCAGCCCACCTTCCCTGTCCCTCCAACTCTTCCCATAATGAAAAGAAAAAACACTTCAAGGAGCAGCATTGGAAACACACAAAAAAACCACCCCCTTGGTCAATATCTCTTGTAGAGACAGAGGGGTGGCAAAGCAATTGCTTTGCAATGAGTTGGCAGACCTTCCTAGCATCCAACTGGTTAATATACAATCAATCAGTATCAAAACATACACAATGTGCTTATAGCATTATTGAACAGATGCTGTGTCACTGCTATGTAATATAAAGGTCACTTCTCTTCTGACATCCTTTCAACCCTATGTTCAACATAACTTGAAGCCAGCTGTATTCCTTAAATAGCCATGTTTTGCCTACACTTAGAGCTAGTGGAGCCATTATACACACACACGCATACCCTTTGGCAGTTATGGGGTTAGTGCTGTATGATAAACAGAGATCTGCCTTTTATTTATATTCCTCTAAGTGCAGCCTAATTCATTGCTATTTAAGGAATACAGCTGCTTTCACGCTACATACAATATATAGTTCAAAGGATGTCAGAAGATCAAGGACCTGCTTAAACTAGAATGGTGACACAGCATCCTCAACAATACTATAATCACAATTGTGTGTGTGAATACTGATACTAGGAAAGTCTCCAATGCATTGATAAGCAATGCATAGGAGACCTGTCTAGTGCCTATGAGTATCCCTGATGTTAATCAAAACTGACAGCTGGCACCTCCTACTTAGTGAAGCAAAAGTTAGTCTGCTGCCACACCCCTTATCTTCTCCCTGGTACCCCATTCTCTCATTTTGTTGCCCCTGACATTTCCATTAATTCTCATTCTTTGTATATGATGTGAATTTGGGAAGCACTCTAACCATCATATGTTAACTGCCTGGGTGAAACTGTTCATGGGATTCAGGTCAATATACAAGTAACACAACTGAGGCAGCACTCGCAGGATCTTTTCAAAAATATAAGTGTTTACTCAAAAAAAGTTTGAGTGCCAGCTCGTTTGTATTACTTGTGGCTTTTTGTAGACCATGTCTTTATTTCCTCTACTCCCTGCTACTCATTTTCTTCATATCTTTCTCTGTCTCTGATTACTACATATATTTTTTGTTGCATCCTCCCTTTTAATTTTTCTCTATCTCTACATTATGAGTGACTGGGTGATTCAAGAGACGGACATAAAAAGTATATAACATAAGCAGGAGCAAAACTTAAAGTGGAACTTTCACATGATTAAAAAAGCTCAGCAGAACATAGTTACATTAGCGATATATACAGGTTTATGCATCAAAATAAAAGGAATTCCTTCATTAACAAAAAAAAAAAATCACCTTTTAACCAAGCAGGCATCGGCAGGGATCTTACAGGAAGCACTCTCTGTGCCTGCGCTGTAAGTCCTTCCCATAACATATGATTCAGTAGCAGTCAACCACCAATTCTGGATTTGAAGGGGATGGACAGCGCAGACTCAGAGATACCGGCTCTGCAAGATGTCTGCTCTGTTCCGTGGTGCCTGCCTAGTTAAAAGGTGATTTTTTTTTCGATAATGAAGGAATTTGTTTTATTTTCAAGCATAAACCTGTCTATACTGCTAATGTAACTATGCTCTGTGGAGCTTTTTTCATGTGAAAGTTTCGCTTTAAGACCTTTCTTTAACTCTATTCAGGATCCTCATCTGATTTTAATCTACACTTCAAATCTAGGTAATCTAATCAATCTATTTGTGACCCAATACCACCTTCATGGTAATTATACCTCTCCTCCCCTGACTTCACTCCTTCTCTTACTGACCAGGCTACTACTTGCTTATCTGCAGTATCTACTTAGATTTCCTCAGTTGTAAAAAAAAAAAAAAAAAAAAAAAAATATATATATATATATATATATATATATATATATAGAGAGAGAGAGAGAGAGAGAGAGAGAGAGAGAGAGAGAGAGAGAGAGAAAACATTGTGGGAGCACTCACATTACATAAAACATAGTCCTTTACTTGATACTTCATAAAAACAGGAAAACCACACAAAAGCAGAGTGTATATCTGGTAACATAGCCGGTTAACAAAAGACTGTCATGTTGTCTACTCAAAGCAGTGACAGTTGTTTTGCACTATCTGGTGTTTCACCATGGCTGAACAGTAAGGAAGCACACTTCATTATATGTGCTTTGTTTTATTACCCATTATCTCAAACTCAGTCCATCTAAAACAGAACACCTCCCCTTTCCTCCATTCACCCCCTCATCTCTGAGTTTGATGCCATAGCGTAATTTTGTTCCACTGTTTCATTCCCACATGCAAGTTCTTGCCAAACCTTTCTGCCTTCATCTACAAAAAATCTAATTTATCTGTCACTTCCTCACTCAAGAAAAACCAAAATCCTAATTCATACCCTCATCACAAACACTGTAACCCTCTCCTAAGCAGCATTCCTCTATTTGGAATGTACCTACTCCAATCAATTTAGAAAGATTCTTCCAGATTAATCTTCCTTACTCATTGGACTGTTAATACCAAAGAAAATAAAATTTAAAAACATGATAGCATTACATTCTAAATAGATTTTTCCACTCTGGCCACCTCTCACTCTACAAAACTTTTGTAAGACTACTTCCACCCTATAGAGCTCTCTACCTCGCTCTGTCAAACTCTCCCCTAGCCTCCAAACTTAAAAATCTCTGAACGTACACCTTTCAGGGAAGTCTATCAGATTACATAACAGAAAAACATTCAATAGGAACTTTCTCCTATTACAGGGGATGGCTATTATAACAACAAACATTCAAATCACACATTCATAAATGCACAAATTCACAGCACCACTTAAAACTGGTTAGACACAGGGATAACAGTCCAACGTAACTATCTTATAGGCAGTCTTGAGAATAAGTGAATACTGAACCAGCCAATTTAATTGCTGTACAGATTAAACATTTACTATAATTAAATATACCAGCATATCTAAATGTATATTAACTCAATTTAAAGAAATGGTAATGTCCAAAAATAAATGTACATCTGATTGTTCAATATATTTTTTTATAATGAATATGTTCTGAAAATCCCTTACCTTCATATTCAGTCCAATTAAAATTGACCTCCTCCTGCCCCTTATCAGCATGTTATGCTGACTTTTCTCAGAACAGAAATCTGGTACGGACGGATCCCAATTGTGATCCAAAGTGGAAGAGATCTTAGTGCGCTGGCTCCATAAAATAACATAGGAACTGGAAAAGTGATATTACTAGAGAATTCATCTCTACTTTATCACCTTTTTATCACTCCTTAGTACATAACTCCCCTTATGTCCTCCTTCTCTTTGTCTTCCTTCTTCCTCTTTACTTGATTTCCCCTTTATTTGTTCTTGCTTTCTTAATTATGCAGTTTTTATACATACTAAGAAGGTAAAAGTCAGCTATATTCGCAATTAGATGTTCCAATCATCCTCTAAATTAAGGACGTTCCTTTAAGCACTGAAGGAGTATCATTATACCTGTTTGTTACATAATACTGTCTAAAAGTACTACTTTCAAAGTTTTTATTTTTTTGGGGAAAAAAAATAGTGTTTAGTATGTTTCGTACCCCCCACAAAAATCCCTGACTATACTACTTATTTTCCTTTGTGTAAAGTGTATTCAACATACCTCCTCCGGCTCCAGAACCTCCTGCACCACCTCCATAAATGCCACCGCCACCTCCTCCTCCAGATCCTGCACCACTTGCACCACCATATCCATCGGAGAAATTAGGCATGAGCTTCTGACGCTTCCGCTGTACTTCCTCTTTGTCTACAGAAAGCAAACACACTGCTTAGTAATTTTGAATAGTTTCTTTATTTTGTGGCATGAGGATCTAATTAAGTGCATAAACTGAAAAACAAAGATGACTATTGAATTAATCCCAATAAAATGTAATATAATGGTCCCTTTGTCATGTTGTATTCACTTCACTATAACCTCTCCCCAGAAGCAACTATGGTACTGGAGAGGAGCTCAGAACCTTCAAGGAGATTCTCCATATAAGCCTAACCACTAAACTGCCAATCTTTATATCACTTCACTGCCACAGAGGATTGTAATTCATTATTAAGCATTTAGCAGGACACTCACTGTTCTGTTTAGCTATATTAAGGGTCTTATGCAGAAAGCAAATGATGAACAGTTCTTGAACCCACCAAATGCACTATAGGAGACAAGCAAATTTTCCTAAAATGTCCATTGATTTAAATAAGACTTTTAACCACATGCTAGATAGGTCTTCAATGCATTCTTTCAAAATGCAATGGAAACTTCTCTAACATTCAAGGGGTTAAAAATCCTATTAAACATGATTTTTTACTTCCTACTTATAGTGTAATTGGTTTGCTTCAGAATTTCTCATCTTTTGCTTTCTTTGTAAGACCTTAACCCTTCTGAGTAATGGAGGGGTATACAATGCATTGATTCGCAATGTGTTAAATACCCCACTGGCACTTTAAGGGTTAAGTCGGGTATGTCAGACTCAAATTTAGTAGGATGCCACATACACAATGATTCCCTGTAAGTAGGACCACAACAGTGGAGGCCAGTGTCTTCAGCAGTATTTTGTTGGGGAGGTCTGGAGAGAGGGATGCAATGTAGAAAGTATGCTGCTCTGCTGTAGCTATTCTGATAATGAGCCAGTGTCTAGCTTAAAGTGATAGTAATGTTTCACAAAAAAAGCAGCTCCGATTAATCTTCATAGTATTTGGGCCATAGAGAGTGTTATTTCAATACTGTCAGAGTTGTAGTTCAAGAGTAATTGAATGATAAAGTAGTCCCCTCCTGCTCCATTTACCTAGTGCATCCCCTCAGATGTGGAATCTTGTCTCTTGACCAAATGGTTTGCAACAAGGGACACTCTTCTTACTGTGAGCATAAGGAAAACCCTGCCCCCCCTTGACAGATTTTTCCTTATGCTCACTGAAGATTGCTCCTTGCTGCGATCCATCCGGACAGTCTTGCTGCTCTGAGGTGAGCAGTGTTACATCAGTAAAAGTGGTGGAAGGAGAATACTTTATATTTCAATTACTCTTGAACTACAACTTGGACAGTATTGAAATAATGATCTCCATGGCCCAAATATTATGAAGATTAATTGGAGCTGCTTTTTGTGAAATATTACTATCCCTTTAACTCTAGAACAGGGTATACAACCTTTGGCTTTCAAACTGTGGGAGACTAGAATGCCATCAACTCCAACTAGCCAACAGATGAAGAAACAGAAATTTCCTGCTCCTGCTGTAGAATGTGATAGTAAAACAAGGTTCTCTAGATCTGAATTTGGACCAGAACTGTAATTAAAATGAGATATCATGTTGGGGGTTGCAGTTTATTAACTAGCGGGACACATTTTTGAAAAGCCTGCCCTAAGAAATAAAGGACTGTACCTTGACATAGGAGGGTCAAAATTTGTTTAACACCTTAAGTACCAGCGGTCCAGGGAAGTTACTTTTCCTTAAGGACCGCTTTGATCTGTGCCGACGCGCCGGTACACGTGACCTGTTACGCGTACCGGCGCGCCGCTTGGAGGCCTAAGAGAGATCGCTCTAGTCTTGGAGCGATCAATTTTAGGCCCCGTTTTTACTTACAGCGCTCCCGGTAGAGCGCTGTAAGTAAAAAGTACGTGACGTGCTATGACCGTCACTGGTCCTTAAGGGTATAAGGACCGCGACGGTCATATCACGTCATGTAGTCCTCAAAGGGATAGTAATACTTCGTTTTATCTTTATTTTATTTTGTAGGCATTAAAAAACATGAAGAATGATATAAGTCTTATCTCTCAAACCTTTATGGTTTATGAGATATTCACAAGCAAAGTTTCCCCCTCCCGCCCCTTTTACCTAGTGTAAGCAATCTCTTCTCAGATGTGGAATGCAGTCTATAGACCAGACAGATAACAGAAGGGGACAAACTTCTTCCTATGAGAACAATGAAATCCCTGCCCCCCTTGACAAGCTTTTCAGGTTTTTCCCTTATCTTAATTGAAGATTGTCCTTCTCTGCAGTCTACCTGGGCACCTCCCTTCTGCTCTAGCTGAACAGTGTGACATCAGAAAAAGGGACGGGAGGGGGGCACTTTGTCATTGAATTACTCTGGAACTACAACTCTGACAGAACTGAAATAACACTCTCCAAAGTCCAAATACTATGATGATTAATTAGAGCTGATTTTATTATGAAACATTACTATCCCTTTAAGGGGTTAACAGAAGGACTTGCTTAGGACCGTGTCCTCATCAGTCTGGTATTTCATTTACTGTTGTTTGCATCTGAGCTCTAATGCAGCCGGTAACTAAACGGGGACTTACTACTCTGAGAACATTCTTGTGTCCCATTAGAACATCTACCTAGGTAACTGCTTCTGTTAAACATTTTAAGAGCCACTTATACCTATATAGTTCGCATGTTCCTAATGATACAAAATTTTGTATTACCAACATTCATATACTTGATGCTGTTTGATTTTTTCTCCACTGTAGCTGATTTTCTTATTACTGATAAAGACATGTATACTTCCTGTTGCTTACCTTTTATTTCTGGATAGTAAAGAAATGGTTTGGGTTCACTGGTTTCATAATCTGATTTCCTCCGAAGCTGAACAAACACAGATGCTGGCTTTGTAATATTCACATCCTTGTACTTTGGGGTTTTAAACACGATAGCAAACTTAAAGAAAAGAGGCAAACATGGGGAGACATTATATACAGCTAAGTATTTTTTTTACATGAATATATATATCTTATGAGGAGTTAACCCTTTGAATGGAGCAGAGAAGTTAGTACTTAAAGGGTTACAAGGACATTAATATGTCAAAATAAGTCACATTTTAAGAGAAACAGTGCACTTTAATGTCTTAGAAACATAGAATTTGATGGCAGATAATAACCATTCGGCCCATCTAGTCTGCCCATTTTCCTACTGTAAAAACCTTAAACCTTATTTGGTCCTTGGTCTTTTCTTAAGTTCAGGACAGCCTTATGCCTATCCCATGCATGCTTAAATTCTGTCACTGTATTAATGTCTACCAACTCTGCTGGAAGACTATTCCACTTATCTACTACTCTCTCAGTGAAGTAAAACTTTCTTACATTATGTCTAAACCTGTATCCCTCTAGTTTTAGACTATAGCCTCCTTTGAAATATACTTCCCTCCTGCACTGTTGAATCCTTTGAATGGTTCTATCATATCCCCTCTCTCTCTTCTTTCCTCCAAGCTATACATGTTCAGATACTTTAGTCTTTCCTGATATTTCTTTTCTGTATACCAGTCACCATCTTCTTCATATGTATGACACCCGCTGTGAAAAGTACTATGCTGGCATATGGTGATTTTTATGTACGTGACTCACCTTGCGTGAACACACCACCAGCATACTGCATATTTACTGCATTCACACATGAACACAGTAATGTTGCAGTACAAATACATTCACACTGGGGATTATTTGGAAGCTCTCAAATCACTTTAAAAAGAGCATACACTTTTGGGGGGCTCTATGTGCGACTGCCATGTGATTACTGTGTGTTTTCAATTCACACTGAATTGCATTAATCTCTACTTTTCCAGCCACAGTATTTGTCTTCATCTTCAACATTACAGCTTTAATATTGCAAGGTAATCACTTTAACATGTGCTATTTGGTGAGATATTAAGGAAATCAATACAAATTGCATGAAGTTGCAATAAGCAGTCAGACCAAAACTTGCAGCCCCGTTACCTTGCGACTTTCTCTGTATTTTTCAGCTGTGTTAACAGTTTTATTGTTTTAACAGTTTTATGCCTTTTCATGTGTTCAAATCATTGTGTTTCAATCACCAGTGTGAATGAGCAGTAAGTAAGGTCTGCACAGTAGCCTATGGGGTGTCTGGTAGATCTTTCACATGAACATAGATGGAGGTTGCAATGCTTTGTTTGACTGCGTGGAAGAGCCCTAAAGCTTTCGGTTAGTGAGAGCAGCCATAGTAGACTGCTCTGTAAGTGGTACATTAACTAAATGAGTTACACAGCTCTTCAATCCTGCACAATTATTTTATGGCCAGCAGCAGACGAATAAAAGATAGTAAGCAGTGTCTGAAATCACACTGCTAATTAATAACAGATATGTACTAGATTTAATTGAATTTGAGGGTCATCTTACATTGGGGATGAGTAATAAGAGGTGATAAAAAGAGGATAACTTTTCATTGTGAAAACTTTCCAATTTTTGTGTTACTATATGGAGCCAATACACTACCATGTCTCCAACTTGAGAGGTCTGAGTGCATAGGCTCCATATTTCTGCCTCAACAGGGCTGTAAAAAATATCATAAAGAAAAAGGTGTATGTAAAATACTCCAAAATTTAGGAGCCAGCAGTGACATTTTAGCAGGAATTTTCCAACCTTTACAGAAAACATTTTATTTTAAATGCATGTTCTTTAATAAGAACAACATGTTTTGAAGCATGGGCAATTGACATGCAGCCTGAAGGCCATATGCAGCCCATCTGACCCCAAAGTGCAGACTGCCCCAAAATCTCTAAAGCAGAAATTTTCACCCTCATAACTTTGCCCCGAATCGATTACTAATATAGCGACAGGTAAAGTCATACTTATATTATGCTCAATAAGTCTGAGGTATTCAAGAAAATAAACTTTTTCTGCAGGTGTCCACTGCACAGAGCAGCTCTGTGTGCCTGTGCCGTCATCTAGTTCCGTTACCTTAAGGTAATGTAAATAAGTCACCACCAATCCAGGAAATGCATGGAACAGACAGCCCATACTCAGAGGTACCTTACCTCTAAGATGTCAGCGCTGTTGTCCCCTGGTGGCTGCAAAAGAAGTTTATTTTCTTGAATACCGCAAATTTATTGAGCATAATGTAAGTAGGGATTTAAGTTACTTATTGAGCTCTAGTTTTATCTTTTCATTTTAGTCATTTGTACTTAAGTGACGTGTATATTATTTTATATGATGGTATGTTGATTATTCATTATTCATTTTTTGTTGTAATAAATATTTGATATTGTTAGAATACACATTCATTGGTGGCGCTCTCTCTACAATTGTACATGGCTTCACCGATCTCTATATTAGTAATGAATTCGGGGGCAATGTTATGAGGTTGAAAGTTCCTCTTTAACAAAATATTTTTCTTGCTAATTATCTAGCACGCATGAACTGTTAGCCCAGTAAGGACTAACCACCTACCTACTGTACTAAGCATTTAGAGAATAGTATCCGTATGTTCACTGACTTGATCAATAACTACCGTAAAATCTTACATATAATATGCACAATTTTGCCCCTCTTCACCTTATGTGAAGTGGGGGGTGTGTATTATACACAAGAATAAATTAGCAAAAAAAAATTTCCATTGCCACTGTTTCCCTCCCTCCTCGCTTACTAATATCTTCCTCCTCTGTCCCTCTGTAGTGCAATTTCCTCAGCCTGATAGGCTCACAGGGGGCAGCATGCTTGCATCTGCCACCCGCTTCCAGCATGGCCCTTGTCAGGACCTCTTCTTTGTTGCCAATGTTAATGTCTTACGAGGACCTCAAGGTCCTCACACGGCAATACCATAGATCCAATGTGCATAGCATGCCGCCCGCTGGGACCCTGTCAGGCTGCAACATTTGCACTACAGAGGGACAGAAGAGGAGGATATGGGTAATAGGAGAGGGAGGGAAGCAGTGGCAATGGGAATTTTTTTTGTGTGACCGGGGAAAACAAGAGTGCGTATTATACATAGGTGTGTATTATACACAGGTGTGTATTATACCCCAGATTTTATGGTGAGTACTAGGCTTCTAACTGTGCACTTTTGCATGAATAAAGCTGATTGATGCAGACCAAAATGTTGATGCTACTTTCTATACCATAACAATATATTTTATTAGACCTCTAAGTCAATGTCCGTGGCAGACCAAAAGTGGCATGACACTTTGGTTGAGAACCACTGCAACAGACAGACACATTTTGATGCCACAGACCAAATATTTTATTACTTTCTTAATGCAAGGTTGTAATTAGTGATTTTATTTACTGCAGGGAATTAAGAGTAGCACTGAACATTCAAATACTCAATTTATTTATGCAATTTTCCCATTAATGATTTCTAACCAAGATTTTTTTACATAAGAAAACTCCCCCCTGTTCCTTGGGGCTGAATAATGTGTCACAAAGGAAAGGAAAATACTAGTAATAATTGTCTTGCTAAGCAATGTCAAAAATCCACATGTGGATCAGTCAGTGGATTAGTTATTTGAATAGATCCTTTTGTACTCATATTTTTAACCCCACGAGTTTTAGGATGTATTGCTGCATATGTCTCATAATCTTGTACTTATGGGGCTGATGTACTAAACAAAAGTGGTACAATTCTGGAGCAAACCAAATGGACCAGAGGGTACATATAAAAAGCCCTCTAGCATTAAATAGAGCTTTTAACCCCTTGAATGGTAGAGAGGTCACAATATATTGCTTCTCAATGTGTTGGTGGGCTCTCTAGCATTCAGTGGGTCAAAACCCTTATTAAAATCAGTTGGACATGTTGGGGTTTTTATTTATTTTTAGTCCATCAGCTGCACGGTGTTATAATCTGCAATGTCATGTGTTGGGGGAAGTTTTGAGAAAAGGAGTTGAAATCTGTGCAACATCTGACTGATTCTTCCTTATGCTACGGTTTACCATCAATCATTTCATTTACTAGTCACGTCTATACTGCTTTTCAGTGTATTTCAGATTAAGCAACTCAGTAGTTGCCTTTGTTTTCTATGTAAAGATGCAGGGCAACAAAGCTTTAATTTATTAATATCTGATACCACATATGAAAAACGGATTGTGTAATTCTTTGGTTTCAGAATTGCAAAACAGTTTCACAAAGTAAGAGCTACTTCGTAGAGACCAAGACTAAGAAGTACTTGGAGGAGATGCAGTAAAGTGTGATAAAGAGGTGATAATGTGGAGATGACTGCTCCAGCGATATCACTTCTCCAATTCCCATGTTATTCTATAGAGCCAATGGACTAAGATTTCTCCAACTCTATAGGCTCTATAGACTAACATACTGCCTCAAACAGTCTGCAGTGAGACATTGTATCAAATATTACCACCAAGTGGACACAGGAGGGAGTTAACCCCTTGAATGCTAAAAAGCTAACATAGCCAGAGAACTCTTTTTTTGTTAAGGGGCCAAAAACAAGCACAAACAATCCCTGTTACTTCAGCACTGCTTACACCTCTGGCACTTAAAGGGATATATCTATTGTACTGCACCTCCTTTAAAGGAGCAGTACATTTTTTTAATGAAACTATATATTATAGAACTTTTCCTGCTGAGTGAAACAAGGTCACTCCCACTGCTGTCTATTGTTTTATTCAAATGTATAACAATTCAAATAATCAGGAAGTGTATTTTTATTAAATATTTTTTCTGTGTCTTGTGAGTCTGTTGCTGGAGGTAGGAGAGTGGAGACCGGGTTGTTGTAGCCCACATGAAATGATTAGTGTCCTCCTCTCTGAGACACTAATTGTTTTGAAAGGGGAAGATTCTAGTTTGGTGATCAATATGTTTTTAATATTGTATATGAAGCAATTACTACACCCCTCCATTTGTTATTCTGATGCCTATGCTCTAACACAGGGGTCCCAAACCTGTCCTTAAATGAAGAATAAACTTTATAATTTTACAAACAAATATTGTATTGCTTCCCCTGCTCAGTAAAACAAAGATATTCCCATTGCTGGGAGATGCTTAATGTGAAAGTTATTAATACTAAATGCTTAGCACCATTGCCACCTGGTGTCCAGACAGTTCTGTTGTTATCAATGGAAAATGTGAGCAACGGACTGCAATTTTCCATAGAAAGTGATGATAACAGCATCACATTTTGTACTCTGATAACATTTGAATAAAGCAGTTACTAGCCGTACTAATTGAACTCAGCACTGTTTTTTTTTCAGTAATAAAACTTTACTGGTCCTTTAAAGTTAACTGTTTCTTGAAAACCTTATTTTAGCATATTACTCTCCTTTTAACCCTTTAAGTGTCTTTAAAGCGGATCTAGCACCTCCACTAAAGTTGTCCTGCAATACTTATGCAGGTGGTGACTAGCATTATTTTACCTCTCAAAATTACCCACAAATAAAGTTATCCTTAAGCTTTGTTATCAGAGTACAAACTGTAACACTGTTACAAAAGCTAGTCGCCACCTGCATAAGTACTGCAGGGCGACTTTAGGGGAGGTGGTAGTTCCGCTTTAAAGGAACACTGAGAGCTCCTATTAATACCTTATCAAGGAAGAACATTCTAATATCCCCTATTAACCCTTTGAATGCCCGAGGGGTATGCAATGCATCGCAAAGCAATGCATTGCATACCCCTCTGGCACTCAGAGAGTTAATTTTGCTCATGTTTCTTTTTAATGAGCTAACATTTTCAACAGTCCTGGATGACATGTCCATGTTGGTGGATATAACAGTTATTAGAAGGACCACTGGACATTAAAGGAACAGTAAACTTTTTTTATGAAAACCTATTATCATAGAGCTTTTCCTGCTGGGTAAAACAAGGGCACTCCCACTGCTGTCAATTGTTTTATTAAAAATTTATAACAGTTCGAATCATCGGGAAGTGAATTTAGTGTGTGTTTACTTCCTTAAAGTTCTAACTGACAGGAAGTGACTTGGCAGTTTCTATCAAATGGAGAACTGTATGTCGCTGATTTTACCTCAATTAGAATGTGACAGAAAAACTAATTGGAATTTGACCACTAGAGAGCACTGCTAATGTAAAAAACATGGGTTTAAATTGTAATAACACTGGAAATATGCATCTCTCGGCATTGAGGGTATTTTTTAATAAAAAGTTTACTGCTCCTTTAAACTCGTCCACTGCACATAGTTCTCTTATCTAAGGTCATGCAACTTTCCTGCTTCAGTAAAAGAAAACAACCAACTAACCAAACAAACAAAGCAAATCCTGCCAGCAACTGTCATTGCCACCTCCATGGACATGACGTGTACTGACTGAAGATGTTTCTCTCTTAAACAAATGAGCAAAGAGGTCATTAGGATATTCTGGCCATAGTAAGGTAAGTGGGCGATGTTATTAGGAAGTATACATGTTCCTTTAAGCCCTACAATATACTTTTTTTTTGTTATACAAAACATTTTACTGATATCATAAGTACCTTCAATAGACCATATAGTACATTAAAATAAATACATAAATTATATATAGGGCTTTTCCTGTACAGTAAAATAAGGGTACTGCTGAAACTTGCATATTTCCAGAGTTATTATATTTTAAACTCAGGATTTTTACATTAACAGTGCCCTCTAGTGGTCAAATTCCAATGATATTCTGTTACATTCTATTTGAGAGGAAAGTCAGTAACAAACAGTTCTCCATAGAATGTGATAGAAACTGCTGAGTCATACTGTCAGAACTTTAAAGTAAACACACAGTACCTTCACTTGAACTGTTATACTTCTGGAATAAAATAACTAACAGCAGTCAAAGTACCCTTATTTTTCTTAGCATGTAGGTTTTTTATAAAAAAAGGTTTACTGCTCCTTTAAGATGTCCTAGCATGAACACAGGTGAGTTAATTAACATGATTAAGACTCTGATAGGCTTGACTATGTCCAAACAGGGAAACCCTAAATACGTTGCCTGCTAAGGATAGTTGAGGACAGAACTTGGGAACCTGTTCTGTTATTCATTTTAAATCAATTCATTAGAGATATCTCTAGAATGTACAGAAGGCAAACATGAGTAGAAGTAATGTGTCTGCTCTTTCCTATGTGAGGTATACTTGTAAATGGCTTCATTGGGGTTTTATTTGGCTCAAAGGCAAGCTGGTAAAGTCTGAGCATGATGGACATGTCTTTTTTCAGCTTCATAATTATAGACCCTATGTTCAAACAAAAAGTAAAGCAATTCTGGTGCAAATCAACTGTACCATTGGGGACAAATAAAAATTCCATTTAACTTATGGTAAATTTTAGAAATTTGCATTTGAACCCTATGGCGCAGTTGGTTTTGCTCCAGAGTTGTTCCAGTTTTATCTTTAACCCCTTAATGACCCTAGACAGTCCTGGCACGTCATGAGTTAAGGACTCATGACGTGCCAGGACTGTTATGGAATTCTGGGCTCACTGCGTGGCTGCATGCTGTTTGGGGAGTCTGGAAGCGGATGCAAAAAAAAAAAGTCAGTGGTCCTTAACGCTTTGAGTGCCAGAGGGTTACGCAATGCATTGCAATGCGTTGCATACCCCTCTGAGACTCAAAGGGTTAAGTGAAGGTTGGTCCTTAAGGGGTTAATACTAGTCCAATTTATGTAAATATGGGCTGGATACCAATGCAGGTGATACATGTTATCACTGGTTTTTATCTCACACATTTCTGTTGAAGTCTGTGGGGAAATGAGTAGATAAAACCAGTGATAAAGTTGTCATCAGCAACAGAATCCAGTTCCATGTAAGGTGATATGCTGTTCTTCTATCAGCTTCTCTAGCTCTGTTAAACATAACAACGCACTTGACTTTAGTTGTAGACATGACACCTACCTGCCTGTGGACATCTGTAGGTGAGAAATCTCCAAATCCTTCCCAGTAACCTCCATTTTCATCCTCTTCATAAAAGCGAATTTGGATATCATCTGCAAAAGACAAATGTCAGTATTGGATCTGATTAGACTTTCTATAGATACTGCCCCTCAAACCTCAGTGACCTGCCGCAGCAATTGTATTGAGGTGAAGAGTAAGTCCGTGGCATAGTTCCTGCACCTGAAAGGTGCTCAGAGTGCTCACCATAGTGTAGACCTGACTTCTATAAGCCATTCACGAAAGGACAGCAGCACTAGTTCCCATTACAAAATTGTAGAAAAATAGGTAAAATAGTAATGCAGTGAAATGATCCCACAGTTTGTTATTAACCTCCTAAGGATCAGAGAAGTCTGAAACACATTGCGTAGTAATATGCTTTGCACGCCTCTGGTGCTCAAGCAGCTAAATATCCGCAAGCTAAAATTAAATGAAAAATAATGTGTTATTTTGAATGGAAAGCATATTGTAGATCGTTCCTTGCCAAGAAAACACATCGTTGAGACGTTTGCTTACTTATTTAATGATGATTCAGTGTATAAAAACCACTAACTGGCATTGTTGCTATTGCTTTCTATGGTGAACTATATTCTGAAACTAGAAGGTCTACACGGACCTGTAATACACTTTGAATGATGTATCCCTAGCAGTGGGTGTACCCTTGTATTACTTAACAGGAAAAGTCCTAAACAGGGATTATTATAAATTAGGGAACATTTTTCTGGTAAATTTGATGGGAAGAATTCTGATAAATATATTAAAAATTCTATGAATAGTATATTTTGGGGTTACTGGCCACTGACTAAGGAGAAAATGGGGACCCCCACAGCTATAAATAAACCACATCTCTCATCATCCTCAGCCAGCCACTGACTGGTTGAAGATGATGGGGATTTAGTCCAACCAAAAATGGAGGGCCTCTGGTTGCCCACCCCAGAGAGTGTTCCCTGCTGCGCACAGTATTGTTCAGCACTTTGCTGAACCAGTTTATCTCTTCATTTGCCTATGAAAATAGTTGAGGGCCCTTTATTCAAAAGAAAAGTGAAGTAATTAAGTGGTAAATAAACTACAATATAGGAGACACTAGCATCTGTTCACACAAGCAATGTGAACATTATGATTTCCATTTTAACGTCCAATGACTGGTCGAAAAACATGGGCGCCAGTCAGTTAATATATGTCTGATGCCCACGTGAGTCAGCCATGTCATGCCTCCACCACACTCCCTTGGTGATGGCATCACATGGGGTACATAGTGCCACTGCAGCTAAGTAAACTGGTTTATTAGAACTATGCTGCATTACAACACTTTTCAAATTGCCAGTGTGAATGGGGCCTTACACTTTGCTTCACTTTAACTTCTTGTGTGCTAAAGAGGTCACCAATGCATTGTGAATCAATACAACTGATAATTCTCAACCATCCAAGGGTTTAATGTACTTCCCTGAACCCTATTTAGAATTTTCCACCATAATGCGCTGACCATTGGTAGACCTGAGGGCCATATATGTGGCCCTTGGGATGAATCTAGTTGCCTGTCAGTGATCTATTCCAACATAATGGACACAGCATAAGATCTGGAAGATACACAAGTATGATATACTGTTCTGTAGAGGAAAATACAAGTTAGGCTAGAACACCTCAAGTGCACTTACCTTTCTGTACTTTATCACAGAGGAGATAAACTTCTTCCCCTCCTGTCACACAGCCCGCTGTCCGGTCCATTCTCACAATCTTTAGATTGGATGCATTGGGAGCTTCTGCCATTCAAGAAAAAAATGGAAATATATTATCACCAGTTATAAAATATTGTACTTGTAGTTCTCAAAAAACATTTAATAACTCTCTGGATTTTAGGGCTCCTGCACCAAACGTTAGTCACAAGGTCAGGATGCTTCACATTATACCACACTAAATAGTAAACTCTTCTGGGCAAATCTCTTGCCACACCTGATGTACTAATATGAACTGAAGAAAGTCAGGATCAAACCAACTGTACCACTAAGAAGAAATAAAATAAAAGCTCCATTACATCAATGCTGATTTCTATTTGTTCCTTATGATACAGCTGGTTTGTCCTAGAACTACTCTCTCTTTTCTCAGTACAACAATGACCTTCTTTTGCTGGTCAGTAGCAATAATTGTTACAATTGTCACAGGCTTTATAATTTGTTATACCACTGTACACTGCTACAGAATATGCTGTCCCTAAAGAAATAAACAATAATAGTATTTTTATGTGTTACCTTTCTTGTAAGACTATATTGATGAAAGAGGATTTTAGTCTTACCTGTTAAATACTTTTCTCTTAGTCCATACAGGTTACTGGTAACTTTGGGTAGGCGGTCCGCCCCTTTAAGTAGGCAGGAACAATTATAGAAGTGAATGCAGGGGGTGGAGCCTACCTTCCCTCCTTGGCTGCAGCTAGCCAATCAGCTCCAGTAAGATTTGAGACAATAACTATTGACTAGATAGTAGAAAGGAAAGAAGACTCCTGTGAGCATGACCTCGAAGGACCCCCACGGTCTGCCACAGGAGAGCCATGCATGGGCCCTTGCCAGGGTGGGAGACCAGTAATCTGTTTGGATGAGGAGAAAAGGATTTAACAGATAAGACTAATATCCTTTTTTCTCTGTTCTTACTGGTAACTTTGGGATGTCCAACCATTGAGTTTCCCAGAGGTGGGAAGTAAGGCAAGAAACAGGCGCAAGGCCCCCAAAGTTACCAGAGCAGATATGAACCATCAGATCAGAGATAGTCCAACAAAACAAATGAAATGTCAATGGACACTGAACAGGAGCAACAACACCCCAGGAACTGTTACACAGCACACTGAAATAGAGCCAACAGGGCTCAAAAGTGAAGGAAGCACCAAAGAACCAAAGAAGATCCTGTACAGGCAAGACTGCCTCCAGGATCTTCCTCCCAAAACTGGCGTCAGCCGATGCCAGCACATCAACACGGTAGTGCTTTGAAAAGGTGTGCACAGACGACTAAGTGGCAGACTTGCACAACTGATCAGCGGAGGCCTGATTCTTGAAAGCTCAAGAAGCCCCAGTAGATGTAGTAGAATGAGCTGTGACCCAAAAGGGAACAGGCTTCTTCCTTAGCTTGTAAGCCTTACGAATAGTGCACTTGATCCAAGAGGCAATAGTCACTTTGGATGCAGGTCTCCCTGCCCTGGGACCCTCAGGAATGACAAACAGTGCATCAGACTGTCTAATGGACTCAGTGTGATGTACATAAAACTTGAGACAATGCACCACATCTAACAAGTGGAGATCCCTCTCCTTGTGAGAGGTAAGGTCAGGGCAGAAAGAAGGAACCACAATCTCCTGACTAATGTGGAACTCAGAGACCACCTTCGGAAGAAACTCCTGCAAAGTGAGAAGCACCTCCTTGTCTTTGTGCGACACCAAAAACGGTAATCTACAAGACAGAGCATGTAACTCCACGACACGGTGAACAGATACGATTTCCAGGCCATTTTCGACATCAGCAGACGTAGAGGAAGAGTAGCTAAAGACTCAAAGGGAGGGCACTGAAGGACACCCAAAACCAAGTTAAGATCCCACTCAGAAGCAGGAGTCTTGAAAACAGGACAAGTATGAGCAACGCCCTGGAAGAAAACCTTGACATCAGGAAGAATAGCAATGCGCCTCTGAAAGAAAACAGAGAGTGCAGAAGTCTGAACCTTAACCCCTTGCCGACAAGTGACTTACCAGGAACGTCACGAAAAAATGTCACTTAGTGACAAAGGACGTACCTGGTAAGTCACGGAAGTCATTCACTTTAATGGAAAAAAAAAAAACCCCGTCGTTAAGTGCCGGCCGCTTGTGCTCGCGGCCGGTCACTAAGGGGTTAAGGGAACTCAAACTGAGGCCCTTATCCACACCATCCTGCAAAAAAAGCCAGGACCGTAGGCAGATCAAAATCCTCAGAAAGGTCCCTATCAGTGCACCAAGAGAGAAAGGTCGACCAGGCAAGATGGTAGGCCTTAGAAGAAACAGGTTTGCGGGCACTAAGCATAGTAGCCACCACACCAGAAAAAAAAACTTTCTTCTTTAGTACTGAGGATTCAATTTCCAAGCCGTCAAAACTAGACGATGAACATCCGCCTTCCACAGGTAACCCTGTAGAAGAAGATCCGGACAGCAAGGGAGTCGGAATGGGTGCAGTTCCCACTCTCCGCTGTCCACCGTCTGTCGACTAAGTAAGTCTGCCATGATGTTGTCTACGCCAGGAATGTGCACTGCAGATATGGCAGGAACATGTTCTTCTGCCCAGGACAAAATACACTTGACCTCTAACTAAGAGGCAAGACTTCTTGTTCTGCCCTGCTTGCTGAAGTAAGCCACGGCCGTGGCGTTGTCGGACTGGACCCGGACGGAGCATTCTTCCAGCTGCGGTGTCCAATGGCGAAGGGCATGAAATATCGCCTGAAGCTCCAACACATTGATGGGAAGATTCCTCCGGAGACCACCGACCCTGAGAACTTAGGTGACCCAGAACCACTCCCCAGCTGGAGAGGCTGGCATCCGTCATCACCATGGTCCAGAAGGATACCAGGAAGGACTTACCCTTCAGCAGATTGGAGAGGCTGAGCCACCATGACAAACTTAGTTCCACATGAAGAGGGAGGGATACTGACATCTTCAGAAGGTCTGGATGAGCCCTGCACACCTGGATCACAAACCTCTGGAGTTCCCTGGTGTGAGCCATGGCAAATGGGACTGCTTCTATGGTGGAGATGAATTTCCCCACTAGAGCGGACAGCTTCTTGGCTGGAACTGGATCGTGAGCCAGAACAGCAGAAACCCTGTGGACGATCTGGTGAGCCACCTTGTCCGTGAGGAAAAACCATGATCTGCTGAGCGTTGAAGAGAAGGCCCAGGAAGACCAGACACTGGAATGGGACAAGATCTGACTTGTCCATGTTGATGATGCACCAGTGATGGGTGAGAGCATGAATGCAGTCCTGAACCTTCTGATGAAGAAGTTCCGCAGAAGGGGCTTTCAGAAGCAGGTCATCCATTTATGGAGTAACTCTGATGCCGTCCCGATGGAGGATGGATACTAAAGCTCCCAGGACACGGTTGAAGACTTGAGGAGCTGCTGTCAGACCAAAGGGAAGAGCTGAAAACTGAAAGTGCCCCTGGTCACAGGAAAATCTGAGATACTGCCGACTCTCTGGATGAATGGCGATGTATAGATACGCGTCCTAAACATCCAGAGAGGCAAGGAATTCCCCCAGGGACATAGCTGCAATCACCGACCTTAGGGACTACTGGTGATAATGAGTCTTGATCACAAAGGAATTGAGATCCTTCAAATCCAAAATGGGACAACAGCCGCCGTCCTTCTTGGAGACCACAAAGAGGTTTGAGTAAAAACCCATACCTCTGCCCTGAATTGGAACAGGTTCCAGAACATCCTTGTCCACAAGGGCCTGGATAGCACCATTGAACAGATGGCATTTCTCTATGCCCTGTGGCATATGAGAGGGGAAAAACTGAAAGGGACGAAGAGAGGCGAAAGGAATCCAGTCCCCTTCCGCCACCACCTGTAAAACCCACGGGTCCGCCACTGAATCCTCCCAGATGCTGTGGTAGTGACTCAGACAGTCACCCACAGCTGAGTGGGGACCTGGGTTCGGCGAGTCATGCCGAAGAAGGCTTGGAAGCCTTAGGCTTGAAGGAGACTTTGGGATTCCACTGCTGTTTGGGCTTGGAGGAGGAACGCGGAGCTGAGGGAACCGCCTGGTTCGCCAGACGTGACTCAGTCTGGAAGGAACAAAAAAGCTGATTACGCTTGAGAGGCGTCTTCTTCCTGGGGACCATAGGCAGAAGGGTATTCTTGCCCAAACAAAGAGGTGCCTTGAAAAGGCAGTGTCAGCAGACCAGATCTTGAACCAAAGAGCTCATCTGGCAACCACAGACATGGAAACCCTTGCCACCAAACTGATGGTATCAAATAAGGCAGCAGAAAAGTAGTGCTGGGCCTCAGAAATGTTGGCAAGAAGCTGCAACATATCCGAAGTAGAAGCACCCTGACGGACAGCCAGGGTGAGCTGTTCAGTCTAGACTGCAATGGCTCGGTTCACCCATGCCGCAGCGAACGCTGGACCCATGGCAGTACCAGCAGTGGCAAAAATGGACTTGAAGGAGACCTCAAGTTTTTTGTCAGTCCAGTCTTTCATTGAGGAAGCATTAGCAACTGACAAGACAGTGGACTTAGATAGCCTTGAGACAAGAACATCCACTTTGGAAGAATGAACCCACTGAGCAAGCACAGCCTCAGAGAAGGGGTACAACTTGGCAAATTTCTTGTAAACAGAAGGTATCCTGTCCGGAGACTTCCACTCAACAGACACAAGGCGGTCAAGAGTGGCGTTAGGTGGAAAAAAAGTATAGGGCCTTTTAGGCTCCTGAAATACATCAGAGGGATCCTAAGAAACATCCTGAACTAAGGGAATGTTTAGGGTAGTTAAGACGTCTCTGGTCAAGCCCTCAGCCGAAGGATCAGGATCAGCCTCAAAGGGGTTCCCAAAAAACTGAGAGGAGCCCACAGCAGAACATTCCTCAGCACTCGAATCCACCAACAGTTCCTCCTCAGAGGAATCTGATACGTCAGGTACTCCCTGCTGTTTCGGCAGGGAAGATCTGACAGAAGTAGGGTTCTGCAAGGAGTGGAAGACCCTCTGTAACTGGGATGGAAAGAGTTGCAGGGTGTAGACCGGGGGTCTCTAGTAGCAGCCTTGAACTCTTGCACCCAAACTGGCTCTAATGCATGGCTGGAGGTACCTGGGTGAGACTCAGGGACATCAGAACATGCTGGGCATAAATGACCTGAGAATTCTCTAGGTAACCCTGAATGACATGAGGAGCAATGCGCAATAGGGGACACAGAGACCCCAACGTCCTTAGTATTAGGCCTGGCCCCAAGCTCTAACGGATTAGACATTCTCACAGTGTGAAAACGTTTAAAGTATAAGTAATCACCCAAATACAGTGTGTAATATTAAAATTTCACCCCAGAAATCGCTAAAATGCACTTATCTGGCAGGCGAAGGGTTACTTTGCAAAGGAGAAAAGGAGAGTCCAAGGCCTGCATAGGATACTCATTCAGAAAAAGGCACAAAATGGCTGCTGCAGCGGGTACCAATCAGAAACGAGAGAGCAAAGCAAGCACTCATGGGAAATGTAGTTTTCCCAGAAAAAGTACCCCAACAGTGTCCGAAGCCCCCTGAGCCCCCCAACACACATAAAATGTTGACCAGATGACAAAGCAAGGGCAGACAATTAAAATGAGCCATCTCTGAAGTCTTGCAGAGATATGTCCCAAACTGAACAGTACCATAGAAGTGAATGGAGCAATGGTGTCTATGTGGTAAAAGTGCACCTTTACAAATTTTGCAAAGTTGAAACTATGAATTCAAATTACATGAAACATCACTAGCATGTTAGCAAACCCAAAAAACACTGAACCCAGTAGGGAAAGTGCAAATAAACCCCAAAAAGATGCAAAACCAGCAGCTAAAAGGTTAAGATACCACAGAAACTTGCTCCAAAACACCCAACAGACATACAGATAAACCCAATGCAGGAGTGTGCAACAGGAACTCCAAAGGAAAATCCCTGTGTAGAGGGGCACTGTTGGACATGTGGACCTGCAGCACTCGAAGGGTTGCTCACCTTTCCTGCAGATCTTCTGTCTTCAGATTATCATGTATTAAGAAGAAGCCTCAGTGGGCAACTCCTGAGGAAAGAACTTGAACCCAATATTTTCCCCCCAGTGCTTAAGGTCCACAAAAAAGCACATGGATACTGAGCTAGCCACATCTAAGGGCATTGTCAGTTATGGTAATCCGCCTAATGGTGGTATTGCATATCTAACAGAAAAATAAAAAAAATACCTAAAACCATAGCAGAACTTGCCTGTGTCTTCACCAAGGAACAAATCTTACTGGAGCTGATTGGCTAGCTGCAGCCAAGGAGGGAAGGTAGGCTCCAGCCCCTGCATTCACTTCTAGAACTGTTCCTGCCTACTTAAAGGGGCGGATCGCCTACCCAAAATTACCAGTAACCTGTATTGGATGACAGAGAAAGCACATTTGTTTGGTTTTTAACATTTTTAAAGAGGATTTATCACCTTTTCAAGTCTTCCCTAAACAGGAGCTTTCATCTTGAAAGGATATGTATGATTATTCCTCTTTATCAATGTATTCTATCCCTGTTGCGGGAACTGTTTAGCAGCCTAAGAAGGTGGTAAGAGGTGGATTTTCTGAGTATATAATTATGTAGGCTTTATCTAACCAAGTCAAGAACAAAGCTCTGCTGATATTAAATTATCCAGGTGCTAAATCAAAAATCTATAAAACTACTGTGCTTGTAAAAGAAAAAAACAACATTTATAGGCAGATATAAAAAGCTGTGTAGGTAACAGGTCCACTTTAATAAATTCTTTGACTCTTTGAACGTTACTGACACTTTCAACACATTGCTTTGCAATGCCTTGAAGATGTCACTAGCATCCAAAAGTTATATAAGGACTTGAATGGACAGTCATTAAAAATACTTACTGCTATCATAGATGGGCACTGATATAACAGGCTCGAGCCGTCTAGTGAAGCTGCCATTGCTGTCTGGCAGGAAAGCTGTGAACATGAGTCGGACCACACTGAGATCTATGTCCTTGGACTGCTGAGATGCTGATTGGCGAATGATCTCTCTTTCTCGATCTGAAATCCCAGTTCCAACACATTTTAAAGCAGATAATCACTCAACCATGTGCTTAACCACTGCTACAAGTCAACTATTACATATTGATAAGCTATTTACATTATAGTACATTTTAATTGTCAGAAATATGTGGAACCAATTACAGAGAAACATGGTGCACATTCTTCCGGCATCCAAAGCATTACATTCATTTTTAATCATTGAACACCTAATCAGCTATTGCTGTTATGTTGAACAACCTAGAACACGGAGCAAGATGCAGCACGTGTTTCATGAGAGTCTGATAAAATGAAATACTACTGGAACGGCACACAAAGTATCTAAACTACGAACAGGACTTTCCGTATTTTTGTGCAAATCAGTTAGTTCACTTTCAGTGGGGAATATTCACTGTGTGGGGCTGTGTGTAGGAAGACAGGGAGAGAAGAAATGATTGATACACAGAATAACAAATACAATCCTGGCATGAAGAGGAGGGACAGTCTCCTTGGTCATGTCTGTGACAGATTGTTGCAATAATCCTGTGAATCTCTAGTTTATCTGTGATATGTATTATACTCTGGTCAATCCTGATTTCCAAAGGGATGGCTTATAAAACTAATATAATCTTGATGTAGAGATTTTTTCTTACTTCCAAATTAGCAGCCAGAAACAGTGTCACAGTCAGTATGGTCATCTCATCCCCCTGCAATTTTTGAAAAAAAAACAAACAAACCCCAAAAACAGACTATTATCCTTAATATCGATAGTTCTTCTGATTGCCCTCCTCGGAAAAAACAGGTACAAAAACATGAATGCATTGCATATCAGTGCCTCTAAAATGGAGTTCCCCTCATTAGAATTAATTTGATTTTGTTTTGGGGAGTGTGCTGAAGGAAATCTAAAAGTGGACCAATTTTTATATAATTTATTATTTTTATATAATTTATCATTTGTTATAATTTATTGTTCAACTGTCAGCCCAAAGAAAGTGGCAGGGGCCTTCCCCACTGAAAATACACCGACCGAATTTTGTCCTGCAAAACATATATCGAAATTCTGACTAACCGAACACAGAGGTAAACAAAGTTCCTTTACACAGAATTGGGGAATTCTTTTTTCTAACTGGCTCTAGTTCAGTGTCCACCCTATCCCAGGGCAGCAGAGCCCACCCGCAACCAGCAAATTGCCACGGCGCAGTGATTTTTACAGATGTGGGCAGGTTTGTCTCTCTCCCTCCCTGCCATCCCAGCTCCCTGCATTCTACTTGCTATGAACTTGTCCATGGAGGTTAAATGAGAATTGGGCAAATGCCATTTTCAAAAGCTCATTTCTAAAGCAGAATGACATACATTTACAGAATGCTATAATAAAGAGATGTGTAAAGCAACAAGAAAAGTCAGCAATTCAGAAAATGTTGGGTCTTGGAATGGGGCCCCTTACATTGTGGTACAATTTAATTTCTTTTTTCCGCCCAGTCCCATAGGCTGTGAGTTTGGGATAAAACTAGAAGATGGTCCATGATCCCCATTTACGCCCCTTCCCTTACACTTTATGCAGAGAGGACCCACACCTAATCTTGCTCTCCCTAGGTATGGGGAGGGCGTTAATTGGTTCTTCCCCCACAATTAGTATTTGTAGTAAACGTTAACTGTTTTTATGACGCAATTTCAAGTAATGTTATATCCTCATCTTCAACCCATCACAAAGCAGCTACTAAAATAAATAATAAGAAAAAAAAATAATAAAATAGCTAATTGAAAACAAACAAATCCAGAGATCTATACAGAATAACACCAAGACTGGATACTCTTTTGTTGAAGGAGGTTTTCCTACTGGTTGACATAGCCACCCTGAAATGCTGACATCATTACTTGGCTTGCTCTAAAGTACTTAGTGGCTCCTGGGAGCAGATTTACAAGCAGATCAAGCCAGTTTGATGACCAACTACCTTTTCAGCTGGTATTACATTCCACCAACAGTAAAATACACCATTAATGACTTGGGTGACCTGTTGCTAGAAAAAGTACGTTTGTGTGATCATTGGCTAAAGGAACACTAACAGGAAAAAATGGAATAGGCTGATATCAATTTAAATATCATGTAGTTACAGCTAGCATTTGCAAAATATATTCATGTTAGAAACCTAAACTTTGTCATGTTCAGAGAACATTTTTTTAAAGGGATAGTAATGTTTCAAAATAAAAGCAGCTCCAATTAATCTTCATAGTATTTGGGCCATGGAGAGTGTTATTTCAATACTGTCAGATTTGTAGTTCAAGAGTAATTGAATGATAAAATATCCCCCTCCTGCCCCTTTTACCTAGTGTAAGCCACCTCCCCTCAGATGCGGAATCTGGTCTTCAGACCAGACAGCTCACAGAAAGGGACAGTCTTCTTACTGTGAGTATAAGGAAAACGCTGCCCCCTTGACAGGTTTTTTCCTTATACTAATTGAAGACTGTCCCTCTCTGATATCCATTTGGACAGTCTTGCTGCTCTGAGGTGAACAGTGTTACATCAGTAAAAGGGGCAGGAGGGGGATACTTTATCATTCAATTACTCTTGAACTACAACTCTGACAGTATTGAAATAACACTCTCCGTGGCCCAAATACTATGAGGATTAATTGGAGCTGATTTTATTTTGAAACATTACTATCCCTTTAATGTTCTTTGTGCTGTTTATATTGAGAGGTAAGAGCTTAAGTCAGGTAACTGACTGTAATTTGTGCATACTGCTTTGTATTCAGAAAGACTATTGTTATAGCTCACAGATAATCCAGGAAAATCAATGGGAGCTCTGAAAAAGGCAAGAACGTCTCCTCCCTTTTAGCATATGTATGTCTAGATCTTACGTCTCAGAAAACAAACAGAACTGTTACAGATGCTATCATGACGTACTGGAAATGTAAGTGTATATTATCCTGGTTAATTTTATGTGTTAGTGCTCCTTTAAAGTATTTGCTCACCACTTAATGGCCTGTCTCCTGAGTATGTATAGTTGAGCTCAGGGTGCACCAACAATCCCGCATTATATCCCTTCTTGAAAGCATCCATCATTCTTGCCTCCAGAGTCTCACTCACTTTCTTCTTTGTGACATGAAGGATTCCCAGATTAGCAAACCTAAGAAGCATTACATTTTAGTCAATTACAATTTGTGAGCCACTGGGAAGAAAAAGTTCCCAAATGCCCATTGATTTAAATGGGGAATTTTAACTCCTTGAATGCTAGACATGTCTTCAGTCTCCAATCCATTGCAAACAGACTTTAGGGACATGGGATCTCTATTTTTTTGTAGTGATCCTAAAATGATCTACTACCTTACCAGCAAACATGTAGCACAGCATATATTTTCTTACATTGCCTGACTATATAGAATAAAACTAGACCAAAACAACATGCAAAATATTGAAAAGAATTGGTTAAAAACAAGTAATTCTAGGGTAGATCAACTGTATCATAGGGTACAAATAAGACTTTCAAAATTTCCAGTTTAGTCAAAGGGACAGTGATGACTTAAAACTACCACCGCTAAAAAACTTGAGCTCCAGTAACTCCCCATCTGGCAACTAGCTGCTCAGTAGCGCTAGTCGCTCCTAGTAACGCCTCCTAGAGCCGGCTGGGACTGACAGCGCAGGCGTGCAGACGTCACTATGGAAAGGTGTCTGCGCTCTGCCCTGCCTGTCAGTCTGGGAAGAATAGAGAAATCTATTTAACAAGGTAATAATTCTGGCGACTAACGCTACTAAGCAGCTAGTCGCCAGATGGGGAATTATTGGAGCTCAAGTTTTTTTAGCGGCGGAAGTTCCGCTTTAAATTAAAAAAATATGTGCATTGCACGGTTGTATTCAAATGATATTGCAGCTCAGTCTTGAATTTTTTGGGTGAAGCACTTCTATGGAAATTTAAAATGGATCTTTTGCTACATGGAGGCTTATGGTAACTGATCATAGTTGTCCATACACTGACATAGCAACAGCTCCACAACAAAATCTCAGGCTGCAGAAGTCTTGAAAACAAAAAATGCAACAACTTTTGAATAACATTTTCCTCCTGCCCTCTCTTGATGAAGGCCCTGCTTACAATAGGTAATAGACTTAAACCTTTGAGTGCCCGAGGGGTTATGCAAGGCATTGCTTTGCCGTTTGGAGACTGACGGGCAGGTTAGTACAGTCTGCGTGCCTGTACCATGTGGTACGCTACAATTCTTTATAGGAGAGCGTAAGCGACGGCGCAGGCGCACAGACAAGACGTCTGCGTTGTTACTTGGCTTCTCGTCTCCAAACGGTAAAGATTTCTTTAGAATCTGCCAATTTTTTATAGTAAAGACGTGTATTTCCAAGCTAGTCGCCATATGCTTAATTAATGCATGGCAACTTATTAATAGCTGAAAGTTCCGCTTTAAGGAAACATAGAATTTGATAATAGACAGAAGTCTATTGGAGAATTTGTAGATAAAATCATTGATTAATTTATCGAGTGCAATGGAATCCAGCCTTTTGTCTGAAGAGCTGTGGTTTACTATAAAAATGTGTTTTTTTAAATGGCAAAGCTGGTTTCACCCCCTTGGATGTTATAGAGGCCTTGAACGCATTGCACGGCAATGAGTTCAAGACCTCACTAGCATCCTAGGGGGTTAAAAAAAGTGTAAAAAAAGACTGTTTAATAAGTACACACATTTTACTGTGCTGAGGAATAGATAAAAGAGGAAACGGGAACTTTCCAATCACTGTAGTTTCCATTTCATCATCATGATGTCAGCTTTTTTGGATCATAAAATGGTTTTGAGGTTTTATTCTGATAATATTCCTCTAAGTCAAGGGTAAGCAACATTTGGCTGTCCAGCTGTTGGGACTAAAACTCACATTATCCCCCACCAGCCATAGATTGCCTACCTCTGCTCTCTTTAGCAAAAAGAGACTAATTTGGATCTGATTTTTTTTTATTTGGATCAATGCTTTTTAAGCCTAGAAAATTCCGTAGGAGGACAGAAGAAATAAGGAAACTAAATTGATACACTTGCAGCTTTCCAAAATTGAGGTCTATAGGTCTTAACACACTAAGGTGTGCTAAAGAGGAGATAACCTCTCCAGTGTGATAAATGCGCCAATTCCTATCTTAATGTATGGTACCTAAACACTAAGAGCTCTTTACACATCTTAGTGTGTAAGATCCATACGATAATATATGAACTGGAGAGTTTAACATACTGGAGAGTTTATATCCAATTTATCACATCTTAAAGCATATCCACCCAGGGCATAGATGAAGTAAGCTGAGATTAACTATCCAGTAAGATAAACTCTCCAATAACTATGTTACTCTTGTGCGACCTTAGTGCATAGGCTCCAAAGAATAAATACATGAACAGAAGAGTTTATTCCACGCAGTGGTATTAATGTCTTTGACTCTATGTTGGTTGGTAATTGGGAGTCTATTACTATAACAGACTAGTAACATCAGTCAAAGTATGGAGCAGTGAATTGGCAGCTTAGCAGCTCAGATCTGGGTGCAGGAGAGGTGACCAGTGTCTGAAACAGGTTGGAAGAGTATTCTGCTAACCACTTAAGAGGTGAGGACTCTGTCTGGGTGGCCAACTGAAGTCACATGTGTCAGGGGGAGACCAAGCACTTTTTGTATACCTGACACGAAAACACTGCTTATTCTCACTGGTGTTTGTACTTCATGTAAGAAGAATTCTATTGGTTTGGAATATCTGAAGAACCTGCACACTGAGTTTTATCAGTTCCTTCCTGATCCTACAGGCTTCTTTGTAACTAATTTATTTCTTGGTCATCCTACAATGTGTCATGGATGGGAAGGTTTAGGTTGGACTGCAATTTATACTCACCCTACAATCATATCTTTAGGTCCCACGTTTATAGCGCAAACTCCATCTTCACAGTGTTTTCCCACTAGACTGTGTGCATGTAACCGAACATCCTTGCCATTGGTTACCAGCTGCACAATAATCTTCGCTTGGCCAATATAATTGTGAATCTATACAAGGAAGCAGTAAAGAAGCACTGTTAATATATTTATGTTTTATGATGACAGGAAATCATCTGAATGCAATAATGATGACAGCATAACTGTGGCAAATATAATTGCTTTGATTGCCCATCCATCATCACAAACAAATATAGTACATTATGGGACAAATACATATTTCCTAAACGGGGCTTTCAACTCCTTGAATACTATAAAGATTGCCAATGCAGAGACACCTCTAGCATACAAGGCGAGTTGTTCACAAAGATGTGATAAAGGTGAGATAAGCTGTCCAATTACAATGTCATTCTAGGAAGCCTATGAACTAAAATCAATCCACCTTGAAAGACCAGTCTCAGCACCATGTAATAATACAGGCACTGGAGAGTTCATATCAATGGGGAGTATATGTCGCCTTTATCTCACTTTAGTGCAACTGCTCCCAGGGGGCGATACACTAAGGAATAAGAAAAGGGTGATAAAGGTAAGATAACATATCTAGTGAAATAAACTCTCCAGTTCCTATATGACTTTGTGCAGCCTATGCACAAAGTTCTTTCAGGCTGGATTGATCTTAACCTTTGACTGCCAGAGGGGTATACAAAGCATTGCTTTATAATGCGTTGCATACCCCTCTGGCAGTCAATGGGTTACTAACAATAAAAATGGACTGGACTACAAGAAAATGGGAGCCAGGCCCCCAGATGCACATCGTGCCCATGCACAGTATATGTAAAGATGTATATTAAAATAAAGACATCTGTTTCTACATATAAATACATTTACAATATAAATATTTGTTTTTAAAATGGCATATAATGAACACACAGCAGTCCTGCTCTGCTAGTTGCAGAGCCTGTTTTGGCATCAGGAAGTAGGGTTCAGTTCTTCCTTTTGTTAATTGGCCTTATGTATAAGGACAGACTGGAACAATTCCGTGACAAACCAACAACACTATAGGAGAAAATTACTAATTCCCATTGATTTAAATGTCACGCTTAACCCGACCACCATCTTTAGCCTAAACTTCTGTCTGATTAACCCTTCTCTGCCATTTTGGCCACATATTTAACAGCCCCACACATTTTAGATTATGTACAGGTTCTGTATGTGTGCGTATCTATAGATATTTTTCATTCTACTCTTGTGATTAAAATGAGAAATATTTCCTTTCCTGAGCAATGACTTTCTACAGTATTTCTTGGTTAACTAATGCTGGCTAGGAATACTTTATATTTAGAAGGGTAGGAAGCCTATTCGTTTTTATGTGGTAATGCCCCTTTAAGAATGCAACTATGCAGAGATTCAGCTCAGACATCTATTGACATATGTATGAAGACAAAATGGAGCAATTCTCATGCAAGCCAACTACACCACTGGGGATAAATAATAAATCAATTTGATTTAAACTGGGCTTTTAACCCCTTGAATGCTACATAGGTCTGCAACACATACCTATATTACTACAACACAATACAATAAAATGTTTGTATTAAAACTATAGTATAAAAGGGTAAAACTTGTTAAATATAATAACTAAAAAGTGAACCTCCTCACTATCTTAAAGCAGAACTTTCACATAGTATATAGTCGCCCTCCAATAATTAAACATATTGCGACTAGCTTCATAATACATTTATTCCTCTAGACTGTAAGCTGTCCTGTTCCCCACATCTGATTGTGCTATTTAATACCTCTGTATGTCTATTCCCAATTGTACAGCGCTGCGGAATTAGTTGGCGCTATATAAATAAAGAATAATAATAATAATAATTACCTCTCAGAAGTGGCAGATTCTAAAGAAATCCTTAATCTTTGGAGAATGGAAGCCAGGCATCAGTGCAGACTGTCAATCCTGGTCTCCTCTAAGAGTCATTGCATTGTGCCATAAGGTAACCAGAAGGGTATGAAGGCACAGGCTCACAGACAGCACTAAACTGGCCGTCAGTCTCCTAAGATTAAGGATTTCTGGCACTTCTAAGAGGTTATAGACGTATTATGAAGCTACTCGCCATATGTTTAATTATTGGAGGGCTACTGTATACTATGTGAAAGTTCCGCTTTAAAGTGGACCTATCACAGATTCAAGTTTGCATAACTGAAAACTTAATTCAAATATGTTATTTATGTTAGCCCAGAAGACCAGCAGATGCACAGGAGATTCATTATTTTACTTATGAGACACTGGGAGTTTCCTAGTGCACCACAGAGTAATTAGCATACCTGGGAACATTTTCTTGTTGACTCCCTGTAGAGGGGAGTCATGTGGTGCAGCTGGGGGAGATAAATGTCATGATTTGCTGCACAAATGGGAGAGGCTTAATCACAAGTGGGGGGTGGGACTTACAAAACATAAAAAAAGTTTGAGGAATAGCTGGGGAAGGAGGAGAAGTGGGCGGGACAGACTGGGAAGGAGTAGAAGTGGCCAGAGTTCCATTAGAAAGTCCCCACATCCAGAGAATCAGCCTTTGCCCAGAGACCTGGTAATTAGCTGCAAAAAACAGAGTCTCCCGGGCACATCCAGAGAGTTCCAGCTATGAGAATTAGCATATGGAACTTCACTGAAATCTGTCATTAGCATACATTCGCATATGGCAGAACATATTCCAAGCCTACATCAGGGTCAGTTTTTTACTTCTGGAGAAATGAACGCACTGCTTTGCATTCAAGAGGTTGACAACAATAATAAAACCAATGGAAATGTGGGCAATTTTTACTTGTTCCCTATAGTACAGTTAGTTTACACCAGAATTTCTACACAGTGCTCTAAGTATGTATTCTAAAGTCATAATTTAATGTACAAAATCTCAAGCAATCTTAGAGTAACAAGTAAATAGTATTAAATATAATTGCCACATGTCTCCTGACTACACTAATACCCATTATATAGGTGCATAAATGTATGTCCTTTCCTGGGGCCCCAAATTGGTAGTTGAGCATAACAGCATTTCAGCTGACATTTTCATGGAGATAACCAAAATGCACTAAATTTAATTTAAACATAACACATAAAAAATAACACCCTAAAAGAATACATTTCCTGTGAATGTAAAGATCCAACTGCAACAAATAAAGAGGTTACCTTTCAACCCCTAGCCTGGCATACACCAAGGTTTCCATAATATGGAGCTAAAGAAAGAGTACACATTTTTTACATCTCTACTCCTGTATTAGAATCTTTGAAAAATATGGAGTTTCCCATCTGATTCATTAACTTTTGCTCTTCCTAGACAAAATGGTACCCCATCAGTGTCAGAACTATAGGCAGTACAATGGAGCAGTTGAGCTTGACCTGGCATACCAGGGTCCCTGTCATTTCTGCTCCTTCCTGCAGATCTTATCTTCTACAAACTCACATGCACATCATACTAGCCAATGGAATGAAGCAGGCAGAATTTTCCAAACACCTACTCACTCAAGTTTGTAATCTAAGGAGGTGGAATTCAACAATGTACTACACTTACAGAGATATGGAGGTGGTAAGGGAGAAATCCCTCCAATAACAGACACAAGCTTTTCTATCCTCATTGCACAGCATAATGTGATCAGTGAAGCCAGTGATAATGAATAAGGTACCCTCCACTTTTAACACAAACTGCATTATTCTGTGTTAGAACAGGTGCAAATTCAGAGGTGTGAGAAATTCAACGTTTATCATTATTATTCTTTATTTATATAGCACTAACTTATTCCGTAGTACTGTACAATAGAGAAAAGACATACAGAGATATTTAATAGTACAAGTGGAACATGAAAGATAAAAGGATCAGAGGGCCCTGCTCGTAAGAGCTTATGGTCTATAGGAATTTAGGTGGGACACAGAAAAAGCAAGTGCTCTACAGTAAGTGCCACTCTGTATCTTCCCCAAGTGATCTGGGCTAAATATATTGGTGCACCAAGGCAGCTTTGAATCGCGCACATTGATAATAATGTTAACCATCATATCTGTGACAGGAAACATTCTTTCTATGGGTCTCTTCCTTAAATATGCAAATAAAATACTATCTGACATTTAGCAGTGTTTATAGAGTCTAATTTGGAGGTGGCTAGTTTTTACCTCTGTGTTTGTATATATAAGGCATCTGAGATGTTTGATTTTACATTTGTGAGTGGCAGTTTTTCTTTTTTTTCTATGTATGTGTATGATTTATGTGTGAGGCACATGATTTAGGGCAGTGGTTCAAGGATAGTGTGCACAATTTTTCTAGAATGTGGTGCTATTATAAGAAAAGACACTAAAACCTTTCAGCACCATGGGGAATTTCCTACTGTATTCATTACCTAGTGCCAGCTTGAGAAAAATGGTACCTCGTTGGAATGGGTTGACATATTGTAGGAGGTGCCTAAAACACAAAACTAATGTTTTTGAACATGGCTTCCTGTGCTAAAATGCTTACAACACTATCAAAGGGTTGTTTGCATTTCTGTCCTTAGGCTGGTGTGCACAATTAATTCCATAATTAGTCCTATTGAGGAAAAATACATTTTTGTAGAATTTCATTCTGTTCAAAGAGACTAAAATCTTTAAAACCCATGAATTTCCCACTGTATTCAGTACCTGTTAAAAGTTGAATAAAAATGGTACCCCTAGTCCTGCCTAGCCCATCGACCAAGCCACTGAGGTAAAAAAAAAAATAAACAGGGATTTGCTGTGACTTAGGTTTACTATCCTCTCGGCCGATCACTAAGAGAACAAGGGCCCACACATGCATGACACAAGACCTCTTCATTTGGTCATTGATAGGCTAGAATAAGTGGTTATGTAACACGCATGCATGACCCCTTCTTCTCAGATGGTAAGGGAGGCTGAGAGGTAAGGTTACACCAGGGCACATTCAATGCGCTGTATAACCCATTTCCCAGCCAATGGGATTATGAAAAAAAAATTAAACAGGGGTTGGCTGTATATAAGCCAATCCCTATTTGTCCCAAAGACCCCTTACAGGTATTTCTTTTTTAAATTAATATGGGGGTCACATTCTTACACATAAACATTTTTTATGGGGCTACTGGACCCCTATTATATTTTCAGTTTCTAGCCTCAACACATCAGGATGGGGAAGGGGGGTAGATTTATCACCCCCCTATTTATTTACAATTGTCATTTTGACCTCCTTCGCTTAAATATTGGGGCAATGTTGGGGTTACTGTAGGAGCAGTAAGATTATTGCAATCCAGCAACAGAGGAGTTAACCATTCTTATAGCTGGGGTGGTTGGGTGTGGTGTAGTGTAGCAAGGGAATTTTTTTCTTTTTAAATAGTGGTTTAACCATCAGTTGCCATGCAGTGAGACTGCTGTAATCTGGAAATTGAGGGGATAACAGTGGGTGACAGGGATGTGGGAAGAGTTCTCAGGAACATGAGGGATCAGGCAATGGACTGGGCGAGTTATTGCTCTTCCTGGTTTACGGAGACAACTACAGTTAAAAAGAAAAAAAAATATGGCCATCTAATTCTGACCACCGGGCACTATGTGAATGCACAACTGAGCAGCAGGAAATATCTGCGTAATGTAAAAAAAAAAAATATATGCCTTTCAGCAAAAGTTTATGGCTGCAATGGAATCCAGCCCTAAATTACACATATAAATGCTATACATTTTTTTTTTTTTTTTTTAAAGAAATCACACAAAACTTTTCAAATACAAACTATTGTGTGGTGTTTTGGTTTGATTATGAACTAAAGAAGTAACACCTTTTGATGACTTCATCTGAAAGGCCTTTCAAAATCACATACATATATGTTAGCTTTTAATGTGGAACTTTCACTTTGAAACAAACAGGTGGTTTTGAAAGAAAATGTAAAATCATCTATATTTATGCTATGTATTTCTAATTTCAAACAGTAGTTTATGAGATGCTAGTTGAAGAGCCCGTTTCACGGGCCACAGTGCCACTGCTAGCCAGTCTCGGGGCAGTTCAAGCGCTGTAGAGACTGCTTGCGCTGCGGCTGATACAGAGTCAGCCACGGAGCGGGCAATCTCTACTGGGCATGACTGCGTTGTTACACACATTTTAGTGAATTATTATATAGGATTTAGGTTTATTTATTTGCCAGCAATGCAAAAGAGCTAGTTCTGGAGAGAGTGTCCGTTGGGAAGCGGAACAGTGTAGAATTCTAGTATCTCGATTACCAGCCAGTACAGTCTAAGATGAGAAACTGACAATATATAAAGCTAAACATCTCATAACCTATTGTTTATTTATTCACTAACAATAATATAGGAGATTTAGGAAGTTTGCTCAAAATCCCCAATTTAAAATAAAATAACAGCTTCTCAAGTTTATGTGATTTTTAGCTTCATTTATTTGTCCGTTTATGAAAGTTAAGACAGTCCTAGCTGGTACAGCCGTGTACCAGATAAAAAACATTCTGCACTGCTCTGAAATGCCTGACATTTCACTGGCACTCAAAGAGTTAAATCAAACTTAGTAATATGGACTAGAGTAGGGAGGGCAATTCTGGGTTATACCGACTGTACATTGGGGGCACATAAAAATCCCCCATATTGCTATTGATTTAAATGGAGCTTTCTTAACCACTTGAACACTAGAGAGGACTCAACACATTGAAAGGTAATGCACTCTGTAGCCTTCAAAGGGTTAAAGGTTTCATTATAAGCGATTTGAATTTTCACTTGTCCTCCATGGTTAATTTGGCTTGCTCCAGAATTGCATCACTCAACTTTATACATACGGTCCATTGTTTTGACTGTAGTGAGTTGTTTTATGAATCTCCTTTCTCCAGTTAATATAATACTGGCAGGTATGAGGGAGGAAAAAAGAGAAATACAGAGTGGCAGTTGGGAGGGAGAAAAGTATGGACTGATAGTATTTGGCACATGGCTGTAACAACCAGTATTGTCTAACTTCAATAAACTGACAAATGAATAAAGCTCAACATATAATAAATTATTATTTAAAATTAGAAATATGGCTAACATAAAATATAGGTAAATTCGCAAGCTCTTTCAAATGCACCTGTTCATGTTGTCATAAAATGTTATTTCTACTTTAAATTACATTACAGATAACAATTCAGTGGCAGGTAATAAGCCTGCAGGATATTTAAAGGGATAGTAATACTTCGTTTTATATTTATTTTATTTTGTAGGCGTTAAAAAAAACATGAAGAACGATATAATTCTTATCTCTCAAATCTTTACGGTTTGAGAGATATTCACAAGCAAAGTTTCCCCTCCTGCCCCTTTTATCTAGTGTAAGCAATCTCTTCTCAGATGTGGAATGCAGTCCATAGACCAGACATAACAGCAGGGGACAATCTTCTTCCTATGAGAACAATGAAAGCCCTGCCCCCTTGACAAGTTTTCCAGGTTTTTCCCTTATCTTAATTGAAGATTGTCCCTCTCTGCAGTCTACCTGGGCACCTCCCTTCTGATCTGGCTGAACAGTGTTATATCAGTAAATTTGTCATTGAATTACTCTTGAACTACAACTCTGACAGAATTGAAATAACACTCTCCAAAGTCCAAATACTATGATGATTAATTAGAGCTGCTTTTATTATGAAACCTTTAACAGCTCAACAATTCCTGCTGTGGAGACAGGAAGTAGGACTCAGGTAACTTTCTGTAAACTCAGGTAAATTCTGTGGCTCAGCTGAGAATGTGACGCTGCAAAGCAGACAGGGTGATGTGGGACTGTGGAATCTGAATATCAGTCAGCATCAATTGCATTTACTACTAAGGACTGCCCACTTGTGGAGTGAATTGCCTTTTCCACAGAGCTCAGCAATGTTTTGGTGAATGTTCTTGTTTCTGTTTCTGGTGTCAGAACAAGTACCTGGAGTCACAAAATGTCTCCTCTCTACACGACTGAGAATATCCCAGATGTCAAGCAAATTATTGCAGCAAAAATCTAATTACTGAACTTTGCTCGGTTTCTTGTGGCAAACGTGAAAAACAGGCATATTGCTACCATCAACAATACGGTTATCTGCAATTCTAAAAGCCACAGAGGAAAGACTGGCCATACTGCCCTGACATATGCATTTAAATGTGCTGTTGGGCTACTTATTTTTCTTATCCAAGTAGCCATAGAATTTTTGCACTACTTGCCATTTTTTAAAACTGATATTTGAAGGCAGGTGGATACCATAAAAAAGCAGGAACCTACATCAGCACCTACAGATACTGGGATCCACATTTCATCTTTACAAAGAGCAGAAACCCACTCCTGCAAACACTGTGATCCAAGTAGAGTCTGTAATACGGAAGAATATTTCCAAAAAGCAGAAACCACCCCCTGCAGAGACTGAGATCTTGAAGGAAATATCCATAGAGAAGGAAGGGCCATCAGCCATTGCAGACATCAACATAGCCTCTCTCTGGATCTGCCCTGAAGACTCTGGTTTTCACTCTGAATTACCGAGTCTCAGGGACAGAGGCTGATTCTCTCTCTCTATTGAAACTCTGTCCACTTCTGCTCCTTCCCAGCCTGTTTCTCCTACTTTTTACTATGTTTCTTAAGTCCCGCCCCTCACTTGTGATTTGATTAAGCCCCACCCCCTTTTGACAGAAATTGCATAATTTGTCTCCCCCAACAGCACCACAGGACTCCCACTTGCTCTGAAAAGAGCAAGAAGCAGTGCTGGTCCTTGAAGACATGGATGGTAAGAAAGCTGCTAAGAGTAACAGGAGTCAGCAAAGGTGTCTTGAAGTGGAAGCTGCACATAGAGTACTGGTCTATCTTCTGCTAACCAACATAAAGAGACAGCATAGCATAAATAAATACCAACATGCTATTTGGAACATCTGACTAGTTTCAAATAAATTTTTATTTTCGTTGTGATTTGAATGGTCCGGGCTTAAAACAGAATTAATATTTCCTAATATTAACCCCACTACCACCATCACCACTTATTATGTCCAGAAAATACTAACGGCTCATATGAATTTTGTCCTTTAGCCTTGGTTGAAGAGATAACATCTTCCATTACTCCTGGAGACATATATGACAAACTGAAGCAGGTGGAGTGTATGAGCCTATGTAAGATTACCATGTGTAGTGAGAAGAGCAGAGGTCTTGTGGTCCTGCCACCAACCTCCATGTTCGCCTCCATCATCATAACATGCAGGGCTGATTGGAAATGCTATCTCTTGTTAGACAGTTTTACTTCTACTTTAACCCCATTGGATACAAGAGGCTACTCTAACACATTACCAAGAGTTTTTAGAATACAATGGGTTAACTGAAAAAATTGCAAGTTTAGGATGCTAAGAAGTGATATTTACCAAGAAATTATTGTAGAAAGTCAGGAAAAGAAATGTTCCTCATTTAAACACAAAAGTAGGAAAAAATAACATCTGCAAACAAGCACATGCAGCTTTACATAATCTAAAATGTTCAATGCATTTAAATACGCACAAATTACACATGTAGCTATATCATTGCAGTCAAAGTAAAAATGGCAACAAGGGATTAATCAGAGGGAACGTTAGAAGAGGTGGATGGGGTTAACAGCTTACTGTTCTGCTTGAGGCTCATTCACTGGAGGTACACATCAAATCATCAGGATGTTGAAAACTCATTGAGAACTCTGCTGTCATGCTCTCAAGACTCAACTTTAACTCCTTTCGATGTCAGAGTGGTACGCACAGCACTGTTCTGCAATGTGTTTCGTACCCCTCTGGCACTTAAACGGTTAATAAAGGCACTAATCCACAAATACTACAGTAAATTACCAATTCTCAGTTTGTAGCATTTCCTTGCCTTTAACCCTTTGAGTGCCAGAGGGGTACACAACACGTTGCAAAGCAATTGGTATTCAAAGGGTTAATGACATTTGTGTCTCTTTATTTCCAAGTTTGCATTGACTCAACATGACATGCACTATTACAGGCACCAATTAGACTTGTTTTCTATACGTAACTTCATTTGTAAGACGACGCCCATGCTAAGCCCTTCTCATTGGTTTTAAAAAAAATGGTTACAGTAAAGTTGTAAAATGTCAAGCTCAAAAAGTGATGCAGATAATGTCTAGGGTGATTAAAGGGATAGTAATACATATTGTAGGGTTTATTCTCCTGAGTATAAAAGGTACCCTTCAGCTGAGAAGTGTTTTATTCAAAAGCTCAAACTGGAATTTTTTAGGCTCAATATCACAGTTGCCTCAAATTGTACAGTAGAGCTGTTGCTACACCATCCTATGGACAGCTCTGGTCATTTGACCATAAATCTACATAGGATGTGTAGCAACAGCTTCACTGCCATACTGTCAGGCCACTGTCATACTGCATCTAAAAAAATTCAAGTTTGAGCTGAAGTAACTTTAGAATAAAACACCTCACAGGAGTGGGATTACTCTTGTTTTACTCAGGTGGATAAACCCTATAACATATATTTTTACAAGTTAAGTATTACTATCTCTTAATCCACTGTGACACTGCACCTAAAAAAATCAAGTTTGAGCTGAAGTAACTTTTGAATAAAATACCTTTCAGCAGTGGGAGTACCCTTGTATTTACTCAAGGGTTAAATCCTACAACATATTTTTTCTGCATTTTAAGTATTACTGTCCTTTAAAGAGCAAACTTCCTTGCTTCTCACACTCCATGTTACCACTGGAGCTGTGCACAGCAGGAATTTTGGCTCTGCACAGTTGTAGGTGGAAGTTTGTGCTTCTCAGACATTATATTCTAGAGTCATCAGACAAGCAGGAAGTAGAAGAGGCAATCATCTGAAGGAACTGGTGCAGCATATCTCTCTCTTTCATAGTTTTCTACTTGTAGAAAAGATTATGGCCTTGATTAGAAAACTGGTAAAGAATGTTAACTGAGTCATTTAGTTATTTTGAATTGATGTGGTAATTTGAATATTGTTTAGCTGTTAGCAGGGCTGGATTTACATCTCAGGAGCCAGTAGGAACAGAAATCTGAAGCGCCCCCACCCCCACTGGCCATCTCCACAATACTCCTAGTCTCTACATTGCCCCCCATCATCTTCATATTGCCCTCACATTGCCCCCCATCAGCTCCATATTGCCCTCACATTTCCCACCATCAGCTCCAACTTGCACTCCATCATCTCCACATTGCCCCCATCAGCTCCATATTGCCCTCACATTGCCCCATCATCTCCACATTCCCCCCATTAGCTCCAACTTGCCCCCCATAATCTCCACATTACCCCCATCATCTCCATATTGCCCTCACATTGCCCCCATCCGCTCCACATTGCCCCCCATCAGCTCCATGTTGCCCTCACATTGCCCTTCATCAGCTCCAACTTGCTTCCCATCATCTCCACATTGGCCCCATCATCTCCATATTGCCCTTACATTGCCCCCCATCAGCTCCATATTGCCCTCAAAATGCCCCCATCAGTTCCAACTTGCCCTCCATCATCTCCACATTGCCCCCATCATCTCCACATTGCCCCCATCAGCTCCATATTGCTCCCATCATCTCCACACTGCCCCATCAGCCAGTGTCCCAGTGTCTGTTTCCTACCTCCTCCCTGGTGGTCCAGCGGCAGGAGATGTCTGTGCCTCCTTCTGTTGTGCTGTTGGAGTTCCAGTACGGTCTTCTCTTCAGTAATGCAGACCCCTGGGAGATGATGTCATCTTCCAGTGCTCTTTATTACTAAAGAACCGACAAGGGAGCTCAGCAGCTACAAGTCTGTGCCGAAGAAGGCACAGAACTCACCGTGATGTTGTGGCGCCAGGCAGGGAAGGCAACAAAGGACGATCCTGATGACAGGCGCCCCTCTGTGGGGTGTGTCTGTGGGCAGATGCCTACTCTGCCTAATTACAAATCCGGCCCTGGCTGTTAGCGATTGTTATATATTGTTTTGCTAATTAATGGGAGTTGCCTTCTGTGTATATAAGTGGGTTTATTATTAGCTGGGCTTATTAAGAGCTGGCCAGCATTTGCCAAGTGCAACATTTCTGAGTTTAGCTGGAGATATTCTGGAGATAATCTGGAGAAAATCCGGAGGTGATTAAAATATAAAATGAAAACTATAAAATATAAAAACTGTTGGTGCAAAAGAAGAAGGTGCCACTGCCTCAAAGAGTTCCAAGAAATGGCAGATGGACTACAGTGGGGGTTCTGGAATGGTACGATTGTGGACAAGAGGCATGTCCCACAGTCTTTGCCTATTCATAATTCTTTTGCTGCACTTTCAGAACACCACCTTAGTATTGGAACAACCTCTGAAGCAGAGGCTACTTAAAATTCACAGGTAAATAAGATTTCAACCACTCACAAAAAGACAAAGGTAAAAAGAATAAACTCCTGTGAGAGGAAGCATCTATTACTGGGGGACTCTATATTAAGAGGTATGAATTTGGAGGATAGGCATGAGAGTTGCAAAAAAGTCAGGTGTCTTCCTGTAGCTACAGCTAAAAGAGATAGAAGATACATTTTAAAAATTAAGAAAGCACAACAGAATGGGGAGTTGAATGTCATAGTCCATTTATGGATTATGGTTTGGCCTGTAATGAGGATAGTGTGGTAAAATATTTTTTAAATACACTAGGGAAAAATCTGCAGCAAGCTGAATCCTCCATATCTTTTTCAGAGGTTCACTGTATAAGGAAGAGGATGGTAGGATGCAGTGAATTTGTGACTAATTCATGGATAGAACAATGGGGTCAAGAACACAGATAAAATTATTTGCTCCAAACATAACTCTGACATCTGTGCATAGTTTAACCCCTTGAATGCCAGAGGAGAACGCCGTGCATTGTTCTGGCACTCAAAGGGCTAATTAGTGTACATATGTCAGAGTTAGATATACAGAGAATGCCAACAGAATAAAATAACTGCCCCATTAATATGCTGATAAGAAATATATGTGCTCTCAAAGAAAAGTGAACTTCAGCTCCCCAAAATATGGAAATTAACATGTCCCCTTAATCTTCTGCTCTGCTGTTGGCCAGTTAGCTGATTGTGATTGTCAACCAATTTCTATATACTTGGAAAATCACCTTAACCCCTTAAGGACTATGTGACGTGCTATGACCATCACGGTCCTTATACCCTTAAGGACCAGTGACGGTCATAGCACATCACATACTTTTTACTTACAACGCTCTACCGGGAGCGATGTAAGTAAAAACAGGGCCTAAAATTGATCGCTCCAAGACCGGAGAGATCTCTCTTACGCCTCAAAGCGGCACGCCGGTACGCGTAACAGGTCACGTGTACCGGCGTGTCGGCAGGGATCAAAGCGGTCCTTAAGGGAAGGTAACTTCCCTGGACTGCTGGTCCTTAAGGGGTTAATATTGCTACAGTCCTTAGAGCCCTGAAAAAGGCAGGGATAGCTGCCCCATCTGAGTGCAAGTAAAACCTAGATTTTAGGCCTAGGAGAACAAATAACATTATTTTACAGATATTAGCATGAAGTACATGGTATGTGCACATTATATAACCCTAGTTCATTTTCCAGTGTTAGTGATCCTTTAGGTTGGAGAGATCTTAGTTTAAGTAGAATAACATGGAAATAACAGAGTTTATTACACCACACATTTGACCTCATTTTTACTCCACCTTAGTGCAGTAATTCTCAATCTCTTTAGCTTGTGGCACCCCATGTAATTTCCATGATATTCCTAACATTTTATAGGTAATTCAACCAGGAAACAATGAAGTGTATGCTGGTGACAGTGGCACACCAAAGTGTTATGGGCACACTGGCTGAAAACAACTGCCTTAATGCATCTATCCCCCAGGTAGAATTCTAGGACAAACCAACTGCACCACTGGGAGAAAGAAAATTCTCACTGACATCTCCAAGACATTTCTTCACAATCAGCTACACAGCTATTTAGCATTAAACCAATGGGAACGTGAGAATTTTTATTTGTCTCCCATGGTGCAGGGTAACTGTTCTAGCTCAGCTTAGTACACGAGATTCCATTTGCTATGTTAGTAAATACATGTTTCTGGATAGCAGCCAGCATAGCTTTGCTTCCTTGTGATGGAAAGTACTAACCAGTCTAAAACTGATTTCCTCAGTGGAATTCCCCATATTAACATGCAAACGATTCTAACAAGCCGTTCAAACGGAAACTTCCTAGTACATAGAGAATGTGTCAAAAATTTCACTTTTCTTCCAACTAACAACTAAAGTGAAGAGATTGTCATTATTATTAACATAATCATCACCTATTTATTACCAGTCACTAATTCTCAAACTAAAAGAAAAACTGATCTTGCCTCAATGTAAAAGAACTGAGATAAAAAGCTGCAAGAAATAGGCATAGGCACAAAAAAAAGGAGAAATATTGGAGGAAAGCATGTTCGCCATAGGGAAATGTAAATTCTCAGTCATTTAAATTGCATTGCATGTCTCTCTAACATTCAAGGGGTTAAAATCATTGGGAATTAGGGACTTTTTTTTATTTCTTCCCCATGGTTTCCTCAAGAATTTCACCTCTTTTCTTTTTTGCATGAGGCCCAGTAGGAAAACCAAACCAGAGACTACTGCTACAAACAAAACTTGGCAACAATGAGTTTCAACTACACATTCTATCAGCTGAAGGTGGGAAATTCCCCATTTTTTATATACATGATTAGGAAATCCAAAACTGATGCAAGGCTGCTTGTAAGTGTAAATAACGTATAGTAACTTACTACTGCACGTCTGCATTTCCTACTTCCCTTCTAGAACAGGAATAAAGCACAACAGAAAGCACTTAGTAGTGGGAAATCCTTGACATCACTGAGACCTATTCTTAGCTTAATTTTCCTTGCATTAAATAAAAATAAAGCAATGGCATATTATCATTATCTTCAGCATCATCATACCAAAAAAATAATAATTCATATTTACAAAATATTAGTCTAACTGCACACAGGTCTGACAAAATCAGATTTCTTAACTTTTTATTTGAATGCCTTTTTTTTATTAAATTGCTTTTTGAGGAAAAACTATTTAAAAGGAAAGCGATATATAATATGGAAAGTGTATATTATATGGCTTTTCCTGCTGAGGAATACAAGGCTACTTCCACTGCTGGGAAATACTTTATTAGAAAGTTATTTGTTCATTATTTGGGTGCAGCACTTGCTTGGCTGCCATTTTAGGTTGTTCTATTCCTAGGTCATTCTATGGAGAGCTATTGTCAGTGACAACTGTCATGTTAGCATTACGCTAAAATTACAGAACATAGTAGTCCTGCACGTATAACACACAAGACTGTGCTGTAATCTATCACCAGAGTGTCCGTTTTTTACTCAGATAGAAAATCCTTACAAAATATCAATTTTCCATATAACTTTTAAGATACAATACTAACTCACTGTGGAATATGGAATATAAACTCTTGTTCTATAGTAACAAACAATATATTCATGTACATTTTAAAAACAGCTTTGTAAATTAAGTAAAATAATTTATGGAGGGTTCAGACCAATGCAGTGCACACCCCTCTGGTCTTTAAATGGTTAAAATACTTTTTTTATCTACTCAGTGGCACTCAGTGATCAGTGTAGGACACTGTTTTGAACACTAACAGGAGAGGGTGGGTTATGCACTAAGATGTGATAAAAAGGAGATCACGTCTCTAATTCCCATGTTATTTTATAGAGCCTATGCACTAAGATTTCTCCTACTTCATAATTCTTAGTGCATAGGATCCATAGAATAACATAGAAAATGAAGAACTTACATCACAGGAGAAGTCCTCTCTACTTTATTACCTCTTTATCACATCTTAGTGCATCTCTCCCCAGGACTTGTGGACTTCCTGGCTGAGTCATCTCTAATTATAGGTTTGATATCCACTTGTCTAAAATATTGCACACTAAATGCTACATTCTGCAGTTATCAAACTGTGGTGCAATTGAGGGAGACAAATGATGCAATTTGCATCAAAAGGGGGCAGGACTTAATCAGGAATGATGGGTGGAGCTTCAGAAATGTGTTAAAAATATAGGCAATAGGCAGGGGAAGGAGGATAAGTGGGCGGGGAGTGGGTGGAACTGACATGGAAGGGGCACCAATGGGCAGAGTTTCTTAAGAAACAGCCCACAGAGTCAAAACTGGAGTCTCCGGGGAAAGTCTGGAGAGTTCCCAGCTATGGTAATGTTATAATCCTAATACAGCATGGCAAGAAAGTCCTTTACTGATTACCTGAAAAAGATAGAACTGTACAATATATTCAAAAGCATTAAAGAGTGTGACTGATGATAGTCACAGTGTTTAATACTCACTTGTTTAACCCTTTGAGAGCCAAAGAGGTATGTAACACATTGTGCTGCAATGTGTTGAATAATTCTTGAGCACTCTAACAGTTAAAGGTTATTCAGACCTAGTTTATTCCGGAACTAAACAAAATGAAAAAAAATGTCCACCCCCAGCAAAATCATACATTATGGCATCTTTCCATCTGCATATATTTTGTGTCTCTCTCTCTCCTCTATGTCTTTATCTTTATCCTGTCCTGAGGCATAACTAGAAGCCACGGAGCCCTGGTGCAAGAATTGTCATGGGCCCCCAGACCACAATGGTCACCTCCACATTGCCCCCCTTCTCCACATTGCCCCTCAATCTCCACATTGCCCCTTCCACAATGCCCCTTAATCTCCACACTGCCCCTTCCACAATGCCCCCATCTCCACAATGCCTCTTCCACATTTCCCCTAAATCTCCTTCCTCCCTGGTGGTCCAGTGCAGAGGACAGGTCTGTGCCTCTTTCTGCACAGACCTCTTCTCCCACGCAATCCTCTTCAGTAATGCAGAGTGCTGGGAGATGATGTTATCTCCCAGTGCTCTGCATTGCGAGAATGCTGGTCTGCCAGAGGGAATACTTATCTCTCTCTGGCAGACCGGCACTCTTGTAATGCAGAGCCCCAGCGCTTTGCATTACTTAATTGCGGGCGTCAGGCGAGGGGGTCGCAGGTCGAGGCCGGGCCCCTGGAGTGGTGGGCCTGGTTGCAGCTACGACTCCTATAGTTATGCCATTGATCCTGTCCCTTGGTCTCCTGTGAGTCTCTTGTACCTCTCATGCATCTCTGTCACCTGTACCACTCACTCATCCCCTTGTCTCCTGTTCTTCTGTCCATCTTCTTTATATCTTGTGTCCCTCACCCTTCCCATCAGCTGTAATTTTGTCCCGCTACTTTCATGTTTAACCCCTTAATGAGCAGAGGTCTGGGTGTGCATTCTCCTTATAGACCACTTTGATGTCAGCCAATGAGCCGGCACATGTGACAAGTCATGAGTGCATGCTCGTCAAACTGGAGTCTGAATTTGACCCCGCTAGTGCTCACTGTGCTCCCTCAGAAGCACTGTAAGCAAAAAACACGTGACATGCTAGGACTGTCACTGGTCCTTTAGGGACATTTATTATATATATATATATATATATATATATATATATATATATATAAATATATATATAGATGTAAAATAACAAACAAAATAAGTTTCTTGTAATACCTTTTTTATTGGACTAACAGAATTTTGGATTGACAAGCTTTCGGGAGAACCTCCCTTTCTCAAGTCTAAAGCATTTCTGAGTAAAAGGACACAGAATTCACAGTGATACATACTGTTAGTCCAATAAAAAAGGTATTACAAGATACTTATTTTGTTTGTTATTTTACATCTGCATCACTGGACTAATACGGCTACAATCTCCACTCTACCTGCTCACAGGTCCACCAACATATTATGGGCCATTCCAAAATGTAAACCAACAATCATGAACAAAATGTAAGACCAAATTGTAGACCATTCCAGTGAAGTAACTCTTTTTATGTCTCTCAATCTCGGCTCTGCTGAAGAGCCTCCGACAACCCCGGGACCGGATTCCCCTACTGTCAGCTAGACTCTGACGTCAGGGAAAGGGGAGGGAGAGGGAATCTCGCTGCGATTATCTCTCAAGCCATAAAGGTTTGAGAGATAGGACTGGGGGCATTTAGATTAGTTTTTAATAGCTACAAGATTTGGTTTTATTAAATTCTGATAATACTATCCCTTTAAAGAGATATAATTAATGAGACTTAAAGCGGTGTTGGTAACAGGTTCATATTAAGCAATTGATAATGAGTGATACTGTTATTTTGTCCTTGTTTGCTTATAACTACTCTGCTCACATGAGAAGCACCTGGACATTGCAAATGTACAAAGTCTGAATAATGTTGACATTACCCAGCATAAGTGAAGAATGCAGGCTGTGTATGATTATATTTATGGCTAGTCGGTTAATGTACAGTTTATGGCTTGAGTATGGTTTCGAGTCAGATTTATCATAATTAGAGGCTATAGGGACATACTCAGAAAGATAAACAGTTCTGGGGCAAGCCAGCTGCCCTGAAAAATAAAACTTCCCCAAATTTCCATTCATTTAACCCCTTAGCGACAATGGACGTACATGTACGTTCTTTGTGGCTGTCACTTAGTGACAGAGGACGTACATGTACGTCCAGGAAATCCGGATCCCCGCGCGGCTGCACGCCGTTCGGGGACTCCGGATTCTTCTGAAAAAAAAAAAAAAAAAGTTAGACGGGCGTTAAGTGACGGCCGCGTCTGCACGCGGCCGTCACTAAGGGGTTAAAAGGACATTTTAACCGCTTAATTTAATGGGAATGTTTTTGTCCTTTTGATAAAGTTGATTTTCTCAAGAATTCCTCCTCTTTAGCTTACTCAGCCTGTGAGAAACTCCTTACGCTTGCAAGAGACAGCACATGGATGCAATAAAGTGATCATTTTTTTTAACTTCTTTGGATCAGTGCGCTGTCTCTTGCGAGGCTAAGGAGTTTCTCCCAAGCTGAGTATATCTTTATATCCATTATCATTTTTCTGTGGGAGTTGCACCTACACAATGTTATAGGTATTTAAAGGGATAGTAATACTTAAAATGTAAAAAAAAATATGTTGTAGGGTTTATCCCCCTGAGTAAAACCAGACTACTCCCACTGCTGAAAGGTGTTTCATTCAAAAGTTATTAATTTTCAAAGTTGAATTTTTTAGGTGCAATATCACAGTGGCCTGAAATTGTACAGTGGCGCTGTTGCTACATCATCCTATGGATATTTATGGTCCCGGGACCAGAGCTGTCCATAGGATCGTGTAGCAACAGCGCCACTGTACAATTTCAGGCCACTATGATATTACATCTAAAAAATTCAACTTTGAAAATTAATAACTTTTGAATGAAACATCTTTCAGCAGTGGGAGTACTCTTGTTTTACTCAGGGGGATAAACCCTACAACATATATTTTTTTACATTTTAAGTATTACTATCCCTTTAATTCTGTGAGTGCCACTATCAGCTATGTGTCCGTATGTGTGTGTGTGTGTGTGTATATATATATATATATATTTAATGCATAAATATTGTCGACTGTATGAACCTAGCCTAAACAATGTGTCTAAACTCCTGTGACTGCTGATTTCCACAAGGCAGTGTGGATATTTATGTATAGATCTATAGATAGATATATATAGATCTCTCTCTCTCTCTCTCTCTCTATATATATATATATATATATACAGTGGGGCAAGAAAGTATTTAGTCAGCCACCAACTGTGCAAGTTCTCCCACTTAAAAAGATGAGAGAGGCCTGTAATTTTCATCATAGGTACACATCAACTATGAGAGACAGAATGGGGGGAAAGAATACAGGAAATCACATTTGTAGGATTTCTAATGAATTCATTGGTAAATTCCTCGTTAAAATAAGTATTTGGTCACCTACAAACATGCAAGATTTCTGGCTCTCACAGACCTGTAACTTCTTCTTTAAGAGTCTCCTCTGTCCTCCATTCGTTACCTGTATTAATGGCACCTGTTTGAACTTGTTATCAGTATAAAAGACACCTGTCCACAACCTCAAACAGTCACACTCCAAACTCCACTATGGCCAAGACCAAAGAGCTGTCGAAGGACACCAGAAACAAAATTGTTGACCTGCACCAGGCTGGGAAGACTGAATCTACAATAGGCAAGCAGCTTGGTGTGAAGAAATCAACTGTGGGAGCAATTATTCAAAAATGGAAGACATACAAGACCACTGATAATCTCCCTCAATCTGGGGCTCCACGCAAGATCTCACCCCGTGGTGTCAAAATGATCACAAGAACGGTGAGCAAAAATCCCAGAACCACACAGGGGGACCTAGTGAATGACCGGCAGAGAGCTGGGACCAAAGTAACAAAGGCTACCATCAGTAACACACCACGCTGCCAGGGACTCAAATCATGCAGTGCCAGACGTGTCCTCCTGCTTAAGCCAGTACGTGTCCGGGCTCGTCTGAAGTTTGCTAGAGAGCATTTGGATGATCCAGAAGAGGATTGGGCGAATGTCATATGGTCAGATGAAACCAAAGTAGAACTTTTTGGTAAAAACTCAACTCGTCGTGTTTGGCGGAGAAAGAATGCTGAGTTGCATATAAAGAACACCATACCTACGGTGAAGCATGGGGGTGGAAACATCATGCTTTGGGGCTGTTTTTCTGCAAAAGGACCAGGACGACTGATCCGTGTAAAGGAAAGAATGAATGGGGCCATGTATCGTGAGATTTTGAGTGAAAACCTCCTTCCATCAGCAAGGGCATTGAAGATGAAACGTGGCTGGGTCTTTCAGCATGACAATGATCCCAATCACACCGCCCGGACAACGAAGGAGTGGCTTCGTAAGAAGCATTTCAAGGTCCTTGAGTGGCCTAGCCAGTCTCCAGATCTAAACCCCATAGAAAACCTTTGGAGGGAGTTGAAAGTCTGTGTTGCCCAAAGACAGCCCCAAAACATCACTGCTCTAGAGGAGATCTGCATGGAGGAATGGTCCAAAATACCAGCAACAGTGTGTGAAAACCTTGTGAAGACTTACAGAAAATGTTTGACCTCTGTCATTGCCAACAAAGGGTATATAACAAAGTATTGATATGAACTTTTCTTATTGACCAAATACTTATTTTCCACCATAATTTGCAAATAAATTCTTTAAAAATCAGACAATATGATTTTATGGATTTTTTTTGTCTCATTCTGTCTCTCATAGTTCATGTGTACCTATGATGAAAATTACAGGCCTCTCTCATCTTTTTAAGTGGGAGAACATGCACAATTGGTGGCTGACTAAATACTTTTTTGCCCCACTGTATATATATATATATATATAGAGAGAGAGAGAGAGAGAGAGATCTATATATATCTATCTATAGATCTATACATAAATATCCACACTGCCTTGTGGAAATCAGCAGTCACAGGAGTTTAGACACATTGTTTAGGCTAGGTTCATACAGTCGACAATATTTATGCATTAAAAAAAGGCAGGCTACTGCACCGATCAGACATTAGTACAGCAGTGCTGAATTGTATTACTGTTTAAGTAGCCCATGTAAAAACAACCTAAAGGCACAGAAAAAAGTTGTTACTTAAAAGTGCAAGGCTTCCAATATCCTAGTTTGGATCAAACACTGTTGCTTTAAATTAACCACCTTTTTTCCCTTAAAAATTTGGATAAACACCTGTCCACATTCTGGCAACCAAGTTACTAATTATGTGCAACAAGTGCATCCTTTTTCTGGTATCAATTGAAAAAAAACATTTACACCTTTAACTAGTAAGGAACACAGGGTTGCATAATGAATATACATATTCTATTTCTGTCTTCTTATATGTTTGTGTGCTACACCTTACTCATTAGGGCAATTAAGGGTAATCAATCTTTGGACCTCCAGCTAATGTAGACTACAACTTCCACTGTTCCCATCCAGCCGATGAAAGGAGATGTAGATTCTAACAGCTGGAGGTCCATAGACTGACTACCCTGCATTAGGGTTACCATTGCTGGCATAACAAGTTTTATCTTTAACCATTTAGCTTCTAGAGATGTCATCATCAGTATCTAGCATCTAAGACATAAAAGTAAAAACTGTTTTGCCTGCCCTTATGCCACTCCACAGAACTTTTTACTTTGTACCATGTAAACTGCTGTTTGATTGCATTGATACATAATGTATGAAGCATTTGTAGTTATCTATGTATTTTATCATATTTCGATAAAAAATTATATTAAGAAAATGTTTTGCCTGCATTGATGTAAAGACCCAGGAATATTCTGCCATTCCTGCCCCTTTCTTAGACTATATACCTAAAATGACAAATGCACTAGATGAAAAGCCATGCTTTAAAACCCAGACACCACAACAGCTTCCTCCCCAGCACCTCTTGAAAACCTGTTTGTGCTTAACTTTCATGTACCTCAAGATCTGCTCACAGAAACAACAGGTTGGAACCTCTAAGCAAAACTGTCACCTTGTAAGTTTTTCTGCTGTTGTCTGTAATAAATCTGTGTCATGGAAATACAACTTCCAAGTACTATCAGTTGCACAACCTTCTGGTGCTCAACTTATTAAAGTGAACTTGTCACTTTGCAACAGGTGAGTTTGCACGCACTTTCACATTCCTCTGTATATTGTTAGACATTTTCCATTTCAAACAACAGTTCATGAGATGCTTAACTGTATTTGTTAGTTTACGCAAAAATCAAGTATCTGGATGGCAGGGAGTGGCAGCTGTGAAGGGAAGCAGTGTGGATGTGATGTTAGTATGTGGTTGGCATGCTGGCCCATGCTGCCTAATTTGAATAAACTCACAAATAAATAAAGATACATATATTGTAATCTATTGGCAGGGCCGGATTAGGCACTGGCCTAGGGTGCCCAATTTTCTGGGGCACCCGGCAGTGGCCCAGTCATGCCCCCCTTTTTTTAAATTATATTTAATTTTTTTATGCTGCTGCGGACCGGGTACAAAGGGTGCCACCCTTTGTAAACTGAGTGACAACTTTGTGGTGCCTCTTGCACTGGCCAGCCCACCCCCTGTCAGACACACTCAACTTCACTTGCTGGCATGCTGCAGGCCGGACCGTCTATTCCCCAGTCCCCAGCCACATCTGAATCATTGTGGCTGGGTCTGGGTGGAAGCGACGTCACATGTGATGTGGACGTTTTGAGATACGGCGTGGGCTGGTTTACGGGGCGGCACTGACTAAACCAGCTACGCACAGTCGGCTCTTAAAATTTGCAGTGTGCGTAGCTGGGACTGGACAGGACAGGTGGCAGTGGCACGAGGGCGGCAAGGAAGAGAAGAGGAGAATCAAAGACTCAGGCATATCAATGACTGCACTATATAACAGATGTCTGTAGTGCACATTTTGGATGTTCTAGGGAGTCACAAGTCAGATGGTATATTACTGTAGAATATAAATTATTTGCCAGTGCTCCTGTACCCCACTAAGTATGTATATAATTTATCATATTAAAATCTGTTAGTAACACATTTCATAGTAGACCTAAAAACCAACATATACTGGCAAAAAACTGTCCATGTACGCATCAATAATGTTAGGGGCATATCATACAGATGTGTAACTACAGGTTATTATATAGCTCTGCACTGTGTTTAAATATGTATTATCATCAAGTTATTCACTGCTGCTGCCGCCAATGACATCTAAATATTGCACAGACAGTTAAACACTTTAATAGGGTGGACTGGACATAAATTTATTATATAAAATAATAACCAGAGTTATGAGTTCATAAATTACATCTGAAAGACTGGCTGTGTGTGTAACATAATTTTATATATATATATATATATATATATATATATATATATATATGTATATATACACATACATATATTACTTTCCACACACAGCCAGCCCAGGTGTGTGTAAAATAATATATTTCATAAATTACATTTAAAGGGATAGTATTGTCTCATTTAAAAAAATAATAATCTTGTAGCTATAGAAAAATTAAACTAAGCAACCCCAGTCCCATCTCTCAAACCTTTATGAGATGGGACTGGGTTGTTTAATTTTTCTACAGCTACAAGATTTTTTTTTTTTTTTAACCCCTTAAGGACCCTTAACGTACCAGGACCGTCACGGTCCTTGAAATACTCAAGGACCGATGACAGTCATGGTACGTCACGTACTTTTTACTTACAGCGCTCTACCGGGAGCGCTGTAAGTAAAAATAGGTCCTGAAATTGACCGCTCCAAGATCGGAGCGATCTCTATCAGGCCCCATAATGACGCGCCGATACACGTGACAGGTCACGTGTACCGGCACGTCCAAGTGCGCCTATGCGGTCATTATGGGACGGAAATGTCCCATGACCGCCAGTCCTTAAGGGGTTAAATGAGACAATACTATCCCTTTAAAAGGCATTTGGGCTGGCTGTGTGTGTAAAGTAAAAATATTGAAAATGGGTGTGACCAAAAGAGGGTGTGGTTAAGATGGGGAGTGGCTAAACAAGGGGTGTGGTTAGGGAAGGGCTAGGAGCACCACAGGGTGGTGTGCCTAGGGGAACCTGAGATGTAAACCCGGCTCTGTCTATTGGTTTAAAGGGGAACTACCACCACGCAATAAGTTCACATTATTCAATTCTTCATCTGGCGACTAGCTGCTTAGTAGCGCTAGTCACCAGAAATATTACCCGGTTTACAAGATATTCCACTTTTTTGGAGGCTCACAGTAGCAGGAAGCACGGACATCTCGTCACAGTGACGTCCGTGCTCCTGCGCTGTCAGTCCCTTTTGGAGTCAGTTGTAAATTTTACTTGCTCGAGAATTGCTCCATTTTTCTTATTGACATAAGACCCTGTTCCTTATAGAAGTGTGTGTGTGTGTGTGCACTTCCACTGCACTACTGTATCAGGATGTAAAGAGCAACTTGCTTTCATAAGTGAGATATGTAACTACAATAATGCCCTAATTGCTGTAAACCTCAAAAATGCACAGAGAGCCAGGGAGTAATGTTACACCCTGTATATAAGCCAACAAAGTTATTCATATTCAGTAAGGGACGCAAAGACAAACGTGGGTTTACTTTACCATGAAACTCTAAGCTAAGGTTTAGATCAGGGGTGGACAACCTTTGGTTCTCCATCTAGGGGCAGCTAAAAGAGGTGCAATTCTAGGGCAAACCAACTGCACCATAGGGAAGAAATAAAATGCCCCAAATCCCATTAAAATAAATAGCAATTTTAACCCCTTGAATGGTAGAAAGGCTCCAAACATTCAAGGGGTTTTGGTGCCATTGTCTTGCTCCATAATTGCACCCTTTTAACTTACCGAATACAATGCTAGGTTCCCAAAACATCAGGAGCTTGGGCCAGCTTAATGTACTGTTAAAGCGGAACTTTCAGATAATAGCCAGTCGCCATGCATTCATTAAATGCCTGGCGACTAGCTTGAAAATAGATATCTTACCGTAGAAAAATAGATGTGTCTAAAGGAATTCATCCCGTTTTGGGACTGGTGGGCAGGTTAGTGCGGTCTGTGTGCCTGCGCCGTCAGTCCCTTCCAGTGACCATATGATGCAAAGCAGTGTACTCAATGGAGACTGGGACTGACGGCGCATGCGCACAGACAAGATGTCTGACCTCTAGCCTCAGTTCCAGTCTCCAATCGGGACGGATTCCTTTAGACACACATATTTTTTTTTTGGTAAGACATCTATTTTCAAGCTAGTCGCCATGCATTTAATGTATGCATGGCGGCTTGCTATTATCTGAAAGTTCCTCTTTATGTATACAGTGCAGCTGACTCCCCTCTAACTCATATACACACTCCCCACACACATTTAAGGACCAGAAGGGTCTACATGTTAAAATGAAACATGAATTGCTTTTGAAGTTATTTAATATTTGTATTTTCACCACCATTATTTAGCAACTCATGTAATTATTTCTTAAAATGTCTTTTTCTCCATCCTGTTTAACTGACAGGAGCTTTTTCACACTATAGGACAAGAGCAATTTTGGCCTTCTTAGTATGCCTTTGTTCAGCACTATTTTGCCTCTAATCCATTTAGTCCACCCACACAAATTATATACCAAGGATAAGCATGTGATGTGATACCACATTTATATGTCTAACCCATCATCATCTGATATGAATGTAAATAAAGTAAAAAAAAAAAAATCCCATGATATTTTTACAGGTTTTTTTTTTATAATTTCTGCTTTCAGTGCAACTTTTAACACTGGATAAAAAGTATGAATGTTTATTCATACCTCCCAAGTGTCCCTTCTTGGGGGGAGGGGACTGAGATGAAAATCCTTATGTCTCTCTTTCCCACAGTCCTGGCACTTCGCTCATCCTTAAGGGGTCATTGTGCATGTATGAATAACAACTATGTTTGAGATATACTTCTCTCATCTTAGTGACTATAAATGCTAGACACTTTTGGTAGCCTGATACAGTAACAAGCCTAAAAACAGACACATCCTATATAATAATTCGCTAGGATGTTTGTCAGAAACCGTCATGCGCAATAGAGACTGCCCAAATGCACAGAATGCTGGGAGCACGCAATGCTGGGAGTTCTGTGCTGGGAGCATTCTGTGCTTTCAGCCAGTCTCTACAGTGCATGACTGCATCAGCGACAGGACGCAGAGCGGGACCGGCCTCTTAACCCTTTGAGTGCCAGAGGGGTTGCGCTGCGTACCCCTCTGGCACTCAAAGGGTTAACATCACCTGGACCTTGGCCCGCGTACACGGGCTTTTACACTAGTAATAGAAATATATATACAGAATTTGATGGAAAATAAGAACCAATTTCCTCAGCTCATCTGCCAATTTCCCTATCTAGTTAAAAAAACATAGACTTATTTAAAGGAACCCTAAGGCCTCTTTCACACAGGCAACAGAACTGTTGTAGCTTCCTGACACAGTTCCGTCAAACGTGTATCTACATCCACACTCTCCTGTGTTCCACTGCTGACTGGACAGGATGGAAGGCGTGTCTGATGATCAGCCCATGTGAGCACAAGCCAAATATTACTGGTTGGTGGTCACATGGGTCAGTCCCTCATAGGGGGATTGTAAACTCCAATGCTAGTAGTGAGAAAGTTCTATCAGCAACTCCATAAACCACAACACAGACCTCGCCTACTGCAACTTTAGTGCATTTCTGAGGGGACACAGTAAAACATCGGCATGTTGGACTTTGGTGCGATCATACAAGGCCATAGTCTCCATGTGAAAGGCACCGTAGTCCACCATATTATTTTTCACCATGGGTGACAGATCTAGTGCAGCATTGAAGCACTAATGTTACCAGTGTGAAAAGAACCTAAAACCTAAAAATGAACTGAGGTGTGTGTATTTATTACACTTGTATGTGTAATTTTATTGCTGTTCTTTTGCCTTTTGCAGAACTCCCTGACTAGCATTACCATAGCAACACTGATAGGGATTATCAACAAATAGTCAGAGATAAGATAACAGACATTTTAAATACAAGAGCGGTGGGTATTAATCTAGATACACTACTTTACCTCATCTCTCAATACACAGTGCACAAAGAACATTAACCATTAAAACTACACATTAAAAAAGCAAGATTAGCATTTGATTATTTTTTACAGATGCTGGCTATATGTACGTGATATTTACAGTTATATCAATTGATTTCATTTTAAGGTGTAAATGTTTCTTTTAATCCTTGGAAAAGTTTTTTGCATCTTTGAATTTTCCCCCTCTAATTTAACCCAGGACCTTCATTCTGGGCTCCCTGCGCAGCTGTAAGCCGTTTGGGGAGCTCTGAATGGAAATCGGGTTAAGCCATGTCCTCTTGTTCCGAAATTCACATTGTACACCTATTCTACAACATTGTACACCTATTGTACAACATTGTACTATTTACTACTTGCTGCAAGTATTGCTGTTATCAATAATATATCATCATACCTGGGAACTCTCCGGATTTGCCCCGGAGACTCCGGTTCTGACAGAGATTTACCGGGTCTCCGGGGCAGAGGCAGATTCCTCCGGATGTGGAGAGTTTCTATTGAAACTCTGCCACATCTGCATTTTCTCCCGTTGTGCCTCCGTCCCCAGCCTTCTGTGTGACACATTTAACCCTCTGAGTGCCAGAGTGGTACGGAATGCATTGCTTTGCAATGCATTCCGTACCACTCTGGCACTCAAAGGGTTAAATCCCCCAACACTCGAGTTAAGCCCCGCCCCTTTTTGACGCGATTAGCGTCATTTTTGTTACCCCCTGCTGAACAGAGGATTACCCTCCGGGTAGCCCTCAACTGAAAGTTCCCAGGTATGTATATCATTCACAAAACTGTAAACACTATATAAAATGGTTATGATGAAATACTAAAAGGCTGTGGGTTAGTTAATGTCCTCCTTTTAAGAAGCAAATAAAGGGTTAAAAAGTACACACTTTATTAAAAGGCATGATATGAACTGTATAAGCAGTGGGTTCTCCTCAGGTAGAGGAGGCTTTGCCAAGAGGTCATCCCAGCTTAGCAAAGTATCCTCTGCCAGAGGAGACCCCCCCCGACTTGGGAAAGCGGGGAAACTCGTGAATTTCATATGCCCCACAGACACCTCTGTGACCCCCAAATGCGCCTTCCCGTTAGCTGAACACACTGCACATGCATCTGTCAATCAGGAGCATGTCATGAGCTCACACACCACAATCTGCTCTCTGGAGATACACATGCACATTATGCCAGCTGCCTGTAGGACCGATAGGTACAGACTGCTTACTGCATTCCGAGGCACAGGTATAGCAGCATCCACAGCCCCTGTGACCTCACATTTCTGTGGACAGCTATCAATATTTCTTTATAAGCATTTTATACTGTCTTCACAATTTTGTGGCTTATATATTATTGATATAGGTTTTAGGATTTAAATTAAGGAGTATCTTTATTTAGGGATTGTTTGTTTAACCCCTTAACGACCGGTGCGCACACGTGCAGACGGCACTTGAGGACCCCGAGTCATTTTTTTTTGTTTGCAAACCAATTCAGCCCTGAATTCCATGATGTTCCAGGAGCGTCACTGGTCCTTAAGTGCTAGACAGCCGTGACGGTCCTGGCACATCAGTGGATGTTAACGGGTTAATAAATAATATAGGATTTTTTAAAAAAATAAATATAATATAAAAAGGAAAACAGTGTGTATATTCTTGAACCCCTTGGGGACATTGTAGTCACTGTAGTTACCCATATTAAAGGGTGTAGGAGTCGAAGGGCCAGGATATTTGTTGTATATTTTTGCCAAAGTACATTAACCCAAGGCTGGTTAACTCATGCACCATTCTGGCATTCAACCATCAGCGCACATTGTTGTTTATTTCTACTAATACTAATAAAATGTTTCAAGCTTTGTTAGCACTATCTGTAGCCTAATGGGTATGGTGCTGGCTTCACAAACTCTGACATGTGGGTTCAATGCCTGCTGCCACAAACTTTTTTCTTATTTACCAGTTACATTTTAAAATAAAAAAATGTTAACAGCAAAAGAGACAGCAGAGACAGCAAACTGTCCTCTGGCTCCATAAAAAGCTAACAAGGAGATCCTAACATCACGAGCCTCAGGATGGCGATGTTGGGACTGTGACCTCTAATAGCAGAGGAAACTGTCGCAGCTTAGTGCATTTCGGGAACAGCCAGATTAACATATAACGCACCCACATAAGTATGACAATGGCTCATTATCCTGCATTTCCATATGCAGATGTGTTTAGTGCTAAATCGTACACTTGTCAAACGCATGGCAGATTGATGGCAATGATGGTGGATTGGTGGCCATTGATGGGGATATGATGGTGAAGATGTTAGTTCATATTGGCAATGTGCCTTTGAGACAGATCCGACACAACATCGCCATCCTGAGCCCTTATCAAACCTTAGTGCATCTTGGCCCTGGTATACTAAAACCTGGAACGATCCTGGGAATAAACAACTGTAACATAGGGAACCATTAAGCAGCCCCATTAATCTAAAGGTGCTTTTAACCTCTAGAATGTTACCTAGATCTCCAACGCATTACGTAGGAAACCTTCCTAACAATCATGGGGTTAAAAGCCTCAATTAAATCCCATACATTTGTATTTGTTCCCTGTGATACATTTGACTCGCTCCACTTCATATTAGAACATCTCCTGATAATATCCCAGATAAATTATTATGGTTAGAAAATCTTAATGGCACCTATGAATTGTGCCCTTGTTTAACCCCTTAACGACCCTTGACGGTCCTGGTACGTCATTGGTAAAAGTGACTGAACGACCCATGATGTACCAGGACCATCATGGATTTCAGGGCTCCCCGGCTGCACGCCGTTCGGGGATCCCTTAGTCGGATTGACAAAAACAAAAAAAAATGCTCCTTGGTCCTTTAGTGACTGCCGCGTGCCTGCACGGCCGGTCGTAAAGGGGTTAAAAGATCAGTTCTTGATGTTATGTTAATGGTAGTGGACATGACAGTTCTTAGCAGGAACACAGGACCTCTGTCTGCTCACAGCACATAATCCTTTAACCCTCTGAGTGCTAGAGGGGTACGCAATGTGTTGCCTACCCTCTGGCACTCAAAGGGTTAAGGGCCAGAGTGTTGTGCATCCCTCAGGTTCTCAAAGGGATAGGAAAGCTTGTGTACTCTACAGTTTGAGAGAAATGGGGCAGGTGGTTTCCCATGAATTACTCCAGATTTCTTTTGGACAAAGAACCCTGTCCCTTCGCTGGCCTTCTCTTCCTTTTCACCTGCTATGACGACATCCAGGACTGAGTGAACAGATTCTTTTATGATCAAAGGCACAAATGAAAAATTCCTATGGGCCATTAGGATTTACTGTCCATAATAAGGTAAGTGGGGATAACTACTAGGAGTTGTTTAGCTCTCCTTTAGCCCTTTGCCTGTGAGAGGGGTACACCCTCCAGGCACTCAAAGAGTTAACTTTTGCTAGATCCTTCAAATGAAGTGCTAAAATTCCCTCAGCGCTATTCTGAGGGCAATTCCGGAGCAATCCAACTGAGGCAAAGGAGACAGCTAAAACGTCCTACTGATTTAAGGGGTGTTTTCTGTCCCTTGAATATTAGATAGATCGCCAATGCACTGTAAAGCATTCAAGGGGTTGTATGCTCTATTTAAAGTAATGAAAATTAAATGTAATTCCCCCTATAGTAAAGTCGGTTTGCTTCTGAACTGCTAGTTTTTGGTTTTGTGGATGAAACAAAGGCAAAACAGTTACTCAGAAAGATGCTTACACATACAGGGCCAAGAGCTACACAGACACATGCATATATAAGTGAGGACAGAGACATATCACTGAGAAGGGAGACAGGCACAGCTAACACACACTACTAAGAAAGCGGACCTTTATCTGTGGGAATGACTTCTTGTTCTTCTCACTGGAAGCTCCAGGCAGCCCTCCATGAGATGGTCCTTCACAGACATATCGGAAACGGAACCCTCTCTGCACATATATCAAAAATATGAAGAAAAGAATACAATAATTAGGTCATTATGGACAACAGGTCATACTCAGGGCACTCAAGAGGAGTCATTTTGTGACAAAACAGCTGCAAAACAGGTGACATAAAACATGTAATTGATTTAAAGGGATAGTAATGTTTCATAATAAAAGTAGCGCCAATTAATCATCATAGTATTTGGACTTTGGAGAGTGTTATTTCAATTCTGTCAGAGTTGTAGTTCAAGAGTAATTCAATGACAAAGTATCCCCCTCCCGCTCCTTTTACTGATGTAACACTGCTCAGCCAGAGCAGAAGGGAGGTGCCCAGTTAGATTGCAGAGAGGGACAATCTTCAATTAAGATAAGGGAAAAAGCTGAAAAACTTGTCAAGGGGGGCAGAGCTTTCATTGTTCTCAAAGGAAGAAGATTTTGCCCTGCTGTTACTGTCTGGTTTATGGACTGCATTCCACATCTGAGAAAAGATGGCTTACACTAGGTAAAAGAAGCGGGAGGGGAAACTTTGCTTGTGAACATCTCTCAAACCATAAAGGTTTGAGAGATAAGACTTATATCGTTCTTCAAGTTTTTTTAATGCCTACAAAATAAAATAAAGATAAAAATATAAATTATCTTATATGGTATCCCCCCTGAAAAATAGCTCTTAATCTGCAATGTATAGGTGTAAACTCAGATGCTATTGCATTGATTATGCAAATTAGACCAAAAAGGAGAAGACAGAATCAGAGATGATACAAAGAGATTGTGAGCCAGTTGTGAGTGATTATTCAATCATTTCCTGATATACAGAATGTTGATCGGCTGATATGCTTGTAAAATGGCTAATTGTCCCTTTAATGTGACGTACCAAGCACTAAAGAAGGTTTTTTTATTGAACTGTCAGTGCACTGCAACTATATTAGCCACAACCACTCCAGAAGCAGAACTACCATTGATACAAGAATCATCTGGGCTTTACTACTGGACACCTGCCAGATCCAATAGGTATGCAAGCACAAATAGGATAATTAGTTAAAGGAACATTAATATCTCCTTCTAACAAACCTCCAGTTATCATAATTTGGGCAGGATAGCCTAATGGTCACTTTGAATCAAGTCTGTGTTGATTTGTTCTTCAAAATAAAATTGTAATTAATGCTCAACATCATGTCCACAGAAGGATATTTGATGAATCGAAGAGAAGGCTTCCTTAGATGATCAGTGGGTGGAGTCTGGAATGCTGAAGTCTGGTAGCAAAAATCATGTCGACCTTCATGTACATCATATCCAGTACCAGTTAAAGATTGATTCTTAATGTCCATGCTGATTTTGATCTCAGATTAAAAAAGTGTGGACTTTTTACTATGGAATGTTAGTATTCCTTTAAGAGTGAAACATCAGCACTGATTGCAGCAATACAAAGATATTAAAAACAATAGAGATGTAAAAGAAGAAAACACACAGGCCCTTATCTTATACATTTCTACAATACAATAACAAATTAAGACCAATTTTGCTTAACAATGAGGTTCACAAAAAATAGGGTGGGAAATATGACTTTAAAATGAAGTCATAACTGTCAGATGCATTAGTTAAAAACATCTGAAGAATGAAATAGAATCTGCCAAAAAGGAATTAGGCTAGCTAACCCTGAAAATCAGAAAGTAATTGCAAAAGACAGCAAGACAAACACTAAAAACTTCTATAAGTATATAAATATGAAAAGTTAAATATAGATGTTGGGCAGTTTAAGACTGAGTCAGGAGGATTAGTCAGGCTAAGGCAATGGCTGACACCTTAAATTATCTTCTTCTGTATAAAAAAGGAAGCAGCAATGACAGGCTTTGAACAAACAGAGAGAAACATACTGTATTTCCTCTATCATGTATATGGTTTACTGAGAACAGGCCATCCTATATAATAATTCACTACGGTATTGTCACGATGCAGTCATGCACAGTAGAAACTGCCAGCATTCGGGCAGTCTCTACTGCGCATGAATGTATCGCGTGGGTGAGGTGACGCAAGACTGCAACCCGTGGCGCAGTGAGGTACGTAGCGGCCTCTTAACCCTTTGAGTGCCAGAGGGGTATGTAACGTTGCGTACCCCTCTGGCACTCAAAGGTTTAACATTACCCGGACCCTGGCCAGTGTACACGGGCTTTTACACTAGTATATTTCATATTTGTTGATTCACTCTTGCCAGGAATAGTGTCTTGTGATTCAATGTCAGATGTGCTCCCAGAATTTAAAGTGGATCACCTTGAATTTTCTTTACATATTTGAAAATTTAATTCAAAACTGCCTATTTGTTAACTGAAAGTCCAGCAAATACATAATTTAGGAAATACTCCTGGTGCAGCACAGTGCTTAATTAGCACATCACTGCATATCTTCATTAGCATATGAAAAATCCCTTATACACTGGTACAGCACTGGCACTGCAAATAGTCATACTTGGTACTGTATGCTAAGGTACACTATCTGCTTAACTATACATTTGCTGGTATTTTGGCTAACATGACACACAGACAGTTTTTAATGAAGTTTTAAATTTCCAAATTTGAATCAATGTGACAGATTCACTTTAAAAAGGGGTAAGATCTAAACCTAGAAATTGCAGACCTGTAAATTTACCAGTTGGTAAGATACTAGTGGGGTTAAAAACAGATAGTATTCTGGATTATGTGATAACCAGCAATATAATTAGTAAGAGTTGGTATGGTTTTATGAAGTACAGATCTTGTCAAATTAATTTACTTGAATTTTATGAAAGGGTAAGTGGTAATATGGGCAAGGTTATAGCTGTTAATATAGTATAAATGGATGTTGCTAAAGGTTTTGAAATAATACCTCACAAGAGATTACTGCATACATTGAATGGGATTGGCTTGGGAGACAATATCTGTGGATGGACAAAAAAACTAGTTAAATGATAGAATGCAGAGAGTTGTTGTAAATTGACTCTTTTCAACCTGGACTAAAGTTGTTAGTGACTCTTTAATCCTTGGTCAATGCGTTTTAATTTGTTTACTAATGATCTTGAAGTTGACATTGTAAGTAGTGTCTCAATATTTGCTGATACCACTACATTATGTAATGAGATAAACAAACAGGGCAAGATGTTATTTCTCAGTAGGAAAATTTGGCTGAATGGGTAGACAAGAGGCTGATGAGGTTTAATGTAGATAAATATAAGTTTATGTATTTAGGTTGTAGAAACAAGCATGCCACATATACACTAAATGGGAAACTGCCCAAGGAATCCTTGTTAGAAGATGGATTTGGTAGAATTAGTAGACCACTGACTAAACAAAAGTGTTCAGTGTCACTGTGTTTCTGCATGAGCCAATAGGATACTCACATGTATAACAAGGGCTTTATAGGTTCCTGTTGATCCAGAGGAAAAAAAAGAAATGGTACTGAAGCCATTTCCAATTAAAAATGTATTTTCAAATGGCAGTCAGATATTTCCCTGCATCAACATCCTATCTGCTTTGAAACCAAATCTCAATATTGTTCGGAGATAGATAGGTATCCATTATTTTTTTTGATAGCAACTACAGTATCTACAAGAGCGTAATCCCAAGGCAAATAATCACATAACTTTCCTGTAAAAAGATCCATGCCTTTGTTTTCATCAAAAGTGGTTTCCTCTAGTCTTAATGGATGGTTCCTTGTTTTTTGCTCAGTTCTTTGAGTAAATCGTTCTTGAGACAGTTAGTTCTTTGTATTAACCTCAAATATAATTGTAAATGTTAATCACCCCTTTGATGTCTCTTTTTTAATGTACACTTACCCAGCTTGGCTAGTCTCTCTTCATAACTCAGATCCACCAATCCTTTTATAATTTTTGTTGCATGTCTCTGAACTTTTCCCAGTTCAATAATGTCTCTTTTAAGGACTGGTACCCAAAACTGTGCTCCATATTCCAGGTCAAGCCTAACCAAGAATTTATATAGAGGTAGAATTATATTTGTATTCCATGCATCTATACCTCTTTTTACACAGAATACTACCATATTGGCTCTTGCGGCAACTGCATGGCACTGCACACTGTTGTGAAGTCTATTATCTATCAGTACTCCTAAATCTTTCTATAACAAGGATTCCCCAAGTAGGTTCCCATTAATGTATATGTAACTTGCTTGTTTCTGCAGCCCAAATGCATAATCTAACGTTAATCTATATTAAACCACATCTGCCACTTTTCCGCCCATTCATTCAGTTTATCCAAATCTTTGTGCAGCAAGAAAACATCCTGCTCTGTATGTATTTCCTTACACAGCTTAGTGTAATCTGAAATTAACCCTGTGACACCTCGGTTACAACTTTAGACCAACCTAAAAAGGTTCAGTTTACAACAACTCTCTGCCATCTATCATTTAACTAGTGTTCTATCCATGAACAGATATCACATCCCAAACCGAAACCTTTGAATTTATGCAGTAACCTGATGTGAGGCAGAATATCAAAGGCGTTTGCAAAATGCAAGTTTGCTACATAAACAGCAATACCCTAGTACAAATTGCTACTTATCCTTTTGTAAAATGCAAGTAAAGTAGTATGACATAATCTATTCTTCATAAAAACATGCTGGCTCCTAGTAATGTTCGAGTCACATAGTCCAGAATACTATTACATAGTCCTGAGATCTATCAGTTAGCAACCCTTCTAATATCTTACTCACTACTAAAGTCAAGCTCACAGGTGTGTCATTTCCTGGTTTAGATATGCAAGTAAATTAGTTTGACCTTACCATAAGATCTCAGATATAATATGCACTTTTTTACTCCATTTCGCCTTAAGTGAAGTGGGGGGGGGTGCGTATTGTAAACGAGTTTAAAAAAACACACAAAAAAAAAAATAAAAAAAAAATAACAATTTTTGCCTCCCTGTTTGCGTCCTTTTTCTCAACCTCAAAACTGCGTATTTGAGTCCTCACTGTCCTTCCCTCTATCCACCTCCATGTTTTGAAAGAGACTGAGCCCCTGAAGTGGCAGCCTTGGGATTCGTTCGGTGGGCAGCATATTTGTCTTTGCCTCCCGCTTCCTCTACTCTGCAGTCCATCCAAGATACTCAGCACATTAGAAATTGCCTGAATGCCCTGTCAGGACCTTCAGGTTTCAATGTGCAGACTTTGCACATTGAAACTACTGTAGTGCCCTGCGAAGGTCCTGAAATGGCACTCATGCAATTTTTAATGTGCTGAGGATCTTGGAGGGAGAGCAGCAGTAGAGGAAGAGGGCGGCAAAGACAAGCATGCCACCCGCTGAATGGATCCCCAAGCTGCCTCCTCAGGGGAATTTCTCTCAAAACATGGAAGTGGGTAGAGGGAATGGCAGTGGGGGCTCACATGGGCTTTTTTTTAGGAAGAAAGGACGCAAAGAAGGGTTCATGGGGAGACAAAATGTTGGATTTTTATTTTGTGCAAAGAAAGGGGGTGCGTATTATACATAGGAACTATAATTTTTTGTAAAGAAATCTTGGGGATAATTTGCATCTGCATTATTATACACAGTTGCGTATTATACCCAAGATTTTACCGTATCTATTCTTCATAAAACCATGCTCACTCCTAGTAATAATGTTGCTGGTCATCACATGTTCCTATATACTATCAATTAGTAACCTTTCTAGTATCTTACCCACTACTGAAGTCAAGCTCACAGATCCATAATTTCCTGGTTTAGATGTTGCCCTCTTTTTGAATAATGTACTACATCTGCTTTTCTCCAATAACAGGGCACTATGCCTGATGATAATGAATCAATAAATATTAAAATAAATGGCCTTGCTGCTACTGAACTAAGTTCCTTTGGGTGTAAGTCATCAGGTCCAAGTGCGTTATTCATCATAACATTTTACAGTGCCTTTTAGACTAACTCTAAAATATTTCATCGATTTCATTTATCTTACGTGACTTTTACAAGTAAAAGTGTTTGAAAGTTTATAGATGAAAATACTATATAAAATGTGCATGAAAAAGGAAACATTAGCAGTCACTTTCAGTTACCTGCTTCGGTTGCTCTATAATTTCAATGTACGGTCCATCCACTGTAATGAAAAAAGAAAACAAGAGAAAATTGTTACAACCATTTCAGAAACTAGGGTTCCATAGGTTTCAAAATTTGGGGTTTCACAATTCTTTCCCCGACACTTTGCCACTGGCCAATCACACCTCAGGAAGAACTCAAAACCCTGACGTACAGATTTAAAGAATCACTAAAGTTTTATTATGGAGAAAGCTTATCTTGTAGATCTACTGAGTAAAACAATGGTACTCTCATATGTTACAATTCAAACTGTCACAAAATGGTGGCACTGTAAATATCCCATACTATTTAGAACTGTAGTCTGAGGCTCACCTCTGCCACAGAATGCAACATAAAAAATAAACACCAGGGGAGAAATGTTCTAAAGGTCTATCTTTTGTTGTGTTTCAGGCAATGTGAGATCACTTCGACATGGAGACTATGACACATATCGCCATATGTACTAAGAATTAGGGATGCAAGGGGAGGGGGAGAGACTGTGATCAACAGAATTTCATTTTGGTGTAAAGGTGTCAATGTGTTGGGGAGGGCAGGGGTGATCAAAGAGGATCCTTTTCTGTCCAGTGGGGTATGTCCAGTGAGATAAGAAAGACATTGCAGATTAATGTGTTGCTCACCCTTCTGGACTAAAAGAGTTAAATGATGAGAGCCTCAATGATCATAACAAATTTTTGAATTGTATTAAGCACTTCTAGTGTCATGACATTCCTTGTAAATTAAAAAAATGCACTGTCTGATTAAATTTTAAAGCCAAAGCACAAGCTATGTTCATTGCACATTCTGGACAGTGCTGTCTGATCGTGGCAGGCCATTATTAAAGGGATAGTAATGTTTCATAATAAAAGCAGCTCTAATTAATTATCGTAGTATTTGGGCCTTGGAGAGTGTTAATTCAATTCTGTCAGAGTTGTAGTTCAAGAGTAATTGAATGATAAAATATCACCTCCTGCCCCTTTAACTGATGTAACACTGCTCAGCTCAGAGCAGTAGGGTGTGTCCAGGTAGATTGCAGAGAGGGACAATCTTCAATTAAGATAAGGGAAAAAGCTCCTAAAAAACTGTCAAAGGGGGCAGGGTTTTCATTGTTCTCACAGTAAGAAGATTGTTCCTTGCTGTGAGCTATCTAGTCTATGGACCAGATTCCACATCTGAGGGGGCTTACACTAGGTAACTTTATCATTCAATTACTCTTGAAATACAACTCTGACAGTATTGAAATAACACTCTCTTATGCTCAAAATACTATGAAGATTAATTGGAGCTGCTGTTTATGTGAAACATTACTATCACCTTTAACACTAATGGTTATGGACTTTGGCTACAACATATACACAGAGTAACCCTGGACCACACAGCCACATGCATAAGAAAAGAAGGGAAGCTGGAATCGAAGAATACAAACTTCTCCCAGGAGTGCAATGTGTGCACACACTAGCCTGGCCATGTACCTTTTTCATGTCAAACCTAACACAAGCTAAGCTTGGTATAACGCCCCAGGAATCCTGTTCTGTCTGCGAACAGGTTGTTGGTTAAAAATATTTTTTGCTTAAGGCACCCTAATGCACAGTCTGAAATTTCTGAAACACCACTAACATCTTGTAGGTAGTTTGTCAAGGGTATATTGAAGGGAAAAGCCTATACAGTTTTTCTTAAATCATATAATCTGCATAAGAATCAAGAATAGACTGTGCATAAGAATTTCAAAAAATATACTCAATATTTATATCTTTGCCACTATCTTCATAGAGCAAATGTGGCATCCTAAATGGGTGCCTGCAGTATACCAAAAGGCCACAGCCCCCTAGTTGACAGCCACTGACTTAAGTGAATTCACCAAGGTGAATCAAATTCCGTGCCCTTCGCTATGATCACCAAAGGACACCTTCAGGGATTCATCAATGATTGGACATATTTCCGTCTTGTATATGAGAAGCAAGGAAATATGATGAAAACATGGAGTAAATGCCACCATTCTGACAATAAACACATAAACATACAGCTTATGTGTATGCATGTGTTTCTATAATGGGATTCACCAGTTCTAAGCTGGTGGGTTGGAATATTGCAATCTATCTGGCCTTTCCTCCTTAATGAATAAGCCATGGATTGAATGCCTTTCAAAAGGGACTGGGGGGGCTGCTCACATAGCCCAAGGAGACTGAGGTGAAAATGTTCAGTCTTTCACAGAGACCAATGTTCTGCTCCTCCACTAGTTTACCTGCTCAAATGGGTCCATCAGTAGATATACCTGCAGTGGTGCAGACCTGCTTACACAAACTATCAGCAACCCCTTTTAAAGTTAATCATAAATTAATGGGAATGTTGGGACTTTATACTTGTTCACTATGTTGAAGTTGGTATGCCCCAGAATTACACCACTTTTATTTAGTACATCAGCCTCACTGTGACTTACCTGTACGAATAGATGCCTCAGATCCCATCAAAATGTGCTCTTGAAAAACAGGAATTTGGTTCATTCTTAAATAGGGTTCCATCATCTGCACATGACAAAGGTTAAAAGTGAATTCTGCTTTATTTAAAAAGCCTTCCCACAATAATAACAATTATATGTGCATAACACTTACTCCCTCAATAGAAGGAAAATCACTACACATTAAGAAATAGGTATATTTTATTACATCTTGGTTCTGAGCCTAATTTATCAACTCTGATATCACTGGTTCTTATAATAAAATATTAAAAGTGATAGACAGAAATATGTCTAGTAAATCAATTCCAGGCAAGGGAAGGTCGCAATACACAGATTTAGAGGCTTATGCACTAAAAAATGAGGACCAGCTCTGGGACAAACCAAGTGCATAATAAGGGACAAATTGACTTTTCTATTGATTTAAATCGTGCTTTCAACACTTTGGATGCTAGAAAGACTTCACTTGCATTCAAGGGGGTAAAATCACCATTTAAATAAATGAGAATTTGGGACATGTTTTATGTTTCCCCAGAATCACTCATTTCTTTTGTGCATAAAGTACTTAAAAAAGCAGTAACCTTTTTCAACGAAAAAAAAATATATATATATATCATGCTTATCCTGATAAGTAATATGTGAGTATTAAAAGTTATTACAGCTCTATTTTTATTAATTTATTTATTTGATTGATTTTATTGTCATTTATTATTTTTTTTTTACATGAAACTGTAAATTTCTTTTGTAGTCACCAGGTGGCACCCACCCTATCACTTACTATGGAGAGCCACTGTAAAGCGCAGGAAGGATTACATTTCTTTATGAAATCTTTCACACTCAGTATACATTTTTGGGAATATTCATGTGTCCCTTCTGGTGCAGTTGGTTTGCTCTAAAATTTACCTCTTGATGATTAAAAGGCCCTTAGTTACAAATCACATAAATATCAATCTAAAAAAGATGATTTTAGTCTTAACTGTTAAATCCTTTTCTCTTAGTCCATACAGGTTACTGGTAACTTTGGGTAGGCAATCCGCCTCTTTAACTGTAGGCAGGAACAATTCTAGAATTGTACGCAGGGGGTGGAGCCTACCTTCCCTCCTTGGCTGCAGTTAACCCACCAGTTGTAGAAAGATTTGAGACACTAGCTATTGACTAGATAATGGAAAGGAAAGAAGACTCCTGTGAGCATGCCCTCGAAGGACCCCCAAGGTCTGCCACAGGAGATCCAAGCATGGTCCTTTGACATTATACAGTAGCCTGTATGGACTAAGAGAAAAGGATTTAACAGGTAAGACTAAAATCCTCTTTTCTCTTTCATCCAGTACAGGTTACTGGAAACTTTGGGTTTCCCAGAGGCGGAAAGGAAGGCAAGGACCAGGCGCAAGGCCCCCAAAGTCACCAGAGCAGATATGAACCATCAGATCAGAGATAGCCCAACAAAACAATGAAGTGTCAACAGACACTGAACAGGGGTAACAACACCCCAGGAACTGTTACACAGCACACTGAACTAGAGCCAACTGGGCTCAAAAATGAAGGAAGCACCAAGAACCGAAGAAGATCCTAGACAGGCAAGACTGCCTCCAGGATCTTCCTCCCAAAGCTGGCGTCAGCCGATGGCAGCACATCAACACGGTAGTGCTTCGAAAAGGTGTGCACAGATGACCAAGTGGCAGTCTTGCACAATTGATCAGCAGAGGCTTGATTCTTGTAAGCCCAAGAAGCCCCAATAGATCTTGAAGAATGAGCCGTGACCCTAAAGGGGACAGGCTTCTTCCTCAGCTCGTAAGCCTTACGAATAGTGAACTTGATCCAAGAAGAAATAGTCACTTTGGATGCAGGTTTTCCTGCCCTGGGACCCTCAGGAATGACAAACAGAGTGTCAGATTGCCTAATAGACTCAGTGAAATGTACATAAAACTTGAGACAATGCACCACATCCAAAAAGTGGAGATCCCTCTCCTTGTCAGAGGTGGGGTCAGGGCAGAAAGAAGGCACCACAATCTCCTGATTGATGTGGAACTCTGAAACCACCTTCGGAATAAACTCCTGAGAAGTGCGAAGCACCACCTTGTCTTTGTGAAACACCAAAAAAGGTGGTTTACAGGACAGAGCATGTAACTCCGCGACACGGCGAACGGACACGATCGCCAGGAGAAAGGCCATTTTCCATGTCAACAGGTGTAGAGGAATAGTAGCTAAGGACTTAAAAGGAGGGAGCTGAAGAACACCCAAAACCAACTTAAGATCCCACGGAGGAGTGGGATTTTTGAAGGCAGGACGAGTATGAGCAATGCCCTGGAAGAAAATCTTGACATCAGGAAGGATGACAATGCGCCTCTGAAAGAAAACAGAGAGAGCAGAAGTCTGAATCTTAAGGGAACTCAAACTGAGGCCCTTATCCACACCGTCCTACAAAAAGGCCAGGACCGTAGGCAGATCAAATTCCTGAGACAGGTCCTTGTCAGCAAACCAAGATAGAAAAGTCAACCAGGCACGATGGTAAATCTTGGAAGAAACACGTTTGCTGGCACTGAGCATAGTAGCCACCACACCAGAAAAAAAAAAACCTTTTTTCAATATTAAGGATTCAATTTCCAAGCCGTCAAAGCTAGACGATGAACATCCTCCTTCCACAGGTAACCCTGTAGAAGAAGATCCGGACGGCAAGTGAGCCAGAATGGTTCCATCACTGACAGATCCAGCAACTCCAGAAACCAAGCTTGGCGAGGCCAGTACGGAGCAATCAGAATGACTGGACAGAGTTCCAGTCGCAATTTCCATAACACCTTGTGCAACATTGGGAGGGGAGGAAAGATATAGGCCAGAGGAAACAACCAAGGAATGGACATTGCATCCACCGCCAGAGCTAGAGGGTCCCTCCACCGAGAGCAGAACCTCGGAATCTTCCTGCTGTGTCTTGTGGCCATCAGGTCGATGTAAGGAAGACCCCACTCCTGAACAATGAGGGTGAACACCTCTGGGTGCAGTTCCCACTCTCCGCTGTCCACCGTGTGTCAACTGAGGAAGTCCTCCATGACGTTGTCTATACCAGGAATGTGCACTGTGGATATAGCAGGAACGTGTTCTTCTGCCCAGAACAAATTAGCCTTGACCTCTAACCAAGCGGCAAGACTTCTTGTTCCTCCCTGCTTGTTGATGTAAGCCACGGCTGTGGCGTTATCAGACTGTACCCGGACTGGACAGTCTTCCAGCTGAGATGTCCAATGACGAAGGGCATGAAATATCGCCCGAAGCTCCAACATGTTGATGGGAAGGAGAGATTCCTCCAGAGACCACCGACCCTGAGAACTCAGGTGACCTAGGACTGCTCCCCAGCCGGAGGGGCTGGCGTCCATCGTCACTGCGGTCCTGAAAGCTACCAGGAAGCACTTGCCCTTCAGCAGATTGGAGAGATCGAGCCACCACGACAAACTAAGTTCCACATGAAGAGGGAGGGACACTGACATCTTCAGAAGGTCTGGCTGACCTTTGCACACCTGGATCACAAACCTCTGGAGTTCCCTGGTGTGTGCCATGGCAAACGGGACCGCTTCTATGGTGGAGATGAATTTCCCCACTAGAGAGGACAGCTTCTTGGCTGGAACTGGATCTTGAGCCAGGACCACAGAAACCCTGTGGGTGATCTGGTGAGCTACCTCGTCCGTGAGAAACACCATGCTCTTCTGAGTGTCGGAGAGAAGGCCCAGGAAGACCAGACGCTGGAATGGGACAAGAGCTGACTTGTCCACATTGATGATCCCCCCGTGATGGGTGAGAGCGTGAATGTATAGCTGAACCTGCTGATGAAGAAGTTCTGCAGAGTGGGCTTTCAGAAGCAGGTTGTCCATGTATGGAGTAACTCCGATGCCATCCTGGTGGAGGAGCTGTAGTCAGACCAAATGGAAGAACTGTAAAACCTGAAAGTGACCTCAGTCGCAGGCAAATCTGAGATACTGCTGGCTCTCTGGATGAATGGCGATGTGTAAATACGCGTCCTGAAGATCCAGAGAAGCAAGGAATTCCCCCGGACACATAGCAGCAATCACTGTCCGTCGAGACTCCTAATGATAATGAGTCCGGATCACAAAGGAATTGAGATCCTTCAAATCCAAAATAGGGAGGCAACCGCCTTCCTTTTTGGAGACCACAAAAATGTTAGAGTAAAAACCCATACCTCTGTCCTGAACTGAAACTGGCTCTAGAACATCCTTGTCCAGGAAAGCCTGATTAACGCTGTTGAAAGTGCTGTCTCAGTGAAGGGATAAAGCTTGGCAAATTTCTTGGACACAGAAGGTTTCCTGTCCGGAGATTTCCACTCTTCAGACACAAGGTGGTCAAGAGTGGGGTTAGGTGGAAAGCAAGTAAGCAGCTTTTTAGGCTCCTGAAACACATCAGATGGATCATAAGGAACCTCCTGAACTAAGGGAATGTTTAGGGTAGTCAGTAGAGCCCTGATCAGGCCCTCAGCTGAGGGCTCAGGATCAGGCTCAAAGGGATCCCCAAAAAACTGAGAGGAGCCCACAGCAGAACATTCCTCAACATCTGAATCCACCAGCAGTTCCTCCTCAGTGGAATTGGATACGTCAGGTACTCCCTGTGGTTTGGCAGGGAAGACTTGCCGGAGGAGGGGTTCTGCCAGGAATGTGTGGCCTATGAGCAAGAGTGAGAAATCAGAGTGTATGTGTGTATGATGTGTGTGTGTCTCTGTGTATGGAGTGAGTGTATGTGTGGTGTGTGTGCCTCTGTGTATCGTTATGGTGAGTGTGTGCTACCAATGGCTTAGCAGATCATTTTGTACAAAACTTAAAAGCTTTTATTTCTTTGTTGTAGATTTGTGCTCTTCTTCTGACAGTGGGAAAGGAGTTTTGATGTTGGCTGGACAGCTGGAAGGCCACAGAGGGAATTATGGTAGCCAAAGTGTTGCCATGGTAACAGGCCAACAAGCCAAAAGTTCATCTGTAATCAAGGAAGGGTATCATCCAATCCACCATGCACTGGTGGTCAGATCTATACCTGTCGGTGTGTTAGGTATGGCAGATGGGAGGCAACAAACGTGCAGGAGATTTAGATTTTGCTGTTTTAACAGCCATGGATGTGGCTGGAGATTCAACTGCAACATTTTCTGGTTGCTTACAGGACAACTTGTCATGCCACTACTAGTATTCCCCACCTGCTCACCTGATGTTGGGACAACCTTTCTGTACTAATTGAACACTTTACGCCCTGATGTAATGCAAATAGTACATAAACATTACTCTCGCATGACTGGAAAAGGGGTGCTGGATTAGTTATTATCGTGGTCCGTGGTGATGGTCTGCTGGTCTCAAGGCAGTAGTTGGATTCAGATTGGATGTTGTTCACACAGACCATGGTAATACCTGATGGAGACATGTGGAACAGCCACACCCAACTCTGAAGCAACAAAGACAGGAAAGGTGCCTTCCCTTCTGTCACTTAACCTGGACCAATAGCACCTACTTCCATGATACCTGATGGATCTGCTCTGGTCTCAATAAACAATGCCCACTCACAAGCTCCTGTATCTCCAAGACCTGTCAGAACAAAGAGACCCTGAAGAGATTGGAATGTACTGAGACTCAGTTGAAGCTGTGACTGCAGATGGGAACTGTTGTTCTCTCCCTCTCTTTTATTTCTTTGTTGCAGATTTGTGCTCTTCTACTGACAGTGGGAAAGGAGTTTTGATGTTGGCTGGACAGCTGGAAGGCCACAGAGGGAATTATGGTAGCCAAAGTGTTGCCATGGTAACAGGCCAACAAGCCAAAAGTTCAGCTGTAATCAAGGAAGGGTATCATCCAATCCACCATGCACTGGTGGTCAGATCTATACCTGTCGGTGTGTTAGGTATGGCAGATGGGAGGCACCAAATGTGCAGGAGATTTATGGTTGACAAACTGCTACACAAACAGTATGTTAACCCAAGCAATATTCTTCTGAATAAAAAAAGTGGTCAGCTGTCCTCCAAAGAGTATTCAACCTACTCAAGTGAATGGTATTTAACAACCAAGACTGAAAGGTGTGTGTGTGTGTGTATATATACATGCGTGAGCGTATGTATGGTGTGTGTGTGTATCTGTGAATGTTATGTGTTTGAGTTTATAAATGATGTGTGTGTGTCTGTGTTTGGAGTGTGTATGGGGGGGTGCCTGTGCATGGTGTGGGTGTATCTCTGTGTATGTGTCTGTGTATGATATATGTGTCTGTTTTTATATGGTGTGTGTGTGCGCTTGAGTGTAGGTATGGGGTGTGTAGGTATGGGGTGTGTGTCTGTGTATGGTATGTGTATGTGTCTGTGTATGGTGTGTGTGTATGGTGCGTGTGTGTGTGTCTGGTGTCTGTGTATGGTGTGTGTGGATGTGAGCTTGTGTGTTTGTGTGCATGTCTGCACAAGGTACTTGTGTGTCTGTGTGCATGCATGGGGTGTGTGTGTGTAGTGTGTGTATGGTGTGTGTATCGTTTGTATAGGGTGTGTGTTTGTGTGTGTAGGAAGTGTTGTGTATATATGGAATGTGTCTGTGTGTATGGTGTGAGAGTGTGTGCCCCCGTCTGTGTGTGGTGTGTGTTGTCTATGTATGGAGTGTGTGTGGGGGGGTGTATGGTGTGTGTTTGTTGCCTGTGTATGGTATGTGTCTATAGGGTTTGTGCATGTCTGGTGCCTGCGTGTATGATTGTGTGTGTGTGTGTGTGTGTGTGTTTCTGTGTATGGTGTGTTTGTATTTTGCATGTATGTGTGTGTTGATTGTGTAGGGAGTGTGTGGGTCCTATTAGCAAGACTGAGAGAAGATCAAAGCAAAAAGATTATGCTGGTTACTAAACTGTTTCTGCTTGATTTTATCTTGTACAGTCATCTGAAAAGCCCCAGATTGTTTTTTTTGCATATAACTTCAGCAGAAGGAACTGAGAAAATAAGGATTCTACAGCACATTTTTATACCAAGTTTTAAAATGTGCAGTATAATTTTATGCCAGCTTGCCTGCATTCCTATGCATCGTATCCACAAAAGAAAAGAGGAACCATTCTGCATTAAACTAACTCCACCATAGGGAAGAGAGACAAATTCCCATTGATTTAAATTGGGTTTTAACCCATTGAATGCTAGTGCTATAATACATTACGAAAAATTGGAAACCACTCTGACATTCAAGGGTTACAAAAACTGGGGACCTCTCTAGTCTTCCTGGGTTAAGCATCAAAATGGATTATCTTTAATGAGCTATATACCACTCTGGTACTCAGCGGGTTAAAACCCCCACTTAACTCAATGCAAATTGTGGGATTTTTATTTTTTCCCCTATATTTTGCTCCAGAATTGCTTCTCTTTTCATTTATGAATAAGACCCAATGACCCATAGTTATAAAAGCAAACTGGAGCTATTCTTGAGTGAACCAACCGCACCATAGGGGACAAACATTACTAAATTCCCATGCACTTCGATAGAGCTTTTTAACCCCTTGAATGCTAGAGAGGTCTCCAGTGCAAGACTTCACTAGCATTCAAGGGGTTAAAAGCCCAATTTAAATTGACAAGATATTCTATTTGTTCCTTATGGTGTGGTTGGTTTATGTGCTATTTAGTTTGCTATTATAAATTTGGGAAAAGGGCCTTATAGTGTTAGTAATGTCTGGTTTTATATAACAATTATTATTGTTATATTGCAGATATTAAAAAAATAAGTTCATTGAAGTTAGTCTTGTCTCTCAAACTATAAATTATATGATTATAAACTTCCCCCCTCCCTCCCCTTCCACAGATGTCAGCTGTCAAGATGAGATTTGTGTCAGCTGACTCTAGGCGGCTCTTCAAGAGAGCCAAAATAGTGCTATGTAAAAAGAAATAGTTCACTGGAACGGCCTACAAAGTGTGCCGGGTTTGCAAGCACACTTTGTAGACCGTTCCAATGAAGTATTTCTTATTACATAGCACTATTCTGGCTCTGCTGAAGAGCCGCTGGTCATTCCCGGGACCAGGATCTCATAATGTTTACTAGAGACTGATGTCTGTGAAAGGGGAGGGAGGGGGGAAGTTTATAATCATATATCTCTAAAACTGTAACAGTTTTAGAGACAAGACTATCATCAATGAACTTATTTCTTTAATATCTACAATGTAACACTTACATAAAACCAGTCATTACTATCACTTTAAAGGAGAACTCTCACCTCCTTTAAAGTCATCCTTATTCAATTGCACATGTATTGGGAACAATCTTTTTTTTTTTTTTTTTTTTAAATCGCTCTGGTTAAGGAGAAATTAGCCTCTTTAAAGTTCCCTCATGACGTCACTTGAGGGAACACTGTGGTACAGCTCTGTACCACAGGTTGTCATTGCTGTCCTCTTCCCCTCCCCAGCTCTGCCTCGTTTCCACCACCTTCTCTGATGCGTAATCCTGCATGTGACCTGGCGCAATCTCATTGGCAATCAAATAAGGCTCACTTTGAAGGCGGTGATAAAACAGGCACCCTATAAGCAGTAAAAATTTCCATAGATTTGCATGTAATTATTTGAATGCTAAAGATGCCTCTAACACAGTACTTTGCTATTATTATTTCTCCTCTGTGGCGCAGTTTGCTTTGCCCCAGAACTACTCCTCTTTCCTTTTGTGCATTAGGCTCACTGGGCAGTATGTACAAAACTTGAGTAGTAAACCCCCCCACTGATTTAAAATGGAAAATGTCACTTTTTAACAACTAGGTGATTTTGAAAGAGCTTTCAAAAACAAACTATATTTATGTTAGGCATTTATATTTAAAACAATGGTTTATAAGATATTTAGCTTTATTTGTTTGCCAGTTAGGGCAAGTCCTGAAGGAATTCCTGTAGGATTCAAACATTCCGCATAGCTCTGCATTCCGACTGTCACTTCCTTCCAGAAAGTAATAGCTCCACGTACCGAATTCAGAGATGGCTCATTCTCTTTGTCTACCTTTCTCCTATAATCTGGTTCACGTTCTGAGTTTCTTGGGGGGCTCAGGGGCTTTGGCACTGTTTTAAGGTACTTGAAGGGAAACTACATGAGCTCCTGTTTTGCGGGCTATTTTCTGGTTGGCTCTCACTGCGGACGCCATTTTCTTTCTTTCCTTTCACGAGTATCCTACTCAGGGCTTGGATTCTTCCTCTCCTAAACAGATTAAATTTAATCTGAGACACAGTATTTGGTTTATTCCTTATACTTTCAGACGCTTTATATCCTGTTAGGATGTCAGACCCGTTGGGACCTGGGGCTAGACCTAAGACTAAGGATACTGGGGTGTCTGTGACCCCCATTGCGCATTGCTCCTCATGTCACTCAGGGCTTCCTAGAGAATTCTCAGGTCATTTATGCCCTTCATGTACTGCAGCCCCTGCTTCTCCACCAGGGCCTTCCAGCCATGTTGTAGAGCCACCTTGGATGCAAGAGTTAAAGACTACTCTGACACAGCTTCCCACGCACCTACAGGGGGTCCCTCCAGGCTTGGAAATCCCCTGCATTATTCAGGTCTTCGGTGCCCAAACCTCAGGGTGTACCTGATGTGTCAGATTCCTCTGAGGAGGATTCAGATGAGGGTGAATGCTCTGATGGGGTTTGCTCCCAATTTTTTGGGGACCCTTTTGAGGCTGACCCTGAACCCTCTGCTGAGGGTCTTATCAAGGCAGTCCTCAATACCCTGAACATTCCCCCTGTTTCTGAGGATCCTAAGGATGCTTCTGACATCTTCCAAAGGCCTAAGAAGCAGCGCACCTTTTTCCCACCTGATCCCACTCAGGACCAAGTTGTCCTAGATGAGTGGAAAACCCCTGATAAACATTTATCTTTGCCTAAGAAGTTTGCTAAGCTGTTCCCCTTCTCTTAGGCAGCAATAGCTCAGTGGGCCCACCCTCCTAAGGCGGATGCCCCATATCAAGGCTTTCCAAAAAAGGGCTCTGCCTGTGGCGGATGCATCTGCTCTCAAGGATCTGACTGACAGGAAACTAAAAGCCTTCTTTACAACTATAGGCGCATCTCTGCAACCAACTTTTGCTTCCGCTTGGGTAAAAAGGGCCACTGCTGTATGGACAGAACAACTCACTGATGCTGTTCGTCAGGGTGCCCCCACAGCTGATTTGTTGTGGCTCTTGATCAACATTTTCGAAGCTCAGCATTACGTTACTGAAGCTATCTTTGGTGTTATTAGGTTAGAGGCTAGGGTTTCAGCCATGTCTGTAGCAGCCAGGAGTTCCCTGTGGCTTAAAATTTGGTCTGCAGATTAGATTTCAAAGAAATCCTTGATTTCTCTTCCCTTTTTGGGCACTTCCTTATTTGGGCCAGAGTTGAAAAGACTTATCAGAGAGGCTACTGGAGGCAAGAGCACTTTATTGCCCTTAGTTCCCAAGAAGAAGCCTCAAGTCCGAAGGCACCGTCTTTTTTGTTCCTTCCAGACTGCGACGCACCCTCACCGCTTCCTCAGGCCCCGCTCTCCACCTCCAAGCCCAAACAGCAGCCAAACCCAAGTCCACCATGACTCGGCATGACTCGCCGAACCCCATGCGCCAGTGGGTGGCCTACTGCACCATTTTCTCAGTGTCTGGACAGACACCGTGGTGGATCTGTGGGTTTTCCAGGTGATTTCAGAGGGTTATAGGATTCCCTTCATGTATCTTCCTCCATTCAGGTTCTTCCTTTCTCACACACCTCAGTGAATGGAAAAACATTGTCTTTTCAATGGTGCCATCCAGACTCTCTTGGACAAGGAAGTTCTGGAACCAGTCCCCGACCTGGAAATAGGTTCCGACTTTTGTTCCAACCTGTTTGTAGTCTCCAAAAAGGACAGCGACTGCCGTCCCATCCTGGACCTCAAGGATCTCAATTTCTTCATGGTCAAGACTCATTATCACCAAGAGTCCTTAAAATCAGTGATTGCGGTGATGTTCCCTGGAGAATTTCTGGCCTCCTTGGATCTCCAAGATGACTATCTGCACATAGCCATTCATCCGGAGAGCCGTCTGTTCCTCACGTTTGCTTGTGACATGGGGCACTTCCAGTTTTCTGCTCTCCCCTTTGGTCTAACCACAGACCCCAAGGTTTTCACTTGTGTCCTGGGTGCATTAATTTCCGTTATGCAAGAGAAAGGCATTCAAGTCACTCTGTACATGGACGACTTGCTCTTGATGGCCCCGTCTCTGAAACTCCTTCAACAACAGGTCCAGGACTGTATCCACACTCTCACCCATCCCAGTGGATCCTGAACATGGACAAGTTGGGCCTGATCCCATCCCAGAGGTTGGCCTTTCTAGGTCTTCTGTTCGACACTCTGAAAGGCATGGTATTTCTAACGGATGAAGTAGTTCACCAGATCACCAACAAGGTTTCCTCAGTCCTGGCTTGAGATTCCACTCCGGCCAAGAAGCTGACATCTCTAGTTGGGAAGTTGATATCCAACGTAGAGGCGGTACTGTTTGCGATGGCTCACAAGAGGGAACTTCAGAGGTTTGTGATCCAGGTTTGCAGGGGGAACCTGGATGTCCTGAAGCTATCGGTTTCTCTCCCCTTACACATGGAGCTGAGTCTATCTTGGTGGCTAGATCTCTCCAACCTGAGGAAGGGCAGACCCTTCATAGTACCATTCTGGACCACGGTGACAACGGATGCCAGCATGTCTGGCTGGGGAGCGATCCTGTGGTCACCTGAATGTACAGGGTCGGTGGTCAGCGGAGGAGTCTCCCCTACCCATCAACGTCTTGGAACCTCGAGCGATATTTCACACTCTGAGATACTGGTCCTATCATCTCGAAGGATGTCCAGTTCGCGTCCAGTCCAACAATGCCTTGGCCATGGCTTACATCAACAAGCAAGGCAGAACAAGAAGTCTTGCAGCTTGGCTGGAGATCAAGGCTATTTTAACCTGGGCAGAAGAATATGTCCCTGCCATCTCTGCAATTCATATTCCAGGAGTAGACAAAATCTTAGCCAACTTCCTGGACTTTGCTCCTTGCGTCTCAGTAATCTTTAACTGTTCAGTGTCCATTGACACTTTGTTGTTTAGGGCTATCCTATGATCTGATTAGTCTGTATGAGCTCTGGTGACTTTGGGGACTTGTTAAATCCTTTTCTCTTAGTCCATATAGCTTACATGTCTCCCACTCTTTCAAGGGATCATGCTTGGTTCTCCTGTGATTGAACATTGGAGTTCCTTCAGGTTCATGTTCACATTAGTCTTCTTTTTCCTTCTTGCTACCTAGTCAATAGGTTAGTGTCTCAAATCTAACTTTTTGGGGATTGGCTGGTGACCAGCTAAGGAGGGAAGGAAGGCTTCACCCTGCATTATTTCCAAGAATTGTACTTAATTGTACTTAAAGGGGCGGCCGCCTTCACAGAGTTACCTGTAAGCTATATGGACTAATACAAAATGATTTAACAGATAAGACTAAAATTCTCCTATGTGTGACTTTGGACACTTCTCAAAATCAACTCTTTGTTAAAAAGTGAAAGTTTCAAATGCTATATCGAAAGAAAAGACAAGACAGTTAATACATCACAATTAGTAATTGAGAGAAAAACATTGGGTAAATGTAGAATCATAGTACAGGTAGCATATCTAGAAGTTACAGAGGTATCCAAGTTAAAAGTGACAGTTTTTATTTATAGAGATTCACTTATTTTCGTTAGAAAATATTTCACCAGGAAAAATAGATTGACATTTCTCGCATTTTCAAGTTATGTCCTTGAGAGCATTTACAGTACAAAGGTACACATCCTATATAATAATTCGCTAAAACGTGCGTAATGCCGCAGTCATGCGCAGTAGAGACTGCTGCTCGTGTTGCAGTCATGCGCAGTGGAGACTGCCTGCGCCACGGCTGATACAGAGCTGGACATTCAGAAGGAGCATCCAGCTCTGTATCAGCCGCGGAGCGGCAAGTCTCCACTGTGCATGACTGCCCCTCTATCGGCTGGCAGTGGCACTGTGGCCCATGTAACAGGCTCTTCAACTAGTTTATAAATAAATAGAAAAAATTAAAAATAAAATTTTTTAACACCGTAAGGTCCAGGCAAGGGACGACCACTGCACTTTTTTTTGGGGGGGCCATATACGTGACCAGTGATTACAGCATGGTGTGTAGCCATGCTGCAATTACAAACTTCTGTGACGTGTCAGGACACTCACCGTTCCTTAACGCCTGGACAGACATGACAGTCCTGGCACTTCGTGGGTCATTAAGGAGTTAAAGGGATAGTAACGTTTCACAAAAAAAGCAGCTCCGATTAATCTTCATAGTATTTGGGCCATAGAGAGAGTAATTTCAATACTGTCAGAGTTGTAGTTCAAGAGTAATTAAATGATAAAGTATCCCCCTCCCACCCCTTTTACCTAGTGTATGCCACCTACCCTCAGATGTGGAATCTGGTCTCTTGACCAGACAGGTCACAGCAAGGGACAATCTTCTTACTGTGAGCATAAGGAAAACCCTGCCCCTCTTGACAGGTTTTTCCCTTATGCTCATTGAAGATTGTCCCTATCTGTGAACAGTCTTTCTGCTCTGAGGTGAGCAGTGTTACATCAGTAAAAGGGGTGGGAGGGGGATATTTTATCATTTAATTACTCCTGAACTACAGCTCTGACAGTATTGAAATACACTCTCCATGACCCAAATACTTTGAAGATTATTTGGACACGATTTTATTGTGAAACATTACTATCCCTTTAAAGACAGTTCTGTGCTATCTTTAAATACAAGGGAGCAGTTATTTTTAGGTATTTCTCCTACTTTGTTCAAGTTTCATATGTAGAATTAATTTGTACATGACCGTCAGTTGCTTACTTACCCTTTAAAGACCGAAGGGTGAGCGAAAAATTGATTTACATTGTGTTATGCACCCTTCTGGACCTTAACCCTTTGATTGCCAGAGGGGCATGCAACACATTGCTTTGTAATGCGTTGCGTACCCCTTTAGCACTCAAAGGGTCAAAGAGTTAAGTATGGTTAGTCATGGTTGCACTACAGGTTTGAGAAGTCCTGAACTGGTACATGAGCAGAACAAGTAAAACAATAACATTTATATTGTACTTACAGGGTCATCAAATTCAAATATATTTCTCGCCATCTTTTATCTGTGAAAGAAAATTAAGGACAGTTAGAAACATGCCAAGAGAGATAGTGCAAATGGACCACAATTATATACTCATTTAGACATCTCCAAGAAAAGTCATCCAATATGTTTTTTTCATAATACAGATTACAGTAATGTCACTCAGTACATTTCAGATTACCGGTACACAGAAGGCCCAACATTTCAAAACAATTTCAAGGGACACCTTTCCCCAGAAGGTTGCATTAAAGGGATAGTAATACTTCAAAATTACTATCCCTTATATTGAAGCCCTTGAAAAACTGAATAAAATGCCACCAGCGGCATCTCTCAAACCTTTATGGTTTGCGAGATATCCACTTTTAAACTTCGCTCCCCCCTGCCTCTCCGCTGACGTCATTGTTTTTGCTGCAGCAGGGAAATCCGGTCCCGGGACTGGCAGAGGCTCTTTAGCAGAGCCGAGGTCTCGCTATGGAAGACAAGATCCTTCACCAAAACAGTCTTCTACGTGTGCTTGGTTACCAAGCACACATAGAAGACCGTTTTAGTGAAAGATAGTTTCTTCTATAACGAGATCTGGCTCTGCTGAAGAGCCTCCGCTTGATTCAAAGAAGGGATTTCCCTTCTGCAGCAAAAACGCTGACGTCAGCGTACAGGCAGGGGGGAGCGAAGTTTAAAAGCGGATATCTCGCAAACCATAAAGGTTTGAGAGATGCTACTGGTGGCATTTTATTCAGTTTTACAAGGGCTTCAATATAAGGAATAGTAATTTTGAAGTATTACTATCCCTTTAAAGGGTGTCATTAGTGGTGTGTAGCTCAACATCCCGCCAAAGACCTCATAAAACACTTAAAACTGCACTTATAAAACAAATCACACATTATCTACACCAATGCTACATGAACTTATATATTGTAAATAAGCAATATTAAAATTTAAGAAACTCATAACTTATAAACCTTGTAAAGTGGAACTTTCACCTTCTATAAAGTCGCCCTCCAATAATTAAGTATATGGCAACTAGCTTCATAATAGTTCTATTAGCGCTCAGAAGTACCCGATTCTGAAGTGATCCTTATTCTTCGGAGACTGACGGCCAGGCTTCTTGCTTTAGTGCTGTCTGAGAACCAGAGCCATCAGTCCCTTCTGGTGCCTTTTGGTACAGTGCAATGCCTCCTAGAGGAGACCGGGACTAATGGCACAGGCACATAGACGTCTCTAAGGCAAGATGTCTGCACTGGTGCCTGGCTTCGGGTCTCCAAAGACTAAGGATTACTTCAGAATCGGGTACTTCTGAGAGCTAACAGAACTATTATGAAGCTAGTCTCCATATAACAAATTATTGGAGGGAAACTTTATAGAACGTGAAAGTTTTGCTTTAACTCACTGAGTTCCAGAGAGGTGTGCATGACACTCAAAGGGTTAACCCTTTGAATGCCAGAGGGGTACGGAATGCTTTACAATGCGTTCTGTACCCCTCTGGCACTCAAAGGGTTAATGACAAGCACACTGCTTATAGGGTTGAAAATCAACTTTAAAAACAGGGACAGAAGGATCTGCCAACATGAAGCCAAAATTAGGAACTGTCCCTAGAAATCCAGGACAGTTAGCAGGTATAGACTACAGTACAACAGTTTTGTAGGCATTAAGCTAAAGTGATAACTCAATAACCTTTAATGACCAGAGGGCCGAGTAATGCATTACGAAAAAATTGATTGCACACTACTCTGGTTCTTAAAGGGTTAACCCTTTGGATAGAACAGATGTCTGGTTAATGATAAAAAATTGACTGTCCATCCCCGTCTTCTAACCCTTTCTTGTGTTTAGTGGACCGACAACGAATCTCAGAGTGCTGAAGCTGCTGTTCACCTTGATCTGCAATCTATGAATCAGTGTGAACTCTGGGTGAGGGTGCTTGTAAGTGCTGACTTTGAGTCAGAGTTTCAGGAGCTAGCCCCAAGTATGTAGAAAAATGAAAGTGTTCAATCACCACAAGTGAGAAGTTTTGGAATAGGTGAATATGTACTTTGCGTGACTAAAAACACTTCCTCAAAAAAAAGTGCGCACTTTGTGACTAATAGTGCAGTATGTTCAAAAGAAACGTGCAGGAGTTATGGGGCAAACCGTTTGCACTATAGTGGAGTACTAAACCTCCTGAAAATTCCCATCAATTTAATTGGGGTTTTTAACCCCTTGAATGCTAGAGAGGACTCCAGCGCATTGCGAAGAGGGGGAGAACTAAAAATTCACATTGATGTTAATGAGGATTTTAACCTGTTGAATGCCAGAGAGGTCTCCAATGCATTGCGAAGCAATGTGTTGGAGACCTCTCTCTCATTCAACAGGTTAAAATCCCCATTAACATCAATGTGAATTTTTAGTTCTCCCCCTATTGTGCAAATGGTTTGCCCCAGAACGCCTCCATAAGGGCCCTAGTCACCCAGCTAAAGAGGTGCAATTCTGGAATACACCAGTTTCACCATGGAGGGGTGGAGTAAACTTACCCATTGATTTAAGTTTGCATTTTAACCCCTTGAATACTAGTGAGTTATCCAGAGGACTGTAAGGCAATGAGTTGGAGGCCTCTCTATTTTTCAAGGGGAATTTCTATTTCTCCCTAGCTGGTGCAATTAGTTTTCCCCAGAATCGGTTACATCTTATTGAATACATCCCTAAAATCAGTAGCGGGCAGCAGGGGGAGCTGTGGCCTCATACGACCTTCAGAGGCTTCTCCTGTGGACCCTGGTAGTGGAAGGAGTTAAATACTAACATATCACAAAAACACCTTATTTCACACCCTGTGTTTAACTCAAAAAGCCAACATCCGCATTCTCTTCCCTCAGCATACACTCATACTGTTCCACCTGAACCCCACTGGTGTTAGACAGGTGTCCAAAACACTATGAAGCAAAGCACTGGAGACACCTCTACCATCCAAGTGGTTAATCAACTTTTTTCAATCCCTATTTAAAATGTGTAAGTATACTGTGAGGTATTTAAATGGACTTGGAGGCCAAATATGCAGTCCTTGCGGTGAATAAGGTTGTCTGCTACTGCTGTTTGTTATGTGTGTGCACATTGCAAAGGTATACCAAAAGACAATATTTGTTTGAGCCACTCCAGTATACATTATTTTACTAGAAAATCCTAAAACTAGGTGAGATAAAAGCAGATACACTTTCCATTGCTAGTCTGTGGGGCTTCTGCACTAAGCTCTCCAACTTGAAACTGAGGCTTTATAAAATAACATAGGAATTTAAGAGTTTATCTCACTTGAGTGTTTACCTTGCCTTTATCTCAGCTTAAGCCACACTAACGCAGTGATGTTGCACTGCTGATGTTGCTCGTGAAAGATACACTTCTAGGCATATGGTGTTATTCACATGGGTAACTATCTCCTCTTATGAACTTGCCCAACTTTTGCATAAAGCACCTTCACTGCTTTCACACAGAAACACAGTACAGATGAAAAAGAAAGGTCTGTATCACATCGTGTGGAGTATGTAGAAGAACTTTAGAGGGGAACATTAACCTCTTAAATTAAAAGTTTTTACCATATGTTTAGTTATTAAAGTAGTATTAGGAAACATGTTTTTTTTTTAATTTATGTACTTTTAAAAATATTTAATCATCAAGCTGTGCACTTCCGCATAATGCAGCACCCTGAATCTTCATGGCTTCCCAGTGCTACTTAATTCTCCTCCCACCTTCCTGCCAGCTGCCCCAGGGAGCAGCGTGTTCACACTTTCCTATGGTGTGGTGTGAAGCACTTCTATCATTACACTAAGCTCCAGTTATCATTATACTAAGCTTACAACCTCAGTATAATGATAACCAGAGCTTGCATTAAAGATACAAGCAATTCACACCGCACCGAAGGGATGCGTGAATGCTCTTCTCCCTGTGGCAAATGGGAGGGAGGTGGGAGGAGAATTAAGTAGCACTGGGAAGTCATGAAGAGCTGTGCCAAAGATTCAGAGTGCCGCATTATGTGGAAGTGCACAGCTTGAAGATTAAATTTCTTTGGAAGTTCGTAAATTAAAAAAACAACAAAAAAACAACACTTTTCCTCATACTATTTTAATAACTAAACATATGGCAAAAATGTTTTAATAGGTGAATGTTTCCCTTAACATGAGTGATGCTGGAGGTTGCAATGTTCATTGCAACCTACAATGAATGGCTGACCCAGGTAGGCACCAGCAAATAATAATTAGGTTGGTGCCCATGTGGGCAGGCTGTCAGACACACCCTTTGTGTGATCAGATAGGAGGTTGAATACTGGAAACAGGTGAGTATACAACACAAGGCTGCTACAGTTCTGTCATCCCTATAAGACAGCACTAATGGTACGCTGAAACAATATCACCACCATGTTTGTTTCACAGAAAAATATCTAAGCAAGTTTTAACTGAAGTGATAGTATTGTCTATTTAAAATTAGTTACCCGAGTCTTCTGTATATTAAAAGGAACATATTGCGCTATGTCTAAGCTCTTACTTCTTTGTAGTTCAAAAGTTACGAAGCATTGAAGATCCACCACCGCCCCTTCTCCCCACGTCTCTTAGAAGATGCAGGCTGTTCAGGACAGCTGCAGCAAGGGACAAACTTCAGTAAGCAAAGGGGAAATTCTGCCCTTCTTCGTCAAGGGGAGCAGGATTTCCTTTATACTTACGGAAGTTTGTCCCTAGCTGCAGCTGTCGAGTTGCACGACCCGATCTCAGATGCCATAGGAGGTGGCCAGAAGGGAGCGAGCAGGAGATCTTCAGTGCTTCGTAACTTTTGACCTACAAAGAAGTAAGCACTTATACATATCGCAATATGTTCCTTTTAATATACAGAAGCCTCGGGCAATTAATTTTAAAGAAACATTACTATTCCTTTATCTGTAAAACAAGCTAAACTTGTCGAGATGACAGGTCCAGTTTAAGGAGTGCTTTATAGTAAAAATATTCGTATGCTGTGTACAGTTTGCAATGGTAGATTAAAGATTTCTTATTTGATATGGTACATATTATTTTAGATAGTTTATAGTTGTACTTTACCACAGAGTTATGGACACTGAACATTTCTTTCTTTCATGCATTTTTTTGTTTTGGGTAGACATACCTGACCACAATATGAAGTGCACCTACCTAAGCAAATCCTATAGGTATAACTGCCCTTTAACCCTTTGAGTGCCAGAGGAGTAAACAACACATTGCTCTGTAATGCGTTAAATATCCCTCTGGCACTCAAAGGGTTAACATGAGTTAACATGATGCATTGAACACATCTCTAGAAAACGAGTGGTTAAAAAAATAAGAAGTCAACAGTCTCTTTTGTGATGTAATTACATAGGAAGTGTTGTATATTCAGATGTGTAGTTTATCTCCCTTTCTGTATGGTGCGGAATATAATAGCAAGCTAGAAAAAAGAGGATTTTAGTCTTACCTGTTAAATCCTTTTCTCTTAGTCCATACAGGTTACTGGTAACTTTAGGTAGGTGATCAGCCCCTTTAAATAGACAGGAACAATTCTGAGAAGTGACTGCTGGGTGGAGCCTATCTACTCTCCTTAACTTGCAGCTAGCCAATCCCCATACAGTAAGATTTGAAAACTAACTATTGACTAGGTAGTAAGAAGGTAAAGGAAGACTACTGTGTGCATGAACCCGAAAGGACCCCCACGTTCTGCCACAGGAGAATCAAGCATGGTCCCTTGACAGAGTGGGAGACCAGTAACCTGAATGGACTAAGAGAAAAGGGTTTAACAGGTAAGACTAAAATCCTCTTGTCTCTGTCGTCCAATACAGGTTACTGGTAACTTTGGGATGTCCACATTTAAGTTCTCCAGGGCGGGAAGAAAGCAAGGACCAGGTGCAGGCCCCCAAAATCAACAGAGCACCAATGATCCAACAGATCATGAATAGCGCAACAATAACCACAAAGTGTTAACAGACACCAGACAGGGGTAAAAGCAGACCCCAGGAACTTTTACACAGCACACTGAACTAGAGCCAACAGGGCTCAGAACTGAAAGAGTACTGAGAGACTAATGAGATCCTATACAGGCAAAGCTGCCTCCAGGATCTTCCTCCCAAATCACATCCACACAGTAGTGTTTCGAGAAGGTATGCACAAATAACCAAGTGACCACCTTGCACAACTGATCAGCTGAGGCATGAGTCTCGTAGGCCCAAGATGCCCCAATAGACCTTGTAGAATGAGCTGTGACCCGAAAGGGAACAGGCTTCTTCTTAAGTTCATAAATCTTATGAATAGTAGACTTGATCCAAGAAGCAATAGTTACCTTGGAAGCAGGCTTCCCTGCCCTGGGACCCTCAGGAATGACAAAAAAAAAGTGTCAGACTGCCTCAATGGCTCAGTGCGATGCACATAGAACTTGGGACAATGCACAACATCCAACAGGAGAAGATCCTTCTCCTTGTCAGAAGCAGGGTTAGGGCAGAAAGAAGGAACCACAATCTCCTGATTACTGTGGACCTCAGGCACCACTTTCAGGAGAAACTCCTGCGAATAGCGAAGCACCAACCTGTCCTTGTGAAACACCAAAAAGGGTGGCCTACAAGACAGGGAATGCAGCTCCGCAACATGGCAAACAGACACGATCGCCAGGAGAAAATCCATCTTCTACATCAGCAGACAGAGAGGAATAGTAGACAATTACTCAAAGGGAGGGCACTGAAGGACACCCAAAACCAAGTTAAGGTCCCACTGAGGAGTGGGAGTCTTAAACACAGGACGTCTATGAGCAACGCCTTGGAAGAAAACCTTGACATCAGGAAGAATAGCAAGGCGCCTCTGAAAGAAAACTGAGAGCGCAGAATTCTGAACCTTAAGAGAACTCAGACTGAGACCCTTATCCACACCATCCTGGAGGATGGAAAGGACCGTAGGAAGATCAAAATCCTGAGACAGGTCCCTATCAGTAAACCAAGATAGAAAGGTAGACAAACTCGATGGTAGGCCTTAGAGAAAAGCGGCTTACGGGCACTAAGAATAGTAGCCACCACACCAGAAGAAAGTCCTTTCTTCTTCAAAATTGAGGATTCAATCTCCATGCCGTCAAAGCCAGACGATGAACATCCTCCTTCCACAGGTAACCCTGTAGATGAAGATCCGGATGGGAGGGAAGCCGAAGAGGTTCTGCCACTGAGAGATTCAGAAGCTCTGGAAACCAAGCCTGCCGAGGCCAGTACAGAGCACTAGAACAAGTCAGCAGACCCAATAAACACCGGTCCCAGTAGGGAAAGTGCCTCAACACTCCATAAGATGCTAGCCAGCAGCAAAAGGGTTACATTACCACAGAGACTTCCTCCAAACACCCCACAGACAGATAAACTCAATGAGTGCAAAAGTATGTAATGTGAACTCAAAATGAGACCCCTGTGAGGAGGGGAAGCATGGGACATGTGGACCTCAGCACTCAAAGGGTGCTCACCTTTTTCTGCAGATCTTCTGTCTTCAGATTACCATATATCAAGAAGAAGCCTCAGTGGGCAACTCCTGGGGAAAGAACAAGATTTTCCCCCAGGGCTTAGGTCCACAAAAGCACCTGGTAAACTGAGCTATCCACATTTGTGCAATGGTAATTGTATGTATATCTTTATTTATATGGCGCCACACAGTGTACGCAGTGCCTTACAATGGACGTTACAATAAATAAGAGGGGATATAATAAGTGCAACATTCATAGAAACAATTGGAGAGAGGTCCCTGCCCCAAGGGGCTAACGGTCTAAATGGGTAAAAATGGGAATTGTTAGTGATGGTAATCCGCCTAATGGTAGTATCCCATATCTGACAGAAAAATAATAAAAAAAGCTAAAACTATAGCAGAACTGTTCTCTTGCCTTGTCTCTTGACCAAAGAACAAATCTTACTGGATGGGGATTGGCTAGCTGCAAGCTAAGGAGAGGACGTAGGCTCCACCCAGCAGTCACTTTTCAGAATTGTTCCTGCCTACTTAAAGGGGCTGATCGCCTATCCAAAGTAACCAGTAACCTGTACTGGACGACAGAGAAACATGAAAAATATATTAGCATGTACATTATTTAGCTGATTTAATTGATAAATATCAGAAAACAGCATCAATACATATAAAAAAAAGATAGTCCTGAGAGGACAATGTAAGGCTAGATCCAGATGGGTGATTTTACTGCTCTGCTATATAGTGCCAAACAAGCCACCCATGCTAACCTTACCTGCACTATCCCTGCATTCCCAATGGACCACCATGGCGATACGCTTTGCAAAAACCTTCCTGTATCCTGTTTTGAACACAGGAAAGTTTCAGCAAGCTGTCTTTAGGCTTGGAGACATGAGGCAAAATCGACTGTATGAACAGCCCATTCCACAGTAATGGGGTACAATTTTGTGCACTTAGTGCAGTATAAGAAACACTGATATAAAAATGCATGTTTGAGTCAAGCCAAAGGTCCCTTTCACATAGGTGACTCTGTCACAGCGACAGCAGCACATTTCACATGGACAGAGAGAAACAATTTGCCACAACTTTCCTCCCCCAGCTCGATAACACAGCTACAAATTTGTATCACGGCATTGGAAATGCACTGAAATCACACAACTATCAGAGGTAGCTGTGTTTTTCCCTGCAATTTTGTAACTGCTGTTTAAATTGAGAGAATGTAATGCTGGGAAAGTCTTGCTACACTGTAACACTAAAATTGCACCAACATTTTCACTTGCTACAAAAAGGTCGCTGACCATGTACAAAAGCCCTTAGTGTTCTGTTTGTTTCTCATTAGTTTAGCACCAAGCAACACTTAGCAGCTTTCCCTCTGTTGAAGATTATGAGATGTTGTGTGAACAATGCTGATACTGAATTGGTATCTCTGACTAGGAAAACCAACATACTCATTTGTCTTTGGGTGGGCACATGGCAGCTACCAACAGGGAAATAAATATTTTTACTTATAAAGGGATGGCAATGCAGTTACTAATTTTCCGGTATGTATTTATTGATGTCATATTCTGTTTTTTTACTCTGTATAGCATAGGAATGTAATGTGCAGCCCATGGGACAAATGAAGCTTGCCTGAGCTCTAGGTGCAGCCCTTATAGTATAGTAACCCACCTGACCCCATATACCCCTCTGTTATCCTTCACGAGTCCCTGCTCATCCACTGTATCCATGTGCCACGCCAAAAACTCAGCATTGCTCCTTCCCTTGTCTCCATGATTTAGAGTATTGCCATGTTGTCTTAATTTACTGCCCCCTATTGATCTCCTCTAATTATATATTACCCTGCTGGTTTCATTTAATAATCTATTGGTCTCACATAATGGTAAATTGCATTGATGATCTACCGTAATAATCTTATTTGTAATGGGAAATGGACTGCCAGTGTACTGAGATGTATATTGCTGAGCTGGACTCTACAGATGTCTGAGGACCACTGTTAAAAATATTTGGACATCCATGCAATATAGCTGCTTTTACTCTATGCCTTTTTCATGAGCCCTTCTTCTCATTCTGTGTGTGCGTGCGCATGCGTGCCGACTGTGTTACAGGCAGAGTCGTATTATATAAATATATATATATATATATATATATATATATATATATATATATTGCAAGGTTTACACTCTTGAGTAAAACAAGGGTACTTCCACTGCTAAGAGCTGTATTATTCAAAAGTTATTGCATTTCAAACATTAATATATATATATATATATATATATATATATATATTACATTTTAAGTATTACTGTCCCTTTCAATGATATGAGAACCCTCTACCTGCATTCTGTAAAAAAAGCCTGTGACAGAACTGTATCTGCATAGGGTAATAATAACTCTCCCTCTATTCAACTGCTCCAGCTGTTTCTTTGTAGAAAAAAAAATTATATATATAAAAGAAGACTTTCTGCCTGCAAAACACACCCAGGGGCAGCAGTAAGGAGGAGTTACCGCTGCCATTGGGTGATTCCATTGAGGTGTGATTTTCACAGGAGTTACCTGTGAAAATCATGCAGGGGGCTGTGCAGCCCCCACTATCCAGCCCGCCACCCAATATACAACTGAAGAAAAAAAATGTCTGTAACTCGCTCATATACCACAGACACACACAAAAGCTCCACACACAAGCCCCACAAACAAACCACAAGCCCCACACATACACACAAGCCCCCCACCACACACACAACACAGACACATCACTATTTCAAAAAAAATTATGCTCTGTGGCCACTCACACACAATGTATGTGTGTCTATGTATTTTTGCTTGTCTACGACTATTTATGTATGTATGTGTCCACTATATGCTACAACTAACACATCCTTCACAACAGTTCTATCCACAAATTCAACATAACAACATAAACAACAACTATCATAGCTCTATACAACGATTAAACAAAAAAGTGACGGGCAACGTCGTCCCACACTGCTAGTATATATATATATATATATATATAAAGAGAGAGAGAGAGAGAGAGAAAGAGAGAACAGTGCAAGACACAGACATACATAGTTCTTGTGCTCCTATACAGATACAGCTGTGTATCACACTCCTTCCTGTTACACTTGTCCATAGAGTTTCCCTAAGACTAGGGACAAGGAGGCTCCACTTCCTATCGCTGAGAGGTGACTGGCTCTCTGGGAGCTTTGATTGACATCTCAAACCCCATTTAACCAGGGCACTTGCACTAAACCAAAATCTATTCTAGTATTTAATGGGTTAAAAGCATTACCGAAATGAATGAGGATTTGGTTAACCCTCTGAGTGCCAGACGGGTACATAACACATTGCTTTGTAAGGTTAATTTTACTTTAATTTCTATGGCGCCCTTTGTTTGCTCCAGAATTGCTCTTCTTTTATAGTTAATGCCAAAGGCAAGAAAAACCCCAAGAATAGTTTATCTTTAAAATGTTTCCAGAACCTTTCTCCCGGCCTTATCAATGAGCAAAGAAAGGGCAAGTAACCAGGCTTCACCGCATATGAAACCTGTGACAGTTTCACAGAGTAAAAAAAAAGGAAGTAGCCAAAGGAAACAAACCTCCTCCCAAGTCTCAGATCATGGCGTATACAGACCGCATTGAAAGTATGATTTCAACTAGCTAGAAGCTATACATTCAGAAATAACTGAGCTCTCAGATACTGTATAACTGTCATGATGCTAAAGAGATAAACTCATATAAAAATGTAAATAGGTGTGGTAGCTATAAAGAGAAAGTACACCACAAACTAAAGCCTCAATTACAATTTCAGCTGACAAGAATTATGAAGATTTTATCTAAAACTAGTGTACAAGCCCGTGTACACGGGCCAAGGTCCGGGTGATGTGTCACTGCTCCGGTCCCGCTCTGCGTACTGCTGCTACCTCACTGCTCCGGTCCTGCTCTGTGTACTGACGCCGCCTCGCTGCTACAGTCCTTCTTTGTACTGACGCCGCCTCACTGCGCCACGCAATGCAGTCAAGCACAGTACTGCCCGAACGCGGGCAGTCTTTACTGCGCATGATGGTTTCTGACAAACATCGCTAGTGTTTTATTATATAGAATATTTCCAATGAAGTCTTTGAATAAATTTATGGGATAAGGCTTTGGTAAAGTTATCAACTGTAATGGAATCTAGGCCTAATTTCAGTTTTATTAACAATGGTGAAATCTTTCCTGACACCAACTGTTGTGGAGTACATAGACTTAATACCACCAAAATACATAGGGATTGCATCCATTTCCTTAATTCATTAAAATTGATTTTACTTTCCACAATATGAAGTTTACCATCAAACTAAGCAAGTTTAACTGTCTCCCTGATTATACACAAAATGGGAGGATTTCTCTCTTGCTGGAGGCCTAGTCCATTTTGCACAGCATTAGTACTTGTCCATTTGTGATCTCTTTGCTTTGTTTCTTTCATTTTTTTCTTTACCCAATTAAGCCAGTTTACTCAAATTAGTTTTACTGCGCCAGTTGTTGGAATTGTGTTAACGAAAAATGAACACATCAATGAAAGTGAATCTCATGTACTTAACAGTTGGTTTCTAAAAATGGATTTATTCCAAGCTTGTATTTTTTAATTCTATTTATTTTTTTGTTTTATTCTTATATAGACTCCTATTCAGATGACATTTTGTTTAATTTGTGTTTGTGCTGATTGTAATAAGAGTTAAGAGTTAAGTTGAGGTCAGTTCCCACTGCTTTTGTATTAAAGTGGAACTACCACCTTTATAGAACTTTAGCTTCAATATCTCTCAATCTGGCGACTAGCTGCTTAGTAGCGCTAGTCGCCATAATTATTACCTTGTTTAATAGATTCATCAATTCTTCCGGGGCTGAAAGGCAAGATGGATCACAGACATCTTGCCATAATGACGTCCGCGTGCCTGCTCTGTCAGTCACTTCCAGAGCCAAATGGCAGCTAGTCGCCAGATCGAGAGTTATTGAAGCTAAAGTTGTTTAAAGGTGGTAGTTCCGCTTTAATAAATGGCTGATACCTCATTTAAGTCCATTACAGACAGTAAAGCACGATAACGTGTCAGACCCCTGTCAAGATTTCTATGTGTATCAGAGACCTGCAAAAGGAACCAATGTAAACTCCCATGGATCATATAAGATTAAATTTAAAACCTCAGGAAAAAGGGAGCTACTAGCATGCAGTTCAGGCCCTACATGACACATATTGGAAGGGACGATGTACCTATAATTACTTGTTACTCGTTACTACAGCAGCCTTGTCCCACTGCCACCAGCAGCTCTTCTGTGCTCTGTCTGCTCAGGCACACATTACGACAGAGCTACAGCTGGGGCAGGCTAAATGAGGATTGGCTAGCTGAGGCAACTTCAGGCAGGAAGCCTCAGCAGTCAGAATTGTACTTTTTTTCTCAAATCTGCTGTACAACCATTAGGTTCATGCAGGGCTGGTGGCCACATGCAGCCACCATTTCCGCATTTCTCTTTGTGGCTGTATGTGAACACACTGGTGGCTGCACTTGAGAATTGCTGTTCTAATAACTTTTGTGACTGACTGCACAACAGACTCATAAACTGCCATGTAGACACTTCATGTTACAATATGAGTTTTGTGAAACCCAAAAACTTAATGCACACTCTAATTATATAAAAAATAGTTTATTGCCCATGGAGACTTAATAGTTTTTACCTCTTCAAGGACCAGAGGGGTGTGCAAGGCATTGTGAAGAAATGCTTTCAACACATCTCTGATCCTTAAAGGGTTAATGAACAATAAAAGCATCTATATTATTTCTATCACTAGAACATGTATGAATGTTTGTGTTTCACAGAGCTCATATTTGATATTGTTTGTATATTCATTCTACCTTGCAGTTGGAGAAGTCACTCTATAGCTACGTAAGTGTGTCACCTTCATGCTGCTTTGCTGCAAACAATAGATTGTATTCACAGGCAACAAGCATGGCGACAGTCCCACATGCGAACAGACCCATAAAACAGCATGATAATACCATGTGTTTTTTCATCGAGTTTTGGACACCATATCTATGTCACCTGTGTCAACATTGCCTGAAAGTTAACTGAAGAAAATTACGTTGAGAAGGCAGAGTGCCTTCAAAAAAGTGTTTTAATGATAAATATCCCACCTGGTGTATCAATTGCATGCCCTCACACCTGAAAACAGGATGCATTGCTTGGTGTTTTTTCTTTAAGCCATTTGTTCTGGGGTTTATTACTTTCAAAGTGTATGGAGCCATGGAATATATCTATACCTACACATTACTTATTATATACAATCAGAGGAAAACAAAAACATAAAGAAATCAGACAGACAAAAGTATTAGAAGTATTAGAAGTCAGACAAACATATTAGAAGCCAGGCAAAAGAATTAGAAGTATCAGAAGTCAGACAAAAGAATTAGAAGCCAGAAAAAAGTATTAGAAGCCAGAAAAAAGTATTAGAAGCCAGATAAAAGTATTAGAGGCCAGTGAAGTTGTGTACACAGGTACATATATAAAATACTGAGCTATTTCCTAATTTGTTTTTCAGGACTTACCAGGAAGCTGTCCGATTTTCTATTTACTGTTTTTGTTTGTATTTGATCTGTTTTATTTGATAGTTGTTTCAGTTTCAATCTGTTTCAAACTGGTAACAACTAGGGTCACTTATGAGTCACTCAGGTCTACTGCAGGCCATTCATTGTGAAGAGGTGTGACCTATAAGCCGACTTCAACAAATTATATTATGCAGGAAATTGCAGACAAAGTTGCAAAAAATAAATACTTGACTACTGTATGAAGAAAACTTACCTAGTTAAGACAAAGTGTTATATCAAATAATATCAGCATATTACTAGAGTAAGATTCCCATTTAAAAGGTTTGTAATGTCTACAATAAAGTTTATCTCCGAGTCATCTCTATTGTAAACATAACAATTTGCGCTATGTTTAATAACTTACTGTTTGTCAGTTCAAAAGGTATTCAATGTAAAAGGATCCCAGTCCCACCCCTTCTGGCCACATCCCCTTAAAGCTACAATCCAGTCGGGGTATCAGTCGGATGCAGCGAGGGACAAACTCAGTGAGTATAAGGAAAACCCTGCCCCCCCCCCCCCCCCGGACGAAGGAAGGCAGGATTTTCCTTTGATTGTCCCTTGCCATCTGGGCCACGCTTAGATGCAGCGTGATGCGGCTAGAAGGGGCAGGAGCCGTAAGTTATTAAAGCGGAACTATCACTTTATAAAAAGTCCCCCCCAAATGATAAGCCATATGGCGATTAGCTTCTTAACAGTGATATTATCAGGCACAAGTACCAAGATCTGAAGCAATATTTCTTTTCCTGAGACTGACGGCCACGCTTCTTGCTTGGAGCCGTCTGCGTGCCTGCACCGTCAGTCCCTTCTGGTACCTTAAGGTACCATGCAATGCCTCCTAGAGGAGACCAGGACAGACAAAGCAGGCACGCAGATGTCTCTAAGCCAAGATGTCTGCATGCAAGCCTGGCCGCTGGTCTCAGAAGAAGAAGGATTACTTCAGAACGCGGTACTTGTTCCCAATAATATCACTATTAAGAAGCTAATCTCCATATGCCTAACTATTGTGGGGGGACTTTATATTTAGGGAGGTAGTTCTGTTTTAAACATAGTTCAAAGTGTTATGTTTACAATAGAGAAGACTCAGACATAAACTTTATTATAGACATTACTATCCTTTTAAGGCACCAGCAGTTTAGATGTCTTTGGCTGTAGAATGCAATCTAGAATATGGTCAGGTTCACATTTAAAGGCAAAGTGGAACAATTCTAGGACAGACCAACTGAACCAATGAACAGCCCATTAATTTAGATGATGTGTTTAACCCAATGAAAGCTAGAGAGATCTCCAGCTCATTTTGAAAATTGTTGTTCCTCCACTACAGTGCAGTAGATTCGATCTAGAATTCCTTGTTTGCTTTATATATAAGGCCCATGGTGCTATCAGGAGATATAGAGCAGTGGCTCTTAAATTATGTGTTTTGGTGGCCACCAGTGTAGCTACAGCCATGTTCTGGCAAAGGGAGAGTTCATTTAGTGAACATATATGAGCATATGGAGGCACTAGAGGTTAGGAGGCTACAAGGTGGCATGGAGTGCTATTACAGGGCACACTGAAGTGACTAATCACAGGCAGAGGAAGACACAATGAGACTCCAGGTGACACATTACTTTTATGGGAGAGGGTACAACTACACATATAAACAAATGAGAACTAAGGCATGGATGTGAGTTATGAAGATCACTTACTAATGCAGTACTCTTCTCTGGTGGTTTGTCTGCCAAATCGAGTGTCCAAAAAATTAAGTGACCATGTGTACGAACCATGTGATTGACAAACAGGCAGGGACTTTAACCTCTGCGCATCCAGTAACGTGCCAGGACCCTCACGGCTGTCTGGCATTTAAGGACCAGTACGGTCCTGGCATGTCACATACTTTTTACTCACAGCGCTGCTGCAGGAGTGCTGTGAGTAATTGCAGCAATGTGTTACTTTTAATATATGATAAAGAAAATTTGGCGAAAATACTTTTATAACAGACATTAGTATCCCTTTAAAATATGTTAACTCTGAGTCAGTATACAGAAAAACCAGAGGCTGACAATGACACAAGATACTTGCGAACTAAATACTTCAGTAGAAAAGAAATTGGAGCAAATCTTTACAATCACAATGTAATTATGGACCAGAATTTTTGCTTATACATATATTTTGCTATATGTTTTGTGCCAATGCACACAAAAAGTTGCATTGTAGATAAAGTCTAAGGGCCATATGTTTAAAGAAGTAGCGAAATAGCTTTTGTCGTTTGTAAAGACTTTTCAGAGTACAGTGTCGTTGGGATCATTCATATTTTCAGAGTGTCGGTTGTGATTAGAAATATGTCGTTTGTCCTGACTGAAACTGTTCTGTGTAACAACAAAACAATGTCTTACATGATGACAAAAATGTCTTAACTAACAACAAAAATGTCTTAACTAAAGACAAAAATTCTCACATTCAGAACTTCACTTTCCCTCCAATTTTTTCTTAACGTACAAATTTTGTCTTTTGCAAGACTTTTTTTGTCGTTAGTTACGACAAATTTTCTTTTCCTCTGTACAACAATGGAGACTAGTTTAGCCACGCCCCTTTGCCCATCAATTCTGGAGTTGTGTCGTACACAACAGACATTACTAGATTTTTGTTGTATACTCTATAGAAAATATGTCGTTCATGCATACTATTACTTATTTTTGTCTTTCATAAGACTTTTTTTGTCGTTATCCCTTTGAACATATGGCCCTAAGTGTGTTGTTAAAGTTGTTCAATGGAATACATGCATTCCTTTATGCAACTTTTCCCATGCATACGTCCCAAGTGTCCCCCGTTTAGGAGGGACAGACCCTCTTTGAGGCTAAAATCCCTCTGCATCTCTTTCCCAACCTGGTGTTCCTCTTTTCAGATCAGACTGTATCGTGTGTGTATATAAGTGTAGCACATTGCTCCACTGCAATAATACTCACATTAGTGTTTGTTTAAACTTCAGCACATGTGTTTTTATAAATCAGCCTGTGTAAATAAAATCCTTTGGTTTTGCTCTAAATCATTTATTCATTTACACAAAGAGATGTCAACAAGTCATAAAATAACCTAAAAAAATTCTTCTAATGTCCCGTCCACCGTCCAGGATCCCACCAACACCCTCTAAAACATAAAGTGTGCCTCTTTGGCAATTTGAAATGATGGGAGGTATACTATGTGCAAGTAATTTTGACCCTTTGAATGCCAGAGGGGTACTTGCGTTTAAACGTGTTTATCTTTATTAAAGGGATAGTAATACTTAAAATATAAAAACATATATGTTGTAGGGTTTATCCCCTGAGTAAAACAAGGGTACTCCCACTGCTGAGAGATATTTTATTAAAAAACTTATAACAGCTCAAACTTGAATTTTTTAGTGCAATATCATATTGGCCTGAAAATTTACAGTGGCGCTGTTGCTACACCACCCTATGGACTGCTCTGGTCTCTAGACCATAAATCTCCATAGGATGGTATAGCAACAGCACCACTGTAAATTTTCAGGCCACTGTGATACTGCACCTAAAAAATTCAAGTTTGAGCTGTTATAATTTTTTAATAAAATATCTCTCAGCAGTGGAGTACCCTTGTTTTATTCGGGGGACATAAACCCTACAACATATATTTTTATACTCTATAAAACAAAAGCTCAAAACAAGAATATTTAAAAGCAGAGTTTATTCCTAAATATAAACTATTATACACCATATGATTGTGCTTACAAGATAAAATCAAAAGTTTGGCTTATCTGACTCCTCCAGTTCCCCTTCAGTACCAGGCTCCCCCTTTCCCATGGGACTGTCCCTTTCGTGAATGCTATAGTGACTGCTGATATCTGTCACCTCCACACTCCCATGCAATCCTCTGTGGCTTATCCCTCCGGTGCCGGGAGCATCTTATGCTCCTCCAATCCGGTCCTGGTTCATTGCAGGAGATCAGACTTGTATTGTCAATAGTGCCGACGCGTATCGCAGACGTCACCGTCTGCTTCCTCAGCCCTGGTATTTGGTGTTTTCTCAGTTGGACTAACAGCTTATATTTAATGACAAGCTTTGGAGAGATCAACTCTCTTCCTCCGGTCCAGAAGTACTGAATCACAATATTTGTAAAACAAGGCAGAGTTCTAAAGTTAGATAAAAATCTAGGCTACAACAAGGAAAGTTAGGAGAGGGTGAGGAAGGTGATAAAAGAACATGTAAAATCTCTGGTATAATGTGCACCTGTGTATAATACGCAGGTGTAAATTATACCCATGTTTTTTTTTGTAAAATATTTAGTTTATGTATATAATGTGCACCCCCTTTCCCTTCTTCTATCCCCAAATAATTAAATATCCCCTTCAATTTCTCTCCTCCTTCCCACCCTCCCCACTCCTCAATACCACTACCCCTTTCCGTCCCTGTACCAACTCCCAGAACCTCCCTCCGGAGGCAGCTGGGACACTGGTGCAGCAGGCAACATTCTTGCATTCACCGCCCATTTCCTCCACTACCTGTGTGCCCCCTTTTCCCTCTCTGAACCCACCTGCATAACCAGGACCCCCTCAGGAGGCAGCCGTGACACTAAGGCAGCAGGTGACATTCTCACATTCGCTGCCCGCTTCTCCATTGCTGGAACTCCTCTCCAGCAGAAGCAGATTGTGCGCTGTCAGGATCTTCAGGTCCTGAGAGGGCACTACCATAGATTCAAGACACTACCATAGATTCAATGTGCAGATCTATGCACATTGAACCTATGGTAATGCCCTATTAGGACCTTCAGGTCCTGACAGGGCACAACCTATTTCCACTGGGGAGGAGTTCCAGCAGCTGGGGAAGTGGTTGGCAAATGCAAGAATGCTGCCTGCTGTCCTAATGTCCTGGTTATGCAGGTGGCTATGGAAGGGAAAATGGAGCACACAGCGGTACTGAGGTGGAGGAAGGTGGAAAGGGGAAGAGAGAAAATGAGGGAAGCATTTTAAAGCGGAACTACCACCCGACAAAATCTTTAGGTTAACTAAGTAAGTAAGTCCCCATCTGGCGACTAGCTGCTTAGTAGCACTAGTCTCCAGAATAATTACCTTATTTAATAGATTTCTGCTCTCTTCCATGGGTGACAGGTAAGACAGAGCACAGACATCTTGCCATTGTGACGTCCTCGCGCCTGCGCTGTCAGTCCCAGCCAGAGCCAAACGGCTCCTAGCAATGCCTCCTAGACCCGGCTGGGACTGACAGCGCAGGCAAGATGTCCGTGCTCCGTCCTACCTGTCACCCATGGAAGAGAGCAGAAATCTATTAAATAAGGTAATTATTTTGGCGACTAGCGCTACTAAGCAGCTAGTCGCCAGATGGGGACTTAGTTAAGCTAAAGATTTTGTCGGGTTGTAGTTCCGCTTTAATTGTTGTTGTTTTTTTTTTTTTTTTTGCATTTAGTTTTTTCATTCGTGTATAATGCACCCCCCCTTACTTCACATAAGATGAAATGGGGTAAAAATGTGCATATTGTACCTGAGATTTTACTGTATATCTGGAATGGGTAATAAATAAAGTGTGTCTGAGCAGAGGTCTGGATGCAGAGCTGAGACGATGACAGGGATGAGAAATCTACAGTTCTAATTAGTGCATCAGCATCTATATCAACTGATGACACACCATGGGTCTTATGTAGTAAGGCAATAAAGGCAACTACAGTGCAGTTGGTTTGCTTAAGAACCTCACTTTTTCTTAATAAATCTGCATCGCTGAGTACCAGAGAAGTCGCCAGCACTCTTTGGAGGAATGTGTTGCCTACCTCTATCACCCAAGCATTCAAGTAAAACTGTTAATTTGTAACAAATATGTGAATTTGGGGAGCAGTGTGGGATGTAAAAACATAAAAAAGGCACTTGTAAATGAAAAAGTATAGGCAATTTGTATATACTAAGCGCATGCAGAATAAGTGTTCCAACACATTTAAATAAAAAAAGTGCCCAAAATTATACCTGAAAGCTCTTTCAAAATAATCTGATTGTTACAAAGTAACAATGAGATTTGTAGTCCCCAATGAGAGTTGTAGTCCCCAACAGCTGGATAGCCAAATGAATACCTGCCAACGGTCCCACATTTCCAAGGACAGTCCCTGCTTTAGTCTATATATATGCTGCACTCCCTGTGTTTGTCACTGGTTATAAAACTGGGTCTCAAACCTGTATTCTATGTGCTTGTCATTAACCCTCTCTGGCACGCAAGACTTACTCCTTTGAGTACCAGAGGGATACGCAACACTGGCACTCAAACAGTTAAAAAACAGGTTATTAACTTCCCCACATGCTAATAGTGCACATCTAGGTGTGGGAAATGTCTATTTTGCTTAAAAAGTGCAGTTACGTGTCGCTTGTACAAGGTTTTGTTAACGTTGGGCTGCAAAATACTGTCGACCATCAGTGACACTGTAATGTCGCTGGCCATGAGAAAATTGTCCTTAGAAATGTATTTGAAATGTTGGCAAGTATGCAAAGGATGCCTAGCCCTAGGTTAATACATGGACACTATAATAAGGCCAGGCTGCTGAGGCCAAAAGCAGTCGAGTAATCAGTAAAAAGAGGTTATTCATGTGAAAATCATCACAAAAATGGGCAGATCACATGGTATTATCACTAAAAGACTATTTTTGTCTCTTTACAGAAATAAACACAGACTTGACAAGAATGTGAAGGATTTGGCTGTAAATACAGCATAAGGCATAGTTTTCATGTTATCTCTGGACTATCATAGTACAGGTGCTCTCATTTTTTTTTGATCATGACATTGCACACCTCCCAGGTGTCCCTCTTTAGGAGGGGCAGTCCCTCTCTGAGACCCACATCCCTCTGTCCCTCTTTCTCACCCTGATGTTCCTCTTTTTAGACTGTGCGGTGTATATGTGAGTATATAAAACAGACATCTTTACATAGTGACTTCTGCGCGCCTGCGCTGTCAGTTCCAGTCTGCTCTATTAGCACAGGCCTCACTATGCAAAGATGTCTGCGCTGTTTCTTGGCTGTCAGTCCCAGGAGCAGCAGAATTTCTCTATAAGGAGGTAATAATTCTGGTGACTAGTACTATTGAGCAGGTAGTCGCCAGATGGGTAATTCTTCGGGGGAAACTTTTTGTGGGGTGGTAGTTCCGCTTGAAGTTTAAACAAGCATTAGTGAAAATGTTATTGCTTTGGAGCAATTCTGTGGGGTGGTAGTTCCGCTTTCAGTATATGTGTTTATATATTAGTATTTGTAAATAAAATACTTTGATCTTCATTCCAAATACTGTATTCACTTGCACAAAGAGATGTCAGTAGGTCAGGAAATAATCTAACAATTCTCGGTAATGTCCCACCAGCCACGCCACTAGCAACACCACCTATAATAAAAGTATCCTTTTTGGCCATATGAAATGTTGGGAGGTATGAAATTGTGAGTAAAAAAGGTGGGAATTTATATAGCCCATTGAGAACCAGAGGGATGTGCACAATCAAAGGGTTAAGACCAAAGGCAAGTAAGATAATTTGCATTTACATTCAAGAGGTTAAAAAATACAGAAAAAAATATAATTGCAGGATTTATTCTGCTGAATAAAACAGAGTACTCCCACTGCTGAGAAAAGTTTTATTCAAAGTCCTTGTAGCTCAATATTCATTATCTGGGTGCAGTACCTCCATGGCCTGATATTTTACTGTGGAGTGGTTGCTACATACGTCTTTGGACAGCTCTGGTCATTGATCACAAACCTCCATAGGATGCTGTAGCAACACGCTGTTAAGTTTCAGGCCATTAAGGTACTGCACTCAAAAACAAGTTATTTTGAGCTGAAATAACTATAAAACCCTGCATTACATCTTTTTTTCAACATTGCATAGTAAAGGAAACAAAGCAGGGGTGGACAAAATTGTAAAGAACTTTGGAGCGGACCAACTGGGAGTTTTAGTAAGTAGCCATTCTTCAAGCCCTGATTCCCCAGCTCCTGGGGGTTTTCCTGCCCCTGAAGTAAGGTTCATTTTGACCCATTTCCTTAATCTGGGAAGAATGGTTACTATGAATCAATTCTGAGTGGAATGGATCCCCAAGATGAATCTTTATTTAGCATCGGGCACAGAGGTAGACACAGATTTTTGATGCTGGACTCCAGGAACTAAACTCCACCCACTAAAGGCTACTCGAATATACTAAAGGCTACCCGACTATCTTATGTTAGAGTATAATTAGGCTGTGACATGACCCAGGCTTGATAACTCTCTTTTATTCTGCATATAGCAAGCAAAATGGTCTTAACAACATATTTTTAGAACCAAGTAAAGTATCAGTGACTAAAAGTGGTAAATCTGAGACCCACCATCTGATGCTGGACTACAACTTCCGTTATACCCAGCCAACCAGCGGTTGTCTGGGGATGATATGAGTTGTAATCCATCAACAGCTGGAGGGCCTCAGGTTGCCCATCTATGGACTAAATGTATATTTAAAGTGCTCATTTTTCTACATTTAGGAAACAATGTAGGTGGCGAAAAAAGAACGTGACATGAATGTTATGATGCATACGCACATAAAGATGATTTTAGAACCACACACAAAACCAACAGTGATGCACCCTCTTGAATCAGTCCTATTTATGCCCGCCCACAAGGATACTCTAGCACTACATTCATGCATTCTTTCTGGGTCACAAAACAATGTAATTCATTTCTCCAGGAGTGTAGAGAGAAATATACTAATGGGTGTATTGGCATTTTTGCTCACAATTTGGGGAGTAGGGTGTACTTTTTAGTGTGCATTTTACTGTTCTGGGTATATTTTAACCTTTGAGTACCAGATGGCTACCCCTCTGGCACTCAAAGGGTTAACTTTGCATGCTTTCTGAGAGAAATTTACATTTTTCTTCTTGTATTGTGTCTAATGGTAAACTTGTATGTCTATAGGTAATAACTACTATTCTCAGGTTTTTCTTTTTTTTTTTTATCGTGATAAAAATTTTGTGAGTGAAAGTTAATTTATGTACATTTAATCCACTGGAAAACAGCAATGTATGCAAAAAGATTTTCACTTACCTATTAGTACTTCATTTATTTAGTGCCAATGTTCAAGCTAAGAGGTGGGAATGAATGTAAAAATGTTCTTTGTATGCTCTTTAGTAAATCCAGTGAAGGACATATTCACAAACACATGGATAACACTAGACAAACCAAATGTGCAGCAGGGACAAATAAACATCCCCACTAATTAAATGGGGCTTGTAACCCCTTGAATTTTAGAAAGCTCCAGAAAACATTGCAGTAGAATGCGATACAGACGTCTCTAGAAGTCAAGAGTTTAAAAGTACCATTTAAATCAATGAGAATTTTGGAAATGTGTATTTGTTCCCTATGGTACATTTGGTTTGACAAAGATTTGCTCATTAGGCCTACCGGCACACTGAACAACATCCCTCAGCCTGGAAAGTACCATATAGTTTAAAGTGGGACTATATACCTCTCAAGTGTCCCTCTTTGAAACTGAAATCCCTCTGTCCCTCTTCCCCACCCTGGTGTCCCTCTTTTTAGGAGATCAGGCTATGTGGTCTGTATATAAGTGTATTATATTGCTCCACAGCAATAAAACTCACATTAATGTTTTTCTAAATGTCAGTATGTGTGTTAATAAATTAGTCTGTGTAAATAAAATACTTTTTTCTTGCGCTAAATTATTTATTCAGTTACACAAAGAGGTGCCAGTAGGTTACGAAATACCCTAACAATTATCTGTAATGCCCCACCCACCAGCCACACCCCCAGCAGCACCACCTAAAACAAAAGTGTCACACTTTGGCCATTTGAAATGTTGGGAGGTATGGGAACTATACCCTAAAAATATTTGGCTCTTAACCCTTTGAGTGCTAGAGGGGTAAGCAACGCATTGCAAACCTCTCTAGCACTCAAAGGGTTAATTTGTTTGTCAAAAGAACTAGCTGTCATTCAAACTGCAGTTACTCATTTCTATTTACTGTTTTGTTTTCATATGATCTCTGGTTTAGTCTCCTGTTAGTTATTTCACTTTCAGTTTGTTTCAGTCTTATAACAACTAGGGTCCCTTACAACTCATTCAGGACTATTAATCTCTTCACAACCAGTGATATGTCAGGACGGTCACTGTTGTTTTAGCCTAAAGGACCAGTGACGGTCCTGACATGCCACATATTTTTTACTCACAGTGTGAGTAGCAGTGGGGACTGAAACTGACTGCTCCAAGAACGGAGTGATCACTGTCAGTCGCCCGTTCAGCGTGATCAGTCATGTGTGCCGGCACGTTAAAGGGATAGTAATACTTCAGTATTACAAATCCCTATATTAAAGCCCTAGTAAAAAAAAACGTATTGCCCCCAGTGTCATCTCTCAAACCTTTATGGTTTGAGAGATGAACGCTTCTAAAACTGCCCTCTCCCTCCCCCTTCCCCGTAGTCAGCATTTTAGCTGACTCAGGGAAATCCGGTCAGAGATCATCAGGCGGCTCGCCGCGATCGCATTAACTAAAAAAAAAACTTTCACTAAAACGGTCTTCTACGTGTGCTTGCAAACCAAGCACACGTAAAAGACCATTTCAGTGAAAGTTTTTTTTTAGTTAACGTGATCAGGCTGTGCTGGAGAGCCGCCTGAAAGTCATACTACTCTCTTCCCTGTAGTCAGCTAAAATGCTGACTACGGGGAAGGGGGAGGGAGAGGGCAACTTTAGGAGCGATTATCTCTCAAACCATAAAGGCTTGAGAGATGACACTGGGGGCAATACATTTTTTTTTTTTACTAGGGCTTTAATATAGGGATTTGTAATACTGAAGTATTGCTATCCCTTTAAACTTTGCTATGTGTTCCTTAAAGGACCACACACCCTGGGACCGCTGGTCTTTCAATTGCTTGCTGTGAGGAGGTTTAACCTAGCGATAGAGGGGAAGATGTATAAAACTGGAATTATAAAGAACTAGCAGTGTGGGACGGCGTTGACCGTCTGTTTTCCCCCCCTTGTATTTAGTTCGGTAAAGTGTAATTTTAAAGCAGCATAGAAGCTGAGTGAAACTCTTGTGTGAACATGCATACACACATATTATTATACATAGACACGCACACATATAGATAGATACACACACATAAATACATCCATACACACAGACATACACAACTACCTACTTGGAGGGCTGATATGAAGGGAGAAGGTGGGGGGATACAAAGAGGAATGTGTTGCACTGGGAGGGTAAAGAGGACATGTGGGAGTAAACAAACATACCTGGGCTCAACCCTTTGAGTGGCAGAGGGGTATGCAATGCAAACCTCCCAAGTGTCTCTCTTTAGGAGGGACAGTCCCTCTTTTAGACCCAAATCCCTCTGTCCCTCTTTCGCACCCTGATGTCCCTCTTTTTAGGAGATCAGATTGCATTGTGTGTGTACATAAGTTTATCATATTAATCTACAGCAATAAAACTCACATTATTGTTTGTTTAAACGTCAGTATATGTGTTTATAAATTAGTCTGTGTAAATAAAATACTTTGGTCTTGTTATGTCATTTATTACATTACACAAGGAGGTGTCAATAGGTTATGAAATAGCCTGAAAATTATCGGTAATTCCCCGCCCACCAGCCACGCTCCCAGCAACACCCCCTAAAGCACATTTATCCCTCTTTGGCAATTTGAAATGTTGGGAGGTATGTGCAATGCATTGGTTTGCAATGCCTTGCATACCTCTGTGGCAGTCAAAGGGTTAAAGAGTTTTAATTAGTGGGGGAGATGAGAAAGAGCTTCTGGGGCTACAGAGCTACTATATATAAATATATGTTAACATACAAATGTTGACAGTCCTATAGTTAAGAACATGGTGACCAAGAAGTCCTTTTGAGTGTTTGCAAGCTCTGATTGTGTGCTTGCTGGACATTTGGGTTGCCAGTAGGCTAAGTAAAGCATGACCCATTATCAAAAACACCCACACCAAGTTGTCTTTTTTGTAGTGGCAAGCTTTCCTGCCAAGTACACTACCTCCATGGCATGTTGCCGAGTTTTGTCCACCTTTCCCTAATGTCTCTCTGCTCACCTTGATAGGCGGACCCAGCATACCAGGGAACATTTTGTTGTGGAGCCCTGTGGTGCAGCTGGGGGTAGACAAATGAGTAGATCTGTGTCAAAAGGGGCGGGGCTTAATCGCGATTTGTGAGTAGGGCTTAAAATATGTACCACAGTAGGAGGAATAGGCTGGGAAACGAGGAGAAGTGGGAGGAATACACTGGGAAGTTGCGTAAGCGAAAATCACTTATACTGCATATATCATTAATGAAAGTAGTGTTACTGTGTTTTGAGCATCTACACTATAAGAGAGAGACTATAAAAAGTGTAAGACAAGGAGAAGAATGTGAAAAGCAGGAGCTTGTGTAGTTCCAAGTTTCAATTAACCGTTTGAGTGCCATAGTGGTATGCAATGCATTGCATAACACTGGCAGTGAAAGGGTTAACGTGATAGCTTCATCTGATTTGCTACTCTTTGTTACGGCTGCTATGGCACAATAAGTAAAGGCATTAGTGTGGAAAAAGTTACAGTTCAGAATTTTTTAGGCGCTTGCCATGAAGCTTTGCAATGCGCTGGAGTCCTGTCTCGGACTGCAGCCCTTGCATCGGTGGCCTCTCAGGATGACTTCCAGTAGTTTAAAATATTTATTGATGCTATTTAGTACATTTAGTTTGATAGAGTACATCGATGTGTGAAGATCATGCTCCTGTTGTCAGTGCTGGATCCTTCTCTTACCTTCCATTAGCCTGCCGTGGGCCTGCTAGTGTATCTAGGGGCACAGCATGGTAAAGAAAGGGAAGAGGAGGCTCCAGCACTGACTGAGAAGAGGAGCCCCGTGACAGCTGGGAACCCACTCCTTCCAAGTTCCACCATCACCCGGTTTTAGTGGGAGCCGCTCATTCTCCAGACTGCGGGTTCAGAGGCCGAGGACCCAGCATTAGTCCACAGAGCTCTTGGGGAGCACAGAAATGGCAAGTCCACACAGGAACACAGAGTGGCAGCAGCCTGGGGAGACCACAGCAAGTGTATGGGGGGGGGGGCTTGTGTGTGTGTCTGTGGTGTAGGAGCAAGTGGCTGCCATTTTGTTTTTTTGCTCAGTTGGATAGTGGTGGGCGAGCTGGATGCTGGGGGTGGGGGGCGGGCTCCCACTTCTGTGAAAATCATTCCGCCATTGAAATCACCCAATGGGAGCAGTAACTGCTCCTTACTGCCACCTCCTGGGTGTGTTCTGCCAGGCACAAAGTCTTCTTTTATATATATAGAAGTGTTTGTAAAAGTGTCTCAAAGTGACATAAGGATATGTATAAACATCTAACGACTTTTTTGAAAAGTGGAATACAATTGTGTTCCAATGTATTTATAAAGAAATCTTCTAATTGCACCAAAAATAAAGGAAGTTTTAGGGATTAGCGGTTTGAGAGATGGGGTTTGTGGCAATGAGATTCTTTTTGCTGCAAAGCAAACCTGATCAATACGCAGGGGATCCTGCCAACCTCAAGGCATAAATAAGGCGTGTGCAAAAGTGAAAGAGTATGTAAGAGAGTGAATGAGTGTGTATGTGTGAGGGTGTGTGCTGGGCTGGCAAATAGTGTAGTGTGGATCTCTGTTTACCAATGGAAAAAGGCTGGATTAACATTCAGCGCAAGTTGATTCTGTGGCAACCAATGGAAAAATGCTGGGATGGCAGGCAGTGTATATATGATTCTATGGCTATCAGTGGAACAAGACTGGGGTGGCAGACAATGTAATGTGGGTCAGTGACTACTAGTGGCACAAGGATGGGCTTGTAGATAGTGTAGTGTGGGTCTGTGACTACTGGTAGAACAAGGCTGGGCTGTCAGAAACTGAAACTTGCTCCTAATGGATTGGTAGGCAACCTTTGGTTCTCCAGCTGTTGGATACTAAATATCCATCATCCTATAGCTGGTTGGGGATGATGGGAGTTGTAGTCCCCACAGCTGAAGCCACAAGCTGCCTACCCCTGTCATACTGGTGATGTATATGTATAAGCACATAAGTGTGCAAATGCATTCATATATGCACATAGACATGGACATAATGAATAGTATAAGGCAGGCTCTCAATCAACCTTATCAATCAAGTTATAGAGATGCAGCTCTGGAGCAAACCAACCGCACTATGAGCACAAATAAAGCTTTCCATTGGTTTAAATATGGATTTTAAAGCCTTGAATGCTCAAGGTCTCCATTGTAATACAAAGCTGATGACATTAAGCCATGTAAAGAAATGTACACAAAACATAATGCTATTTCTATGCAGAAAGATTTGCATAAACTGAGTGAATGGGTGGAAAAGTGGCAGATTAGGTTTAAAAAATGTAAGGTTATGCAAGTGGGCTGCAGAAACAAACACACTAGATATACACCGAATATTATATATATATATGGCATAAAAATAGGTATAGATGCACTGGATGGGAATATAATTCGACATCTACATAAATCCTTGGTAAGGTCTCATCTAGAGTATGGAGTACAGTTTTTGGCACTAGTTCTTAAAAAAAGACATTAAATGGATAGTAATACTTCATTTTTACTATCCCCCATGTTATAGCCCTTAAAAATCGGAATTAAACGATACCAGCGGCAACTCTCAAAACTTTATGGTTTGCAAGATTTCTGCATTCAAAGTTCCCTCTCTTTCTCTCTCCGTTGACGTCAGCATTCTATCTGACAGCAGGGGAATCCGGTCCCAGGACCGGTGGCGGCTCTGCAGCAGTGCTGAGATCGTGTTATAGAAACAGACATCCTTCACTGAAATGGTCTTCTACATGTGCTTGGTTTGCTCTTGGTTTGCAAGCACACGTAGAAGACCATTTCAGCGAAGGATTTCTGTTTCTATAACTCAATCTCATCACTGCTGCAGAGCCACCGCCGGTCCCGGGACCGGATTCCCCTGCTGTCAGCTATAACTCTGACGTCAGGGGAGAGACAAGGAAAGGGAACTTTGAATGAGGATATCTCTCAAACCATATAGGTTTGAGAGATGCTACTGGTCTCGTTTAATTCCTATTTTTAAGGGCTACAACATGAGGGATAGTAAAAATGAAGTATTACTATCCCTTTAATGAACTGGAAAAGGAGCCGAGATGTGCAACAAAAACTGATAAAGGGATTGGAGGATCTGAGTTATAAAGAGAGACTAGCAAAACTGTTTACATTAGAGAAGAGACGTCTAAGGGGAGATATGATTACCATTTACAAATATATTCTATGTTAACAGAAAGAACTCTCTAAGGCAGTAAAGTTATGCAAGTCTTAGCCTCATGATGCTGTATTTGCAGATACTATAGTTTCCTATTCCACTGCACTGGTAGCCCTAGAACCATATAGGCTGACTCCCCAGCCATGTTTCACTGCATTGATAGCCATAGAACTTCACATACTGAGCCCACAATCATGTCCCACTGCACTGATTCACAGTAGCCATAGAAACACATTTAATGAGCATCCAGCCTTGTACCACTGCACTGGAAGCCCTAGGACCATACACATTGGCCTCCAGCCTTGTCCCGAGTGCATTAGTAGCCAGAGAACCACACATACAGTCCTCCTGACCTTGTTCCACAGTAGTCACAGAACCACACATACTGATCCCGAGCTCTGTCCCACACTGCACTAGTATCCATAGAACCCCCCCCGGCTTGTCCCAACGAACTGTAAGGAATAGAACCACACATATTGATTCCCAGCCTTGTCCCAACTGCATTGATAGTCTGAGACTTACACATACTAACCCCCATCCTTGTCCTACAGTAGACATACCACCCACTTGTTGTAGCTCCGCTGCCAAGGCATGGTCCATGCATTATGCCAACTGCCAAGGTGCCACCACCACAAGAGACTACTGATGAAGCCTGCACTAAAGCAGCTGGGACTGGTTTAATGCAATATTACTTCTGGATTGGCTGGTGGGAGAAATGTCCCACCACTCCCGCAAGCAAATCCACACAACTGAGGTCACATTAAGCCCATCCCAGCTGTTTTAGTGAAAAGTCCATTTAAATTATACATACACTAAAGAAACAGGTGCCAGTACTTGTATAGAGCAGTTAATTTATTCTTATTTATTATTATTAAGGGTCAGTGAGGTGTGTATTGTGTTAAGGTGATCACTTATCCCTTCAATTAAGTGACACATATGAAAAAGAACACACACACACTTAAATGGGAACTATCACCCCGCAATAACTCTAAATGAATTAAGTCTTCATCTGGCGACTAGTTGCTTAGTAGCGCTAGTCGCCAGAAATATTACCTGGTTTGAAAGATTTTTCAGTTTTTCGGAGGCTCACAGTAGCAGGAAGCACAGACATCTCGTCATGGTGACGTCCGTGCGCCTGCGCTGTCAGTCCCTTTTGGAGCCGGCAGGGGTGGTAGTTCCCCTTTAAGTATAAAAGATGAGAGTTGGTACAGTATTAGCCGTACAAGTACAGGAGGCAAGTATAAATACAGGAGGCAATAGTTAGCCATTATTGGCTAACGATGCAGATTTAGGATACAAACTTTCAAGACCATTTAGGTCTCTTTCTGAAGAGACATGAGAGGGCTTGAAAGCTTGCATCCTAAATGTGCTTAGTATGCCAATAAAGATATCAGCTAGACTATACTTGCCTCACAAACTTAAGTACTGCACTGATTTCTGAGCAGCCCGGCAGAAAACAATTTTCATACGCTTCCCTGATTTAGTGATAGGTGGTCACCTTAAAATGCATTGCTAATTGGTCCTTTAAGGGTTAAAGAGCTATAACGGAATGTAAAATTGAGCAAAGGTATGGGAATTCTAAACATAATAATAGTGAATTAATTTTAACAAGATTGTCAGGAAGATCAATTCAACCCTGCACGATCAAAAATATTTTTAATAATTAGTTTCTTTTTAACTATATACTAATTACAGGTTGAGTTTTACATTCACGGTCAATTATGCTAAACAACTGTGACAAGAGTTGTTAAGTGCTAAATAGATTTACAGCTGGCTCTAGCAGGACAGTGTATATATGAACTGCTCTATAAAACTGCTTGCACCTTGTTTCTTTACTGTATGTATAATTATTGATAAATCCGCAGCACATTCACTCGTGCTTGAACGGCTGGAGATACAGTCTGTGGTTCCTGCTACACTTTTCCTGATTCGGTCCTGTGCTTGATCGACGGTGTTCGAGTGCCGTAACCCCTCCAGTAGCCGCATCCTTCGAGCAGAATCGGTCTCCCCGAGGTTCGACGCCGCTTTGAGTCAACCTCCGGAACGCTGATTTGCTCGACCAGTGCACTCGACGGCGCCAGTCCGGCGCCGAGAAGGAGAGACCCAGGAACTAAGACGGAAGGTGACTCGGTCCTCGTACCACCTTCCGTTACACCTAGCAAATAGGGAGTGGCCATTCCAATGGTTAAGAAATGAAGACCACATAGATAAATTGGATCTTGCTGCTTCGTCTATGTGAATGAGTCTGAACTCATCCTGGGCCGTAGGAAGAAGAGAGAGGAGGTTGGAAATAAAGGATAAAGTAATGAAGCACGTGGCAAAATTTAGGTGACCTAACAAGGACTGTAATTCTTTCTTAGTGCATGATGGACTGGTAAGAAATTCATTGAGTATGGCTTGGATTCTTTATAATGTATCGGTTGGCAGATAGGCTTCCATCTTGACCAAGTCAAGACAAATTCCTAGAAACTGAATGAAAGTAGCAGGGCCGAAGGTTTTCTTGGGAGCAATGGGGACCCTCAACTCCTGAAAAGTACCCAAGAGATTGGACAGACTGGCTGGATGCTCTGTGGGAGATTCTATGATTAAGAGTTCGTCCAAATAGTGAATCACATTTGGGCAGTGAGCGTGGAAACAGATGATCTAATTAAGTAGTTAGGCAAAGCAGTCAAACAGTTTAGGACTGCTTTTGAACTCAATTGGCAACCTCACTGCAAAATAGTACAAATCATGCCATTTCATGCCCTGAAGATGCCATACAGAAGGATGTACCAGAAGGAGCTTGAAGGCATCTTCTATATCGATTCTGGATAACCAGCAGCCTTTTCCTGCCATTCTCATCAGGGTCATTGCGTCTTCAATGGAGTGGTATTTGAGGTGGAATTCTTCTGAAGGAATCAGAGAGATTATACGTGGCTGCCAGGCCACGTGAGGGGCTGAAAAATCCACTATCAGGCGTTTTTGAGAGAGAATTCCCTGGTGGCGATGCCCAGTGGATTGGCTCTCCATCCCGGAAAAGGGGGTGACTCGAAGGGGCCGATAATGAATCCTTTTCTAAATCTAATTTGAGAAGCTTATCTACTAACTCTGGCTCTACAAGTGCAGACTGTAGGTTAGGAAGGTCTAATGAGACTGAAGGGCATGCCAAGAGACCTGTGTGGAAACCCTCTTGAAAACCTGAGATAACTAAATTAGTTAGGGTGCGGGCCGGATGATTAGCAAGAAGAGACTGCAATAGACTGAGTTTGATGGATATTAGTCATTTATTGTGTCTCGGATTCCTCGGGCAAATAGCTTGGGAATGAGACCTGCAGCATAGAGAGCAAACATGAGCCATACGACATGCACTGAAAAAACATCCCCTAGCATTGAAGTTATTACATATAGGAGTTGATCCTAAGTAATGGATCTTCCGGCCTAGTTTGTCAACAGCCTGCGGGGGGAGGCGGTCATATCTAGAGAGGAAGCAGCTGCCGAAGCTATTGCTGAGGAAGTTGAAGGACCACTGGAGTCGGCCATGGGGCATAAATTTGGTGTACGATTGGCGGACTTGCAGAGCTGACACACTGGGGCTTGGATCCCGGTGAAGTATCTACAAAAAAGCTCATTATCCAGCGAGCTCCAATCTGTCTTGAAATTAAATTGAGCCAAGGCAGCAGCTGCCTTGGCTGAAAAAGCCCAGTGGTAGTCATAGAAGTGAAAACCACCGTACCTGTAACCTAGATCTCCTATAAGGTAAAGATATTGGTCTAATTCCTTCCTGCAGCAAGGGAAGTAAGAGCAAAGAACATCTCTAAATACATTAAAGGCCAAGACAAATTCTGGAATAGGCAGTTTTTTAGACAGCCTAGGATCTTTGGCCTTTAGTGTGACTGAAACCTTGCTGCAGTTGATGGTACGATTTTCAGTCAGATCTTGGGTTGAGATAAGCAAGGAAACTAGATTAACATCCCTTCCTTCCAAAATATCCTTCCGGATATGGGCAGGAATCATATGGGCTGGGGTCATTTGAGGATTAGGCTGACAAGTGGGCATCCCTTCAGGTGGGAACCAGAAATTGTTCTCCAGAGCCCGGATCCTAGATTGCATGACTGACATAAAGGAGGTGATGTTGGACAACATTTGCGTCATATGATTCAGTTGCGCAGAATAATCTATGGAATGCGGTGACACAGGAGTAGGGGAAGGAGCGTGGGCCTGTGATGGGAACAGCAGTCTGAATAATTCTGCCTTTCTAGCAGTAGCTGGGTAGGGGATGTGGCGCTGAGATAATTCGGCTGTTATTTTAGATATGGTCCAGTCCCTAAATGAGGGCTGAATGGTAGGGGTCTGAGTCTGAGAGGGGGAGCTAGCGTTCCTGGGAGTAGCGAGCTCTTCCGCCAGCATAATCTCTGGCTCCACCAATCCACCTGTACCATGTGGGTGTTAGTATAGGATTCTTCCAGAAGTTGGAGTCATAACGAATAGGCCCATTCCCCTCTCAGCCATCCTGCCTAGAAAACAGCGTAATCGAGACATGGATTGGATCAGAAGGAGATGAATCCGTCATCAATAGAACCATAAACCGTGTGGCCAGCTAAACTGAAAAGTGAAAAACCTATCCCCAGGCCTGCAGCTGACGCTGTTTGGCGGGCAGACAGCCTCCTTCCCAAATATAGCCGTTAAGTGCTTCATGAAAAAATGCTTGGCTGTAACCAGTGATGTGATAATATGGACATTGACTATTGTGACTATGAAATCTGCCTAGTGTAGTAAAATTACTAAATAAATTCCTTGCCCCCAGCGATAGAGGGGGACCTAATACCTTAAGCACCTTGTTGGCCTCATCGATTGAGGCAGGTGGGGTGAAAATGAGAGATGAACTAATATTTACTGAAATTAGACTAATTAGGTTCCTTACCCTCAGTGACTGAGGGGAACCTAATACCCTACGCACCTTGTCGGTCTCAGTAATTGAGGTAGGTGATACCTTCGACCTCTTGACGGGTGTTAAGGTATGAGATGGAGAAGTGTGAAACCACTAAAAAATAGAAAAGTGAACTGATAATCTCTGAAATTCTACTAGTTAGGTTTGTACCTTGTCGGCCTCAGTGATTGAGGCAGGTGATACCTTCAGTCTCTTGATGGGACGTAAGGTATGATGAACCTAAAAATCCAGTCAGCCTGTGATACAACTCTTAAATATGTATAGCTGCCAAATGCTTGACGTAATAGTTGACGTGGAGCAAGGAAGAACAGATAAACATACCGTGAATTGAAGTGTGACTTGAATATATGTGGATGCTTAAAACGTACTGACATAGAATTGTCCAGAGTGAGTGGTAAAGTGGAAGGTGCTGAAGTGCAATACAGTTAGGCATAGTAACATAGCAAATGTACCCACTTATCTGATTTCTTAGGGAGTATCAAATAAAGAATAGCTGAAACGGAATAAGCTATATCAGGAATCTGTAGTTTGCAGAAAATGAATTGTGAGGAGTAAAACGCTTGAGGCGATCATGATTTAATGCTGAAAAACTAAGATATAGGAATAAGAAGCAATTATAGATTGTGTACATTATCTATGACTTATACCTGAACAAAGCCTGAAGAGGCTTCAAACTGAAGAATTAGGTTGGTCTGCAGATGTAATTAAAGGCCTTGAAGAAAGGTGATCTGTGCTCAAGAGACCCCCTTAACCCTGTGAAATGGAGACAATAGCATTCAATAACAGAATGTGTTACTTAATGATTCAGACATTTAATTGCCTGCTGAATAAGGATACCCATGATCATACTATAATAATAACATAAACAATTGCCTTTGCAGGATATAGACTATATACATTATAGTAAAATGAGAGACATAGAACCTATTCCTTAGTTCTTGAACACCAGGGAGTCACAATAACTAGCATTGGAAAATGAAAATGAAAAGAAGAATATGAAAAGGTAATCTTAATTGGCCCTAGATTTCAGGAACCTGTACTAAAATATAAGAGATATAGCCCCAACGCTGAATCCTAGCAAATTAGAACATGTTGCAAGATTAAGACAAACCATGAAATCAAATCTTACGGGGGTACATTCAACACCTGGTTTTGTAGGTAAAGCTGGTCTTGGAGCTTGGCAACTGTAGGGTACATAGCACAAGAAGATACCTGCATGCAGTTTAACGGACCATAAGCTAGTGCAATAATTGTAATGAACAGTATGCATGACTAACCCGTGTTCCTACCGCAATTACCTCGTATGGAAAGCTAATCCGTACTGCAGATTAGTCTGCCATGCACATGCCAAACTGCTAAATCATAACATATGACCATGCGCATAAGGACTCGTGATAGATATGATGTGCCTGGTAAATAGACAAAAACTGTTCATAACACTGAGCCATGATACAGTTATAAGCCATGAAACGGAGAACGGATTAAAAGTAATACCAGTCAACTGATAGTAAAGAAATTCAGCGTTGGAGTCGCAACCTATCTTGAGCAGATGTTAAAGCACTTAAGACACATGCCTCACATACTGAAATACATGATTTGAATACGTAGAGAATCGCTTGAGATTTCTGCAGCACACTGCTAAATAACTTATTCATATCCTTAGACATATATACAGATGATTATCCACGCACCCAGTGCTGGACAGTAATTAGCAGAAGCCCTGCTCCCTAAGTGGAACTTAATAACTTCCTAGAGCACTTTGTAAATGAGCAACCAGTATAAATGCATAAGGGAGAAATTGAATTGGAAAATGAACCTTATTGCTCTAGCGTCCGTGGGTGCTTACCATGTACTACTTCCTGTCGGGTAGTGATAACGTCACTAAACGGTCGACACAGCGCCTGGAGATGCTGATACAAAAGTATGGAGGATAAGTCTAATGTTTAAGAAAATAATTATGCAACAAGTAAGCGATACTGCACCGACTGGTATGCAGGACAACGTCGGGAACGATCCGACTTCCTCTCTTCTGCTTATGAGTGACCGGAAGCGACGGCTCGCCAGATGCAGGGGAGCCGCCGGGTTTAAAACCCTGAGGCCCCTCCCACAAATTCAGGCGAGCCTTTCACTTAGCATAGATAGGTGAGGCTGTAGTCAGAAAACACTGTAATTCTGGAACAAACCAGAGGACAAATGATAACTCCCATTAATTTCAATTGGGCTATTAACCCTTTGAATGTTTGAGAGATCTCCAAAGCATTGTGAAGCAATGCAATGGAGACCTCCTTAACATTTGAAGGGCTATAAGCCTGATAATTTTATATGGGTGTGAAGATTTTTCTTTGTCCCTTATGGTACAGTTGGCTTGTTCCAGAATTGAAAACAACCTTTAGGTTTGCTGTGGCTGTTTACACAATGGACCTCAAAGCTTTAGGTGGGCTTGCAACAAAGGGAAAGTACATAAATGAGAGGGAAAGGGTGGGCTTGCAACAAAGAGAAAGTACATAAATTAATCTGTATCACAATATCTTCTGACTAAAACTTCTAGGGGAATTTTAGAGGCACTGTAGTGTTAGGGAAAATCAATCTGCACCAGAACAATAACCCAGTTTTTCTTTTATAGTCATAATTAGTAATATTTACACATAATTTTGAACATGCACAACAACAGCACTTTTTCATTGCTTAAAATATACTTTGTTAACGATTGATAAGATCTTTGATCACTTGTCTGTTAACCTTTTGAGTACCAGAGGGGTGTGCAACACATTACAAAGCAATGTTTTGTGCACCTGTTTGGCATTCAAAGAGTTAAAAACATTTCCACTGCATTGCTTTGCAAAGTGATGAAGATGTGTTTTGTATCAATTAGGTTACAAGACCACTACTGCTAACCCTCTGAGTGCCACAGAGGTATGCAATGCATTGCAAAAGCAATGCGTTGCGTACCCCTCTGGCACTCAAAAGGGTTAAAATAAAAGTTGAAAAGGAGCAACTCTACAGCATACGGGATGAAAACACATAGTAATAAACTAAACTCGCATGTGAAAAAACACAGAGGCTATTAAAATAAATTATATTTCTTATATAACCATCTTCCCTACAACGTATCTTGTTTTAATAAATAAAGAAAATAATACAGGATATCTGTAATACATAAACTGACCACAACAATGTAAAAGACCTTTTTTTAAAGCTAGGTTTATTAACCCCCTTGGCTACTTGGCCTACTTGACCTTGACCTATTTGTCTATTTAACCCCTTCAATTCTTGAGATGTCTCCAGTGCATTGCATGGCAATGCCTCAGACATTCAAGAGTGCAGAGTGCCTGCAGGGTATGCAAAGCATTGCAAAGGGTTTAAACTGTTAAAGGTGTTAAACTGAAATGCATGTGTACAATGATTCATTAATTGTATAATATTTATGACCCTGTTCTATATTCCAACTAAGGATCAGGATTATGTGCTGACTTTGGCAGAACATTCACTACAATGGGAAAGATACAGAGAAGATTAGCATGGCCCCTGTGCAAGGATGAAATGCAAGTTTGAGAAATGTCCATATTTAATTACAAATATAAAAACAAAGAAATAAGAATGAACTTTATATGCAAAGATTTCCCCAGAAAACTCCTGTGTAATAACAAGTACATTAGGTTTCCTGTGTAAGAATACACGCTAAACTTTCTACAGATCTGTATGAGTTTCATGCTAAATTGATAAATCTGTTATGATCTGTTTATTTCTGCATTACAAATACATATAGTGCATATAAAGTCAATAAAGGAGTGTGAGTGGATTTTGCCAATTGGTAATACTTGCAGCATATCATTTAACCCTTTGAGTGCCAGAAAGGTGTCCAACATATTGGAAAGCAATGCCTTAGACAACCCACTGGCATTCAAAGGGTTAATGGAACACTAACATCTCCTAGAAATAACCCTCCCACACACTTACCTTAATCTGGGCAGATAATCCTAATGGCCACTAGGAACAGATTCTGTGTACACATGTTCTCCAAATGTAATATTGTATTACTAATAATTATCATGTCCAGGGATATGGACAACATTATTCCTTTTTGTTAGACCCTAGGAACCCAAAGTTTTCGAAGGATGTATGGACGGCTTCATTGGAAGGGGTTTGGAGTCCTAGAGTACAGCAATAAAGAAGTGTTGTTGCCTCCATGGATATGCAAATATGAAACTGCAACACTCTTCATTGGATAACAAATAGAACTAATCTAATCACAGACCCATAGTACCACCTTGGACATGGAAATACTCCAGGGGAGAGATGCACTAAGGTCAATAAGGGGCCTGGTTGTCAATATGAGGAAGTATTTGATTCTATTAAATATCGCCATATAAACTAACATGTCTTAGTCATCAAATCTCTGTGAATCTGCAGCAAATACACCATCATCTCCATGAATCTGCCATGCCTTAGCCAGCTTTATGATTCTGCAGTGACTGCAAGAATGGCTCATTTCCATTGAAATGCAACTTAGAGACATTGTCATATTCCTGTGGATATGTTATATATAAAAGCTTCTCTGCCAGTTCTCTCACTTTATGACTAAACATTGGCAATGGATGCTAATGCCCTCCCCACTAACCCTACCTAACATATCACCAGCATTACAACAACCCAACATGCTAGTACGTTCACTCCACCTGTTCTTGCATACAGCAAAGTATTCTTCATGGCAAAGTGATCTCCACACATCACCACACACTTTGCCATAGCATCAACCCTTAGTGTATCTCACCCAGGACCTTAATCTGTATAGCTGGGAGGCTAGAAGGAACAGCAGGGATATAACTGAAACCTTCAAATACATTAACCCTTTGAGTGCCAGAGAGGTATCCAAGACATTGCATTGCAATGCATTGGATACCTCACTGGCACTCAAAAGGTTAAGGGACTAAAATAGGATTTTAGTCTTACCTGTTAAATCCTTTTCACTTAGTCCATACAGGTCACTGGTACTCTGGGAGGCGTAAGTCCCCTTTAATAGGCAGGAACAATTATGCAAATAATTGCAGGGGGCGGAGCCTCCCCTCTTACTTAAGCCACCTTCTGGCCAGAGCCACTTAGATTGATTTGAGACCCTAAAACTGACCTCAGGTAAGCAAAAAGAAAGACTTCTGTGAGCATGCCCCAACGGTCTCCCACTGAATGCCACAGGAGAGGCAAGTCTGGTCCCTTGACAGGGTGGGAGACCAGTGACCTGTATGGACTAAGTGAAAAGGATTTAACAGGTAAGACTAAAATCCTATTTTCACTGTCGTCCAATACAGGTCACTGGTACTCTGGGATGTACAAACATTGAGCTGACCCAGAGGCGGGAAGTAAGGCAAGGACCAGGCGCAAGACCCAAGTCACTAGAACTGCTATGAACCAGTTAATTACATAGCCCAAACTGTAAGTGTCAACGGACACCAACCAAGGGAACAATCCCTGAACTAACACAGCACACGGAACTAGAGCCAACCGGGCTCAACAGCAAGGAAGCACTAAGGATCACAGAGCGGAAGACCTAAACAGGCAAAACTGCCTCCTACCAAAACTGGCATCAGCCGAAGCCAGTACATCAACTCGATAGTGCTTTGAAAATGTGTGCACAGAGGACCAAGTGGCCGCTCTGCACAGCTGATCCGCAGATGCCTGATTCTTGTAGGCCCAGGAGGCCCCAATAGATCTGGTGGAATGGGCAGTCACCCGGAAGGGAACATGCTTATTCCTCAACTTATAGGCTTCACGGATGGTAGCTTTAATCCAAGATGCAATAGTAACTTTGGCAGCCGGTCTCCCTGCCCTAGGTCCCTCAGGAATGAGGAATAGAGCGTCAGACTTCCTGATAGACTCGGTGCGATGAACATAAAACTTGAGGCAACGCACCACATCCAACAAATGGAGATCTCGTTCCTTGTCAGATGAAGGATTAGGGCAGAAAGAGGGAACCACAATCTCCTGATTGATGTGAAACTCGGACACAACCTTGGGTAAGAATTCCTTGGTAGTGCGAAGCACAGCCTTATCCTTGTGGAACACCAGGTAAGGAGGTTTACAAGACAGAGCTTGTAACTCTGCTACCCGGCGAACCGAAACAATAGCCAAGAGAAAGGCCATTTTCCAAGTCAAGAGACGTAAGGGAATGGAAGCCAAGGATTCAAACGGTGGTCGCTGGAGTACTCCCAGCACCAAAGTGAGGTCCCACTGGGGAGTAGGACTCTTGAAGGCAGGCCGAACACGAGTCACACCTTGGAAGAAAACCCTGACATCAGGAAGGATAGCAATCCTTTCCTGGAAAAACACAGCAAGGCAGAGGTCTGAACCTTGAGGGAACTCAGACTGAGCCCCTTATCAACACCGTCCTGCAAGAAGGCCAGGACAGTGGGAAGGTGAAATTCAAGTGACAATTGCTTATCAGTGCACCATGCAACAAAGGTTGACCATATGCGATGATAGATCTTGGAGGACACAGGCTTACGAGCACTAAGCATAGTCGACACCACAGAAGGAGAAAATCCTTTCTTTGCTAAAATCGAGGATTCAACCGCCATGCCATCAAATGGAGAGAGTGAACATCCTCCTTCCACAGATAACCGTGGAGAAGTAGATCCGGACGGGCAGGGAGCGGGATCGGATCCGACACTGACATGGCCATCAACTCCGGATACCAGGACTGGCGAGGCCAGTTTGGAGCGATCAGGATGACAGGACAACGCTCCTGCTTCAACTTCTGGATAACTCTGATCAATAGAGGAAGAGGAGGGAAGATGTAAGCCAGGGAGAAATCCCAAGGGATCGACAAGGCATCCACTGCTAGAGCAAGGGAGTCCCTCCACCGGGAGCAAAACACCGGAACCTTCGTGTTGTGCCTGGTAGCCATCAGGTCCACCACAGGCATCCCCCACCGCTGGGCGAGCATGTGAAACACCTCTGGATGAAGAGCCCATTCTCCGCTGTCGACGGTGTGACGACTGAGGAAGTCTGCCATGACGTTGTCCACGCCTGGAATATGAACTGCAGATATGACAGGCACGTGATCTTCTGCCCAAGACAAAATATCCTTGACCTCCCATCAGGCGGAACCGCTTCTTGTGCCGCCTTGCCTGTTGATGTAAGCCACCGCCGTGGCGTTGTCGGACTCCACTCTGATCGGAAGACCGGTCAGTTGAGACTCCCAGTGCCTCAGGGCAAGCCGGACAGCTCGAAGTTCCAGAACATTGATGGAGAGAAGGGATTCCTCCAGACCCCATTTCCCCTGAGCACTGAAGCGACCCCAGACTGCACCCCAGCCCCGAAGGCTGGCATCCGTTGTGACTGTGGTCCAACGAGGAACTAGAAAGGATCTCCCTTTTAGGAGATGAGAAAGATCCAACCACCAGTGCAGACTCGACTCGACATGAGGAGGTAGAGAGACGGCCAGATGTTGATGATCTGGATGATTCCTGCACGTCTGGATCACAAATCTCTGAAGTTCCCTGGAGTGGGCCATGGCAAATGGTACTGCTTCGATCGTGGAAATGAACTTCCCCACTAAAGACGACAACTTCGGTACCGGAATTTCATCCATGTCCAGAATCCCAGCTACTCGGACGGCTATCTGGTGAGCCACATCCTCTGGAAGAAACACCATGCATTGGCGAGTGTCGAACAGGAGACCCAGGAACAGAAGCCTCTGAGATGGAACCAAGTCCGACTTGTCCAGATTCAGGATCCAGCCATGACGGTTCAGAGTGTGCATACACTTCTGTAATTGCTGATGGAGAAGCTCCGCTGAGGAGGCTTTCAGTAGGAGATCGTCCATGTAGAGGGTCACTCTGATCCCATCCTGATGAAGCACCGCTATCAAGGAGCCTAACACCCTCTGGAAGACCTGAGGGGCTGAAGTCAGCCCAAAGGGGAGCGCTGCAAACTGAAAGTGTCCCCTGTGGCAGGCAATCCTGAGATACCGCCTGCTCTCTGGATGAATAGGGATGTGAAGATAAGCATCCTGAAGGTCCAGGGAGGCAAGGAACTCCCCTGGAGACATTGCTGCAATCACAGAGCGCAGGGACTCCTGGCGGAAGTGGGAAGTCACCACATAGGCATTGAGATCTTTGAGATCCAAAATGGGACGAGCCCCTCCGTCCTTTTTGGCCACCACAAACAGGTTGGAATAGAATCCTGAACCTGTGTCCCCCTGAGGAACCGCCTCCAGGACCTCTTTGTCCAAGAGATCCTGAATAGCGTCGTCGAACAGACGCCCTTTTTGTGGGTTCCTGAGAAGGACGAGTAAAATGGAACCGAAAAGGAGGAAGGGAGGAGAAAGGGATCCTGTATCCCTCTGACACCACCTGAAGAACCCATGGGTCCGCCACTGACTCCTCCCAAGTCTGGCGAAAGATGCGGAGACGACCACCTACAGCCGGATGCGGACCTGGGTTCGGCGAGTCATGCCGAAGCAGTCTTGGAGGTCTTGGCCTTGGGGGCAACTTTGGGCCTCCAGGACTGTTTGGGCTTGGAGGAGGAGCGCGTAGTGGGAGGACCCGTTTGGGCCGAGGAGCGTGTCTCAGTCTGAAAGGAACGAAAGGACCGATTGCGTTTGGCTGGAAACTTCTTCTTAAAAACTGAGGGTAGAAGAGTACTTTTACCGCCAGTAGCCTCCCTGATCATTTCTTTGAGTTCAGACCCAAAAAGCAAATTCCCCTGAAAGGGCAAGGAAAGCAAGGCTTTCTTAGAGGCTGTATCAGCAGACCAAATTTTCAGCCAAAGGGCGCGTCTAGCCACCACAGAAGAAGTGGAGGCCCTCGCCATCATGCGCACAGCATCAAAGGCAGCGTCAGCAACATAATTCTGAGCTTCAGTGATATTAGCAAGAAGCTGCAACTGTTCAGATACTGGTGCATCCTGGCGAACTGCTTCGGTCAGTCGTTCAGTCCAGGCCGCAATGGCTCTATTAACCCATGCCACAGCAAAGGTTGGACGCATGGCAGTGCCAATGGAGGCAAAAATAGATTTAAGAGAAAGCTCTAGCTTTTTATCCGTCCAATCCTGCAGGGCAGAGGCATCAGAGACAGCCAAAGCGGTAGACTTGGATAGTCTAGAAACAGGAGCATCCACCTTGGGAGGATGAACCCATTTTGCCAGCTCAGTCTCAGGAAAAGGGTACAGTTTAGCAAACTTTTTAGAGACAGAGGAGGATCTATCAGGATTCTTCCATGCCTCAGAGACTAGACGGGCAATAGTAGGGTTAGTTGGAAAACAAACAACTGGCTTAGAGCTTTTTCTGAAAAACATCAGTAGGATCATAAGTAGATTCCTGAGTCAGAGGAAGGTTGAGCGTATTCAGAACCGCTCTGATCAAACCCTCAGCCGAAACTTCAGGGTCACACTCATAGGGGTCCCCAATGGATCTGTTAGATTCAATAACAGTACGTTCCTCAGCATCAGAATCCTGCAAGAGTTCTTCTTCAGAAGAATCAGTTACATCAGGAGCCCCCTGTGGCTTAGGCAGGGAGGTCCTGATAGTAGAGGGGGTCTGCCAGACCTGGAGAGCCCCCTGTATCTGAGAGGGAAAGAGTTGAAGTGTGGATCTGAGATCCCTAGTGGCAGCTTTAAACTCCCTCACCCAAGATGGCTCAATAGCATGGCTGGGAAGCCCAGGGTTGCTATCTTGACCAGTACAATTAGGGCATAGATCCCCCACATTATCGCTAGCCAGCCCAATGTGGCAAGAGGAGCAAAACGCCATGGGGGTAGCAGACCCCCCATCCTCCTTAGACTTGGGTCTAGCCCCTAGCTCCAGTGAAGTAGACATGCTCACAGCGTCAATATACCCCACTAATAACACTATCACCCAGAAAAAGTGTAAATGATTAAAGTTTCACCCCAGAAATGTCTAAATTCGGACTTATCTGGCCAGCGAAGGGTTAATCTGTTGAGGAGAGAGAAGGCTCGGTCCCTGCGTAGTGTACTCGCTTAGGAAAAGTTCCACAAAATGGCGGCCGTCATGACAGCCAATCAGAAACGAGCGCGAACCAGGCGCTCATGGGAAATGTAGTTTTCCCTTCACAAGTACCCCAAACAGTGCCCGAAGCCCCCCTGAACACCCCACATACATAAAACACATTCCGGATGATAGAGCAGGAGCCTAGCATTAAAATGAGCCCTCTCTGAAGTTGCTGTGACAAGCGGTTCCAGAGATATGTCCCACAATGTGAATTCTCATAGAGAGTAAAGGAGCCCTTGCGTCTGAGCGGGAAAAAGCCGCGCTTAAAGGCGCGGAACACCATTTTTAATAAAGTTTAAGAAAACATTAAAAAGTGCCCAAACAAGTATGAAACACATAAGAAACATAAGTAAACGAATACCCAAAGCTCCAAAACCCAGAGAATACCACAGAAATTGCATAAAACAGTAAGAATGCAATAAAAACACCCTATGAGTGCTGGAGTGTATTGAAACTCCCAAATACAAGCCCATCAAAGGGACACTGTGGGGACAAGTGGACCTTCAGCACTCAATGGGTGACTCACCTTTCCTGCAGGACTTCTGTCTTCAGGTGACCATGATGAAGTGGGAAAGAACCAGAGGTAAATTCCCCAGTAGGGAAGCTGCTTAACACAAGCTGTCCCCTCTTCAGGGCATAAGGTCCACAGAAAATCCCTGGAAGCTGCACCAGCCACTTTAAAGAGGGCAATTCACAGCCATGGTCACCCTCCTAATGGTGGTATTCCATATTTGAATAAAAAATAATAAAACACTAAGATGCATAGATGTTCTCTACCTGGTGTGCAAAGCACTCCAGGAACAAATCAATCTAAGTGGCTCTGGCCAGAAGGTCGCTTAAGTAAGAGGGGAGGCTCCGCCCCCTGCAATTATTTGCATAATTGTTCCTGCCTATTAAAGGGGACTTACGCCTCCCAGAGTACCAGTGACCTGTATTGGACGACAGTGAAATAAAGTTCATGACAAATAAAAGGAATTCTAGAACAAGAGGACATGTCCTACAATTGCAGGATGGGAAAGGAAGTACTTACAGAACGGCTAATTAATATAGTTAACAGCCTCCCAGCATAAGTGATCTGAGATAACTTGATAGGGAAACAGGCAGACTAGATGGGTCAATTGGTTATCTGCTGTCACATTCTCCGTTTCTGTGTCCCTAAGATATCAGTACTAATTTTGTGGGATCAGTCCACTCGCAATTGATTGTTTGTGGCCTCTAGAATCTTCTGTCCAGAGATCCTTTAACCCTTTGAAAGGTGAGAGAAGCAATGCGTTGCTTACTCATCTGAAGCTCAAAGGGTTAAGTATCGCTATGGCATACATTAAAGGGTTACTAATGTCTAAAATAAAGTAGATAACAGAGTCTTCTGTATTATAAACATAACACTGCGCTATGTTTTTATTAACTTACTTTTCTGTAGTTTTAAAGGTATTCAATGTAAAGGGAAAGTAACACTTCAAATTCACTAATCTCCAACTTGTACAAAAATAAATTAAATGCCCCAAATCACCTCTCAAACCTTTATGGTTTGAGAGAAAATTAATTTCAAAGTCTCCCCCTCCCTCCCCTTTCCCTGACATCAGCATCTAGCTGACTGCCTGGGAATCCGATCCTGGGGTCATCCAGCGGCTCTGCAGCAGAGCCGAGACTGCGTTAATGCAGAAAAAATCCTTCACTGAAATGGTCTTGTACGTGTGCATGGTTTCAGTGAATTATCTTTTCTTCATTAATGTGATCTTGTCTCTGCTGCAGAGCAGCGGGATGGTCGTACGACAGACTATCCCTGCAGTCAGCTAGAATGCTGATCACAAGGAAAGGGGAGGGGAAGACTTTGAAATTGATTTTCTCTCAAACCATAACGGTTTTGATTTGGGGCATTTAATTTCTTTTTGTAAATTGTACAAATTGGAGATTAGTACATTTGAAGTATTACTATCCCTTTAAAGAGGAAATATACCATAGATATAACTGGATCTTAATATGTTGATCAGAAAGACTTACATAAGAAGGCATCTTTTATACAACAGTCAGTTTATATCTATAAACTATTTTATTTGCAATTGGTCTCTGTTATTGTCTGCTGCTATTTGTTTCAGATGTCAGTCTGATGAAAATAGTTGTCACTGAACAGTTAGATATGCATGACTTCTGCATAAAGAACACCAACCTAACTAACTCAATCTTAAATTAGGTTATATAACTTTAAACCTGTACTTCCATTAAATATAGTTATTTAATGCTCAGTCCCTAAAATCTACATCTTAATTTGCATTTTAATGCATGTGTAAACTATCCTATATAGACACAATTTTGTTAATTGTGAACAGCTAATGCTGTCAATACACTGATTAGTACCCACAGATCTTGTATTCAGATAGACTGATATCTTACCTCAGGCCCGTTAATAGACAATAAAACAAAATAAATTCTGAGACATCGATCAAGATAGCTATTGTAATGGCCCTGGAGTCATAGAGCCCCCATAGAGCCCCCATGGTATAGCATATATATATATATATATTAGTATATAAAACTAGATTTTAGGCCTCAGGAAACATAGACAATGTTTAGGCATAGAGTAAAAGGTATTATGTGTATCTAACACTAGTCCTTTTTTAATTATTCCTTATTGCTTATTCATTATTCCTAGGGTATAGCTCATCCTTAAAGTGTGTTTAGTAATTAAAAGCCTAATGAATAAATGGTAGTTTGTATTACAGCTGTCATTTGCCATTGATATAATGCTGGGTTCCTGGCAGGACAATATTTTAGGAAAACCTGAAAGGATGAAATGATAAAAGTAAAATATCAGTTCTATCACAATGAGCTGCCACTTTCCTTCAGAATCACTGGGGAAAATATATCATGCCTATACTGCTCAGTAGCAGGAGCTGGAGTCAGAATTCTATCCCTACGTCTGCCAATATCAATTTATTAAACTACATACAAACACATCTTCCCCTTAACATTACTTGCACCAAGGGGAGGACAGTGAAGCAGTCTGTGGGCATTCAGGCAATCATTTCCTCTTCGCCTTGCTTAAACCAATGCGCTAAGAAAGGCACTCAGAAATGGCATTACTGTACACCATTTCCCTGTCTATGCTATGGGCTAACATGCGGGGCTTACTGGCATTAAAGTCTAAACAATGGTATACACTGTAGTGCATGGCTTTAACCCTTTGAATACCAGAGGGCTGTTCAACACCTCTCTTGCACTTCATGGATTAAAGGGTTAGTAATCTTTGAAAAATACTTGATCTCTGAGTCTTCTTTATAATAAAAGTAACACATTGACTGTTTTAAACAACTTACATTTCTGTAGTTCATAAGATATTAACTGTAGAAGGATCCCGCTCATGGTAGTTCTGGCTGAGTCACTGCTACGGCTCTGTCTGGTCCAGACGGATGCAGCAAGGGACAAACTTCAGTAAGCAAAGAAAAACCCTGCTCTCCTTCGTCAAGGGGGGGGGGCAGAGGTTTCTTCATACTTACTTACTCAAGTTCGTCCCTCACTGCATCTGTCCGGTCCCATGACCGGATTAGAGATTCAATGGGAGGCGGCCAGAAGGAGCAGGAGGGGGATCCTTCTACAGTTAATATCTTATGAACTACAGAAATTTAAGTTGTTTAAAACAGTGCAATGTGTTACTTTTATTATAAAGACTTGGTATCTTTTTTTTTTTTTTTTTAAAGATTACTATCCCTTTAAGGCATTAACTCCAGTGGAGCTGCACTGACGCATTCATATGTTCTCCCCTTTGTCTACTACATTTGAGAGTCCTATTCAGGAAGCTAAAGAGGAACAGTTCTGGAAGCAAGCACCTGCACCTTAAGATATAAACTTATTCACACTAATGGCCCCCAGTGCACTGTGATGAAGACTTCCCTAGCAGGGGGTGAAAATCCCAGTAGCCAGGAAGCCCAGGCAAGCTCCTAATTGTCTACGTCTAGCTCTAACTTCTGGGGGCATTTAATATGCATACATATGCATGCACCCACTACACCGAATTGCTAGCTGGCACCTAAAAACTCAGTCTGGCTTTTTTTTTTTTTATTAAAGTATTTTACCAGGAAGAATACATTGAGATAATCTCTCATTTTCAAGTATGTCCTGGACTCATTTTATCTACCTCAGAAGGCTGAGCTTGACATGCTGGGACTAGAACCTGCAACCTTGTAGCTTGAACAGATTCTGCAGCTGGTGCCTTAACCAACTAAGCCATCTCACTGGCTATTAAGCTTATTATACTTTTGTTTGCCCCTGCTCTCTAGCATTCAAGGAGTTAAAAGTCCCACTTAAATACATGGGAATTTGGAGATTGAGATTTGAGTGCCAGAGGGGTAAGCAACGCATTGCTTCATAATGCGTTGCGTACTCCTCTGGCACTCACAGGGTTAACTGTCCCTCATGGAGCAGTTGGTTGGCTCCAGAACTGCTTATCTTTTTGCATAATATAAAGACCCTAAGATTCCTTGACTACAGGAGAAAAAACTACATCTAGAAACAAAAAAATGTATCATCTGGATTAAAAACTTCAAAGAAAAATAACTCTGTATTTTATGATTAACTATGTTACTGGTCCACTGAAGGGTATGACAAACTACAAACCACAGACCACGTGGTAGTCTAAAGTATTATTATGATAGTTTAACCCTATGAGTGACAGACGGGTTTGCAACCCTCTGGCACCAAAAGGGTTGATTTATGAAGTGTCAAAACAATCTACAGCTGTGGAAAATCCAAAGTAAGAAAATCACACTGTAATAAATGCACATATGAACAGAACAATAGAGACAGCCCACATAACGATAATTTTGTACTTCATCAACTTGAAGCTGATGTTCACAGAAGAACTCTGGCAAATTCCAGAGTATCCAACTGCACAATAAGGGACATACAAAAATCTCCTCAATTTAAAAGGGGCCTTAAGTCCTAGAATGCTAGTGAGGTCTCTGACACACTGCAAAGCAATGTGTTTAAAGAGGTTAAACGCCGTCACTTAAATCTATGAAAATTTGGGGAATTTTTGTTTGATCCATATGGTGCAGATATTTGCTCCAGAATCACTCCTTTTTCTTAATAAATCAGCCTCAGTGTTTCTGAAGCCACTGGTCCATGGACCTTAGCTGGTTCTTGGCAGTCAGCAGAGTGGACGTGTACAACAGCATCTGGGTGTTTCAGGGAAGAATGTCTCAGACATCTTGATGGCAGGAACTGGCTTACTGTCCTCCCCATGGACCACTATCAACATCCAAGTCATTTATGTCTATTGGAACACAAAGCCATCAAAATCAGTGGTGGGCAACAGCTGATTATAGGGTTCTGCTTTAACTCTTTAAGGACCAGAGAGGTGTGTAATATATTATAATGCATTTTTGGCACACACCTCTGATCCCTATCAGGTTAATAGGAATAAATGTACTGGACCCTGAAAGTGGTCCGTGCCAGTTTAGGAAATCTGCCAGTCTGTCCTTGGCATGTAAAAAAAATTACAATTACTAATATAGATTGGGGTGGGTAACTTACTGCCGTTTCAGGCTACAACTTCCATCAGAATTTGGCTCTTTTAGGGTGACTAAGGTTGCCCACCCTCAATCTGTTTTACTTATACCATAAGCTAGGTTCACACTTCTGATTTGTTTGATATGCTGAAATTGTATATGAAGTCACAATTTAAAAAAATGCAGTCAGCATGTGTTTTCTACTATATCTACTATATCTACTTTTTCATATTATTATTCTTCAGACTCAGCATCACAGCTTCAACATTACACAGTAGTCACAGAAACCTCCAAGATTTGGTGAGATACCACTGAAATCAATGTGAATCCAATGTACTTACATTAACGTACTGTCAGACCAAAAGTTGCAGCAAGATGCATTACATTGTGACAGATGCTGCATTTTCCAGCAGTTCTAACATTCACATATGACAGGTCTCAAAATTTCCACTTGCCGCTTGCCAATGGCGAGTGAAAATTTAGCCCTGGCGAGTAAAAATTCAGCCCTGGTGGGTATGTTTTGGCTTGCAGTGGCGAGTAACTTTTCAGGTCTGGCTAGTAGCAAAAGACTTAAAATTATAAGCCCTGACATATGACACAATGATATCATGCATTTGAACCATGATTCAGTTGCCAGTATGATCTAGGCCATATAAATAAGCAATATACATACAGTGGCATTTAACCAATCATGCATGGCCACACCAAAATGGGGGAGAGGGATTTAAAGCAAGAACACACAGGAAAAGGATCAATGTATTTATTAATAAAGTGTCATCACATTAAAACACTACTTAATAGTAATTCCTATAAGAAGGAAAATATGAAACAGATGCAGAATGGGTTAACACTGTTCCATAATCACTAATTTATAGCCATGCCAGTCTCTTAGTAAAACCCAAGAAGATATAAGGGGGAAGATTCACTAAGCGGTGATAAAATTGGAGATGACCTCCCATTTATCACTTCTCCAGTTTCTATGTTATTCTGTGGAACCTATTCACCAAGATCTCCTAAACTGAAGAAATCTTACTGCATAGGCTCGACAGAATAACACAGGAATTGGAGAAGTGATAAACTGGGGAAGTCATCTCAATTTTATCACCTCTTTATCACTGCATAGTGAATCTCCTTCTAGGTATGTCAAATAAAACCAAAAGCTGTCACAAGCAGGGCTAAAATACTATGTAATCTGACTTCAGTACCCAGATGATGAGCCAGCAACCACTTGGATGTACTAAGAAGAACTAAGTGATTCTGAGGCAAGACAGCTACAACATACTTTATACATATAAACGATCATAGATGTAAATTATGTAACCTGAACGTTAGAAAGGTCTCCAACCCGTTGCAAACCCTAGTATTAAAGAGGCTGAAATTCCTATTAAAGTCAGTAAGGATGAGGGGAACTTTTACGTTCCCCATTTTCTCCACAATTGCTCCAGTATGTATTAGTTAGTATATCAGTTTTTGTTTTAAAAGGGACTTTAACCCCTGAATGTTACAGAAGTCTCGCAGTGCGTTAGAGACCTATAGAAGTCAAGGGCTTAAAAACTCAATTTGAATCAATGCGAGCTTTTAACCCTTTGAGTGTCAGAGATATAGCCTCACTGGCACTCCCAGGGTCAGTTGTCGCCTATATTGCAGTTGGGTTGCCCCAGAAACGCGCTACGTTTTAGTACAGAACAGAAGCATAATTGACTGTAGCATACACTCAAAGCTGAACAGCCAACTCCAGATTTTCTTCTGTAACAATTCTCTGAGGATGATGGGAGTTATAGTCCGACAAAAGCTATAGGCCACCAGGTTATCCAACACATTATACGATAAAGAGAATAATATTAAACATTTAAGAAGCTGATGGGTGTGAAACGCATTGCTCTGCAATGCGTTGCGAACCTCTCTGGACACAAAAGGGTTAAAGCACGTGTGTATCCAGGTTGTCTTTGAGGAAGTGCCTCAGGCGTTATCGCTACTGATGGTTTTTGGTTCCGCAGCTCTGACATAACTTATTAACACGTTAAACATCAGGAGTAGGGAAGATGAAACATCTCTGGCACTCAAAGAGCAGCTTCCGCCTTACCTTTAACTGGCACTTGACGGGTACAGTCCTTTTGCCTTCCTCATCCACCACTGTTTAACCCTTCACAACAGGCTTTTATACAATAACGTGTGGCTTCTTTTAATGTTATGCCTCCTGTGCCACTGATCTGCACAATACGTCTGATGAGGCTGTTCTAGTTCTGCATAGGATCCAATGAAAGGAACATGAAATTAGACCAATGCCTACTTGCCGTCTTCTTTACCCCTGTCTCTTTCAGTTTCCTTGTTTTGTCTCAGCTATGGGCGGGCTTTGCTGCTGAGATCACAGAAATGAAAGTCTCTCCTCCCTCTCATGCTCTTGGCTGAGCTACTGTACTGCTGTAGCTTCTTTACCCTCACAGGCAAGAAGTAGAATTTGTTTTCACTTCCTGACTGGAAATTCCCACTTTACTGTCATTTCAGTGAGCGAGTGGGCTGACATTTCCCACTGCTAATTAACATCACATATTTCCTCTCAATAGAGTTTTATAAGCTTACTACAGTAGTTGGCCTATATGCATACCTGGGAACTTTAACCCTTTGAGTGCCAGAGTGGTATGCAATGCATTGATTTGCTGTGCATTGTGTACCTCTCTGGCACTCAAGGAGTTAAATATTCGCTCACCCTGAAATATTAACCCTTAGAGCTCTATGTAACTTACATTATAGGGAACATGTTCCTGCTTGCTGTAACCCAGAGGTATTCCAGTTAGTCCTAATTTTTTTTATGTAAATGAAAATATTATACCAGGAAGGATACAGAACGGTTGTCTCTGTTTTTAATGGAGCCGTGGATGATCATTTTATTTACTTCTGAAGGCAAGTGAAAGGCTGAACTGACCAGGATTAGAACCTGCGGTTTGAATAGTCTAGAGTTGATCCATTAACCAACTGAGCAATCTCACCTACACCTTACCAGAGTTGAGTTCTCACTACATGATCACACTCAAGACAAACATGACTTCTTCCTGTGCCTTTCACATGTAAATGTCACCAATTTAGAGGATAACAATAAAATGGTGGAGATCATGTAACAGGTAACAATGGACTCTCCTTCCCCGAGAATGGTCTAAACTCTGAGTCTCTGGGCCAAACCCTGAGAGTTCCCAGGTATCCCCATAGGGCCTTATTCAGGATGGGATTTTAACCCCTTGATTGCCAGAGTGGTGTGCAACACATTGCTTTGTACATCCCTTTACACTCAAAGTGCTAACCATTTGAATGCTAGGGATCTTCTCTGGGGAGTTCTTGTCCCCTGTGGTTCAGTTGGTTTGCTCCAGAATTGTTCTTTTTTAACTTACTGATTTGTACCTATTGGGTTCAACTGAAAATTTCCATTTATTTAAATCGGTCTTTAACCCCATGAATGCTTGCAAGGTCTCCAGCTCATTGGGAAATTATGTATTTGGAGACCTCTAACATTGAAAGCATTAACAACCCCATTAAAATCAATGAGAACAGTTTGCTCAAGAAATTAACCTCTTTAGCATTCTGAATAGGGCCCATGCTGGCGAAGTAGCAAGGGAAAACCAAGGGGGTGGGGTTCCCACTTCCTCAGAATCTACCTTGTACTCTATTGCCTCAATCAGCTCAGAGATAGAGAGAAAGCTTTAACTTTGCAATAAGGAGAATGTTTGCTGTTATTCTGTTTATGTATTTGACATGCGCAATGACCCGCAGCTCTCCATTGTTGGACTATAATTTCCTTGAATTTTTCAATCACAATTAACTGGATTGTTGATAGGCTGATTCAAATTGGCCATTCGCTAATTAAGTCATTGTTTCTGATTGTCTAATTCACATTTAAACCCCTTTCGTTTAGCAGTCCATGTACATTTTCTTTTCCTCTGATGAAGTGGTCAGGAGACGACTAAACATGATAGGTTTTTTTGTTTTTTACTTTTTGATGCTTTTGTTATAATAAATTATCCCTATCTTACACATGTGGTCTGCCAAGCTTTTTCTATTTTGGTCTCTTTGTACTGTGGACATCATTGTGCACTCTCCTATATGGTCATGTTGCCGAGAGGACCGACACCATAATTCCCCACTTCCTTTCATACTGGCTCTTTCACATATAGGCCGTTAACACACTGAATTGTTAGTATTATTCTAATATGTTTGATCACTGATATTACCAGCATCACAACAGTTTGGGCTCTCCTCCATGTTTCCTCTCATGAACAGGAAAGATATATGTATTGGGTGATAATTTTCCCAAACAATCAAATTCAGTAGCTCTTACTTCTCAACTATCTGAACCTTAAAGGCAAAGTTTCAAATTTTTGGAGAACCCAGAGGGCCGACCCATAGTCTCTGGGATAGGATCTCTCAACGAGATGCTTGGAGAGTGGGTTGATCATTTGTTACAACCACTTGTATTAAGACTGCAGAGCTATCTCAAGGATAGCACACAGGTCATACAAAAGTTGGAGGATATACATTGGATGAGTAATCATACAAGGATAAGCTGTGATGTCAAATCACTTTATTCATGTATTCCACATCATCTGGGTCTCAAGTCGGTTGAATACCATCTTGTCAAATATAGTCGGTTCTCTGGGGTACTGATTGAATTTTTTTTTTTTTTTTTTTTTTTTTTTTTTTTTTTTCCTATGATAGTCTATGGAGCCTATGCACTAAGATTTATTCAGCTTTGGATGTCCTAGTGCATAGACTCATAGTAACATAGTAAATTAGGTTGAAAAAAGACACAAGTCCATCAAGTTCAACCTTCGCTTCATACCTCAGTAACTAAGAATTTTATAGCTTTCCTGCTACCAATTAAATTAGTCTTTATCAGACCTTCCTGATCTGCCTACTGATAAACAGTATAACTCTGTATGTTCCCTTTTGAAAGAAATGTATCTAATCTTCTCTTAAATGTGTCCATTGTATCTGCCATAACTACCTCCCTGGGCAATGAATTCCACAATTTGACAGACCTTACCGTAAAAAAACCCTTCCTCTGCTGAAGTTTAAACCTCCTTTCCTCTAATCTCAAGAGGTGTCCCCTGGTCACCTGAGCAGGCCTTGGAATAAATAGCTCACCGCAGAGATCCTTGTATTGACCTCTCATATACTTGTACAATGTGATAAGGTCTCCTCTTAGTCGTCTTTTCTCTAGAGTAAATAAACCAAGTTTGTTTAGTCGTTCCTCATATGTCAAGTCCTCCATTCCCTTAATTAATTTTGTTGCTCTCCGCTGTACCCTCTCTAGTTCTAGTATATCCTTTTTCAGAACCGGTGCCCAAAATTGCACTGCATACTCAAGGTGAGGTCTTACCAATGATTTGTATAATGGCAAAATAATGTTATCCACTCTTGCTTCAATACCTCTTTTTATGCAAGACAGGACTTTGTTTGCCTTTGCTACTGCTGTTTGACACTGGTCACTGTTTCCAAGTTTGTAGTTGACAAGGATACCCAGGTCTTTTTCTAGCAACGAGTCACCTAAAATTATTCCATTAAGTTTATAAGTAGCCTTGGGATTGTTTCCTCCCAAATGCATGACTTTACACTTCCCCACATTAAACTTCATATTCCACATGTTTGCCCAATCTGACATTGTATGTAAGTCCCTCTGTAGAGAGAAAATATCCTGTTCTGAATTAATGACTTTGCATAATTTAGTATCATCTGCAAATATTGATATTTTGCTTTCTATATCTATTTCCAGGTCATTTATAAACATGTTAAAAAGCAGCGGACCCAATACTGAACCCTGAGGTACTCCACTCTCCACTTTAACTATACTGGAGAATTTTCCATTTACAACCACACACTGTTCCCTATCCTTCAACCAGTTTTGTATCCAATTGCAAAGGTTATCTCCTAGCCCCAATTTCCTTATTTTATACACCAGCCTTCTGTGTGGTACTGTATCAAATGCCTTTGCAAAGTCTAGATATACTACATCTACTGCCTTGCCATTGTCAAGGTTGCTGCTTACCTCCTCATAGAAGCTGAAAAGATTAGTTTGGCATGACCTATTCTTCATAAAACCATGTTGATTCGTGCTAATGATCTTATTTTTTGTGTTGTAATCCTGAATATAGTCCCTTATTATGCCTTCTAATAGTTTTCCCACTACAGAGGTCAAACTCACTGGTCTATAATTCCCAGGTTCTGTTTTAGTTCCCTTCTTAAATAGAGGCACTATGTTAGCTCTTCGCCAATCCTGTGGCACTGAGCCTGTGGTAATAGAATCTCTAAAGAGTAAATATAGGGGTTTTGCTAACACTGCACTGAGTTCCTGAAGAACCCTTGGATGTATACCATCAGGACCCGGTGCTTTGTCGGTCTTAATTTTGTTCAGTCTTCCCATGACATCTCCTTGAGTTAACCCAATATCTATTAATTGTATTGTTTTATTTGATACTTGCGGAGGCTCTTCTACCATTCCTTGCTCCCTTGTATATACTGATGCAAAGAAAGTGTTTAAAACATCAGCCTTTTCCTTATCCTCACTAACCAACTCACCCATCTCATTTTTGAATGGTCCAATGCACTCCCTCTTAAGTTTTTTGCTATTTATATATTTAAAAAACTTTTTTGGATTAGTCTTGCTTTCCCTTGCAATTCGAGTTTCATTATCTATTTTTGCTACCCTAATTGCCTTTTTGCAATCTTTGTTGCTCTCCCTGTATTTTAAGAAAGATTGTTCAGTTCCTTCTGACTTAAAGAAGAATTCATAATAATAGTTGTAGAATATCTTCTCACTCATATTTTTTTTATGTTTGATGGTGTATTATATCTCCAAAGACTTCGATGGGGGCGAAGTTTGCCCCCACTTACACCAACCTATTTATGGGTTGGTGGGAGGAGTCCCGCGTCTTTGGAGATGTGAACCCATTTAGAGGTGAGATTGTGTGCTTCGGTAGATTTATAGATGACTTGCTGTTTATATGGCAAGGTCCTGCCGACACAGCACGAAATTTCATCTCATATTTGATAATAGTGTGAATCTGGTCTTTACCTTGGAGGTGACTAAGGAGACCATTTCCTTTTTCGATCTTGAGTTAAAAGGAGACCCCACAACAGGTAAAGTGGTTGTGGACATTTATCATAAACCAACTGCAGGTAATTCTCTGTTAAGCGCTGACAGTTGTCATCCCAGGCACACTATTTTAGACATACCCATGGGACAGTTCCTACGTTTACTTCGTATGTGCTCTACAGATGCCATCTTTGAAGAACGTGCAAGGGAACTGTATCAAAGGTTCCAACAGAGAGGATATTCTACTTGGATGTTGGATAGGGCATTGGAACGAGCTAGATGTCAGAATAGAGTTAATCTCTTGCAGTATAAAACATCTTCTGGAGCACTGACTGAGTCCCTGTTGGGTTCCATGATGTGCTGTACAGGGGACTAAAGTTTGTACCAAGGAAGGCTCATATCATCTTAAAACAAATTTCACCTAGTTTGTTTGAATCACATGACAAAAAGTTCACTTGGATTCAGGTTAAAGGAACTTATAGATGTGGAAGTTCAAGATGTGGTTGCTGCAGATTGATTGATATAACTAAAACCTTTACCTCTACGGTCACAGGAAAGTCATATGAGATGAGGGAATATACCAACTCTGCTACCAGGGGAGTTATTTACTTAATCACATGTTCATTGTGCAAGATTGTTATGGTTCAGTACACTCAGACACGTTAGGTTTAGGTAAAAACACACTTTATTGAAGCACACAAGAAATAATGTAACCCTCACGGGTCCAGTAAATAGCATCAACTGACACAAGACAGGTTACAAGTGGTACCTACACGGGTCCAGTATGGTACACAACACAATACTGACACAGGTCAGGTACTATCATGATACAGAGTATGAGTCCGATATTACAGTGGAGCCGCTGGCAGAGTGGCTAGCAATAGCTGAGGTACAATGTCGCCTAATGCAACAGGAGGCGACAATGACCTAAGAGTAACGGAGGCAACGGTAACTAGCACGGTTCCACTACGGTGGACGCCCACCGTGGACTACAATAGGCTGGTCAGAGCTCGTGCCAAATGGAGGCCCAACGGAGAGGTCAACACCAGTGCTCTTGCTATGCCCCAAAGGGATAATGTGCTTCACATAAAATAGATAGCAACCGGAAGCGCCCAACTGACCTACAGAAACGGTACGCCCAAGGTACTGGAAGCAACCACACTGGTATAGCAAGTGGATACGAGGCAACACCCCTGAAGGGGTTAATAATCGCAATGGTCTGGATAACGGCAACCACGGAAAGCGCCCAACTGAACCCAAATAAGACCAAGCGATGCAGCACGGTGTGAGAGGATACTGGCACACTGAGACTCTGAGCCACCTGGTAGGATCGGACAAGGTACCGGAGTACCGGAGACGTGAGACACACTCTGAGGGAACCGTGCAACTGTAAGCAGCCGGAGATAGTCCAGTAAGGCAAGCTGAGAGCAGGAACCACCGCCAAGCCGGTTCGGTAACCAGCACAGGAACGTCAGCCAAGCTGGGTCGGAGCAGGAACGTCAATCTCGCCGGGTCGGTACACGGAGCAGGAACTTCAGCCAGGCCGGATCAGAACAGGAAGCAGGAATGTCAGCCAATCCGAATCGGTACACAGAATCAGGAGCAGAGACTAATGGCGTGGTCAGGCAGTCCGGGGTCATACACTGGTATCAGGATCACAGAACTAGCGCTAGGCATCAGGTACACCACGAAAGGGCACTAGCCGAGTGACAGCCCAGGGTATAAAAAGGCTGTCACTAGGAGGAGCAATACAGCGCAGCCAATAGGAGAGCAGCATAATAGAGATGGACAGAATGTCGCTCAGATCACGGGCGCCGTGATGAAGATACAGTATGTAAGTAAAATTACAATATCTATGAGACAAAGAATGAACGAGCATCAAAGTGATATAAGGAGTGGGGAATTTCGATCTGGTATATCCTTTCACTTCAAGACAGGTGGCTGTAGAGGTTCTGGTTTTATGGTCCAGGGGATAGAACGGGTCTCCTTGGGAATGCGGAAGGGCCGTATTAATTTTGACTATTAAGTTGATAAGGAGGGAGTTTTGGGAAAGACTTGGTGGGCTAGATGGAGTGGACACTCAGGAGGGGTATCATCACACAAGATGAGTATAGATTTATGATGATAAAACATTCAGAAATAATTTTTTTCAGTCATATCCCAAAGTTACACAAGTCTGTGGTGGACTCTTCTGGGTGCTCAATCATAACAGGCAATCAGCTGTTTTACCTCCAGTCTTTCAGCTGTCCTGAATCACTTTTTACAGAGATATGTTTCATTATTGTCATCCATTTTCATGGGGTCTCAATAGACATTTATCCAACTTAGCATAGAGATGGATTTCTCAAAGATGGAGTAAGACTTGTTTGATGTGGGAGCGATGGGTATGTAAGTCAGAAGAGTGGATTAGTATGTCATCCAAGTAGACAATGACAAACTGCTGCAGAAAGTCCCTGAGTCATTCGTTCACAAACTCCTGAAAGCCAGCAGGGGCATTGCAGAGCCCAAAGGGCATGACTTTATACTCATAATGCCGTGAACTAGTGTTGAATGCCGTCTTCCACTCTTCTCCCTGTCTTATTCAAATCTAACTGTAGGCTCCACGTAAGTCCAGTTTAGTAATCACCTTGGACCCCTTAAGTCGGTCAAAAAATTCAGAGATTAGGGGTATGGGGTAGGTGTTTTTTATAGTAATTTTGTTGAGACCTCTATAATCGATATGGGGTGAAGATCTCCCTCCTTCTTTCTGACAAAGAAGAACCCTGCTCCTGCCGGGGAAGTGGACCATTGTATAAAACCCTTCTAAAGATTTTCTTTGATATACTCCTCCATAGCCGCGGTTTAACGCAAAGAAAGTGGATACACTCTACCTCGTGGAGGAATTGTGCCAGGTAAAAGATGTATAGGACAGTCCAGAGCTCTATGGGGAGGCAACTTCTCTGACTCCTTTTTACTGAATACATCCGTGAATTGCCGGTACTGTTCAGTAATCTCTGGAACAGATGTTTGGATTGACTGAATGCGTAAGGGTTCTGAGGCCTCAAGGCAATGAAGGGAGCAGTAGGAACCCCACAAAGCGATTTGTCCAGTCTCCCAGTTAATATGAGGATAATGTAGCTATAACCAGGAGTATCCCAGAATAACTGGACAGGAAGGAGAAGCGATCACATGAATATTCAGGGTCTCTGAATGTAGAACCCCTACTTTAATGTGCAGGGGTTGAGTTGAGTTGAGTTATGATAGAGTGATGAAGCTGTCTCCCATTAATGGCCTGCAGTAATAGAGTTTGGTTCTTGGCAAGACAGGGTATCCCCTTGGCTCTTGCAGAAAGTCTCGTCAATAAATGAGCCTGCTGCTCCAGAGTCTATTAAAGCAAAAGTTAACACATGATGATTCTGCCAAGACAGTTGTACAGGAACCAGTAAGCGTTTGTCCTTTGGTTCAGGAGTATAAGAGACTACACCTAGGGCAGGGACCCTGATCCCCTGTAGGTGCAAGCGTTTCCCTGTTTCCATGGACAGTTGAGAGCATAGTGATCAGACCCTCCATAGTACAGAAACAAATTCTCGCTCCTTCTGTGCTGATTTTCCTCCTCGCTCAACCCCATGGACCCTAGCTGCATGAGGTCCTCTGGTGGGGGAACGAGCGGAGGTTCAGGGTTGGAGAACTTGGGTCCTAGTCTGACAACTGCCTTTTTGTTGCGGTCCTGCTGTAGTTGCCTCTCCCGGGGACTGAAAGCAATGTGGGATACAAAAGCAATAAGTTCTTCCAACTCCACAGGTAGATGTCTGGCAGCTAGCTCATCTTTCAAGAGATCAGACAGTCCATTATTAAATGCAGAGACCGAGGCTTCGTTATTCCAAATAACTTCTGCTGCAAACGTGTAGAATTCAATAGCATAGTGCATAAGAGAATGAGAGCCTTGTCTAATAGTGAAGAGAGAGGAAGAAGCAGTTTCAGCTCTGCCAGGGAGATCAAAGACTTGACGGAGACTGCAAGCAAACTCAGAATAATTGTTCACCAGAGGAGTGCCCCTCTCCCATAGAGGAGAGGCCCAGGCAAGGGCATGTTCAGTAACCCAGCAACACAACCTTAAACACATGTCCCTCTTTGGCCATTTGAAATGTTGGTAGGTTTCCAAATGGAACAAATAAAAATCCCTATTGCTATAAAGGCAACTGTTCACGAACAGTGGCCTATTGGCTAATCTGCTCCCTTGAAAAGAGACCTCCAGTGCTCATTCATTGGTCCAGTGAAAAAAGGATGAACTGCAGTACATGTGGTTCTGTCTTGTTGGCCTGCATGATGCAGTCCATCTAAACCAGGGACATCCAAACTAGGGCCTGGGGGACACTTCTGGCTTTCATACATGGCCACTGATTTTTGCCTGCTGTGAATTTCAACAATCATTAGCTGATCATTAGCAGTCAGACAAACAGTATGTTTGGATGTACGTTTATACAGCTAACTATTGAATGACTATAGTAATTCATATAGTCTCCTATTTGTGTATGCTTGCCTTTAACCCTTTGCAATGCATTGCAGTGCATTAAAACATTGGACACCCCTCTGGTACTACAAGGTTTAACCCTTTAAGGATTAGAGGGATGTGCTGCACACCCCTTTGATCCGTAAAGGGTTAAAGGGGTGGTGACCTTTTATTTTGACTCTATATTATCAGCACGTGCACACTGTCTATTTTGTTTTAATCTTTACCTGTGTTTATTTATGCTGTCCTTGACAGTGAGCTCCCTGAATCTATTTCTAATCAGAGAATAAGAAAGCAGGGTTAATGATAAAATGCAGTAACTAGTCTTGGAGAGCCCCCAATACAAATGTATTTTTGGGCCCCTTAACACAAACATATTCTCCCATATTCTCCCATAGGTGCAATTAGGCCCTGCGGGCTGCAGCCAATGGGTTCCCCTTTGGATGTCAGGTCTCATCATAAATGAATCCTCTGCACTCTGTATAGAAATGACCATGATACAATGTAAAAAAGATAGCATGGAAAAAGGATACCATACAACATACAGAGCACTCATTGCTGCAGGGATAGCTACATTGTATCATTGCCCTGCTTTGCTGATCGACTTACCAGAAACTCCCTGGAAACAGTGATCCAGGGAGCTTACTGTCTGGGATGCAAAAGTGTAAAAAAAAAAAAAGTGAAGATGAGAAAATAAAATAAATTAATAAATATTGTAGGTAATGACTTTACGTATTATGCACTTGCAGAATATGTAGTCAAAATTAAAAGTTACTATCACATTAATGATACCGTATTATTTTGCAGTATCTGGACCTCAGTTCATTATTTGTTTTTTCATTGTGACCCTTGAGGAAAAGATATATCCCTTCTTCAAAGCCTGACACAGAGGGTCTGTGGAGGCTGTACTTGCAACCTGTGAAGACTGCTGCTGAGAGCTGCCTACTTCTGTGGTGACATCCAGCACATTGCAGCCCTGGGCTTTTTGGCAAGGGTGCTCCCATAAGATATGACTTAGCAAAACCTGATAATGTCTCTTAATGGGGGTGCAATAAACCCCTTGAATGCTAGGAGGATCTCCAACACATTGCAAAGCAATGCTTTGGACACCCCTTTAGCATTCAAGGGGTAAAAATACCCATTTAAATCAAGGGGAATGTGTGGAATTTTCCATATAGTGCAGTTGATTTGCTCCAGAATTACACCAGGTCCTTGATTCACTAAATGTCAATGTTGTGGTGATATGATTTTGTCGATGTGTTTGAAGCACCTTGACATTTCGATGTACACACACACACATTGACAAATTCACTAATATTTATGGATGCAAGGGGAGGGATAGAGAAGGTCCCTATTAGCATACAGGACAGTCGAAGTGCTGTCGATGTGGAAGGGATTTCCTCCCTTCACACATAACCAGCACTATGAATATTCTGAAGTTTAAGAGCATTCTCTTTTCTGCCCCACTTGGTCACTAGGGGAATGGAGATAACAATTTCAGCACCATGGACAGCATCACTCCCTTATCCCTTTGAGTGCCATAGAGATGTGCATTGCTCACCCCTGTGGCGCACAAAGGGTTAAAAATGAAAGTACACCAAGCACTACAGAATTATCCCCTTAGCTCTGTATCATATATGATACATTACAATTTCCTTATAGGGGCACAAAAATGGAAAAGTAAGGAGAACAGTCCCTCACCTTGCTGCCTGACCTGGATTCCACTCCCCAAAATCCCCAAAAATTTCAAAATGCAGTCTATGGTCTGGCGCACAGGTGCAGGACAAAAACAATATGTACCCAACGATATAACACAAATCATTCACATCAATTTAAAAGTATAGTATTTATTTCTGGGTAACATCGATATTTATAATATATTTCTCAGAAAGCAATAAAAGGAATAATTCCTACTAAAGGTTACCTATTGTAATGGGTATACAATCTAACACTCAAAGCTCCCAATCACTAATAAGATAAGGAAGTTCCGAATGTATTCCCAAATGTTGTTCTATTATTCCCATGCAAGCAGAGAAAATATACACAGAATATAAATATTTATGTCATTATGTGCTATGGTGTCTGGATATACCTGTCAACATTCACAACTCACATAAAGAAACATGTACACACAAACTATCTACATGCCCCTGTACTAGGCTGACCATACCTCACCTTTAAAAAGGGACAAATAGTAAATAGGCATATTTCAGGAGTGTAAATACATTTATTATAAAGTATATATAGTAGTTGCTACAAATAATTCCCAAGTATTAAAGGGATCATACCCTATTTCTTTATCTTTTTTTTTTTTTTAATATCTTATTCACAATTATAAATCACATAGAACTCACCCGTAACAGTGTGTTTGGTGGAACCGGAGCACCCTCAACAATCTCAGCCAAGATTTCCACAAACAAGAGTACACAGGAAGAGGAGCTCAACGGTATCCACCCGGAGCATCAGACCACAGTAAACATTGTATTTAAAATCTCTAATTTATTGAAAATATCTTTTAAAAAATATACATAAATGGACTCAACTAATCCATTGCAAACATGATTAAACGCCTAACGCGTTTCGTAAACATACAGTCTACTTAATCATAGGCTATACTCATTCATTCCCGCTAAGATCTTAAATACCTTCATTCAAATTTAAACAAACCAATGAAAGTAATCTATGGGAATAATTGACCACAGCTATTCAATCATTTGTTAGACACAAACTGAGTCAATCATGACGTAAAAACATTCAATTAAACACATCAAATGCCATTCCCCATAAAAAAGACTCAAAAACAGTACAAAATATCCATCCATAGCAGGTGACATTTAAACACATTGTGTCAAAACCAAATATAAAATCATCAAAGAAAGTAATTGGTCAACAGACCATCGCTATCTTTGACCTTGATGTTACCGCAATTAAAGGGATCAAACTAAAAGATACCAATGCAAATTTAAAGGCAAACTTCTTAAACAACAAATTTAACCCCTCTATTGCCGGTGAACAAACAAGGTTACATCATGTGTTGAGTTCATGCCCAATGGAATACGTGTGCGTAAATGAAGTATCCACTTTACTTCAGCCTTGTCTAAGAGAATCCTTACATCCCCTCCTCGCTCCGGTACAAATACCCTTTCTACTCCCTGAAATGAAAATCGTTCCAAATTACCTCTGTTACACATGTGAAAATGTCGAGCCACCGGCTTACTCAAATCCTGATTTTTAATGTGAAGAATGTGTTCCCTTATCCGATCCTTCAAGGACCGTGTTGTCCTTCCCACATATTGGGACCCACACTCACCACAAGTTATTAAATAAACAACATTTCTCATTCTACAATTTATATACTGTTTAATATCATATATTTGTACATGGGTTGGTTTGAGGAGAACCACGTGTTTGGAGTTGATAATCCGTTTCGGTCATCAATAAGAATACAATGTTTACTGTGGTCTGATGCTCCGGGTGGATACCATTGAGCTCCTCTTCCTGTGTCCTCATATTTCAGGAGTGCACCAAAACCAAAGCAACCCTGTAGTATGCATTTTTCATGTGTGTGTCCCTTTTTAAAGGTGAGGTATGGTCAGCCTACCCTGTACCCTCATTCTATCTAGACGATCGATCATTACAAAATTTAAAATTATGAAATTAAAAAATAGGTTATCACCAATGTTCACAATCGTGATCTAAGGAGAAAAAATGTCCCAGTTATATGACTAATCACATGCCAAATTACTGGACTTTCGATGTGCCTTTAAGGGGGTATGGTATTATACAAAGGACAAAAGGAGCTATTCACTGGCTATTCAAATATGTGTGAGGTATAGTGGAACGCTCTTACCGGTATGCCTCGGTCTAGTTCTCAATCACTCCTTCCACACACCAGACTTAGGCTCCCCTTAGCAGATGGAGCTATTCAGTGGTTATTTATGTATATAAGATATAATGGAACCCTCTTACCGGTAGCCTCGGTTTTGTTCTCTCTCACTCCTTCCACATGCCAGACTCGGGCTCCCTTAATGTCCTTACTGTTTTTTCCTTTTTCCTTTCCCCTTCTTTTCATATTTGCAGTTAGCGTGGAATCGCTCAATGTCCGGAGCTCTCACCTCATCAAAGTTAAGGCGTTTCTGTGATGTCATGGCCTCTGTTGCATGTGTTTGCGATTTTTTTATTCTCAACATACAAAATTCAATAGGGTAACAACTCCTATTGCTACCTTCCTCCAATGCATTTGAAATCACCTGATTTCTTCCTCAGGGAGATAGAAATTAAGAAGAGGACTCCTACCTACCTGTCCGTATATACACCTACCAACTCCTCCCCCCAGGATTCTAAGTGTCTCAAGATGATGGCGTAAGCGTTCACAAATAAAGATCTTAACTTGTATACTGAAAGATGTCAATATCAAATTGATATATTGCAAACTTGCAACCATATCTCAATCCCTCAAAATATAAAAAACTTGCATCATATTAGCAACATTAGATGGCCTGATATGTTGTGTAATGAAGCGCAACCACCCCTACATTCTTTCTTAAAGGGATATCTCATATACTAAACATACTGTTATAGTACCTATCTTCACAAGAATTCTCTTATCTGAGAGTTTCTTGATGTATAATATACATTAAGGTCTATGTCCTTAATAGACCATATAATAAAACAGAACGACCCATATTATATTTCTTAAAGGAATATCCCATTTTCTAAACTTCTTCAAACTTCCAAATGAAGATGTATCTTTATCCAAAATATTTTTAATCACACTAGTACTTCGGCAGCGCTTCACCCTCAACACACCGCCTCCATCCATCTAAACTGATTTAACATAACACATCCATCCTTTTAAGTAGGAATGTGCATGTTCTACCTTTGGCAATGCCCAGTGGATTGTACCATTAAAACTGGAATCTCCCACTACAAGAATGCTTCTGCATTTAAACTTGATGGCATTAAAGTCTGCAATTTCTAAATCCAAAAGGTCTCTCTTTTTGACATTTCCTTAATGTGATCACCCCTATGCCAGTTTTTGTTCACTACATCTATTCCCTTAAATGTCATATTCTCAATCTTAGAACCCTCACATTCCAGAAAATGTGCAGATACACTGTGTTTCAGAAACCTGTTTTCAATATTATTTATATGCTCTCTGATACGATCTTTTCATTTTCTTTTTGTACGCCCAACATATTGTTTACCACAATGATACTCTATTAAATATATAACACCTTTCGTGTTACAAGTTAGAGTATGCTTTATCTTAAATGTTTCACTTGTCTAGAAGTAAATTTCTTTTTCTCTTTGCTCTTCAAACAGGTTAAACACCCTATACATCTACCACAATTAAAGAATCCTTCCCCTACACTTAACCTATCATTTCTTACTAGCTGAACAGCCCGTTACATGGGCCACAGTGTCACAGCCACCCGGTCACGGGGCAGTCACGCACAGTAGAGACTACTCGCTCCACAGCTGATACAGAGCTGGACGCTCCTTTGGAGCGCCCAGCTCTGTATCAGCCGTTGCACGGGCAGTCTCTACTGTGCATGACTGCAGCACGCGCAGCAGTGTCTACTGTGCATGTCGTGGCGTTACACACAATTTAGCAAATTATTATATAGGATGGTTTTTTTCTTTCAATTTCTTAATGATCAGTGCTACTTTTATTCCCATATTAGGGGCTTTAGTGGATATTATAGTGGGACTCTCTGGGAGTATGCTGTTAAGAATTCTGTCTTCTTTCAGTATCCCCCAATGTTTTTTCATAATTTTCTTCAAAGTCCCATATTGCATAATTTATGGTAAAATTATAGGGATTGTATCTTCTCTTTGATTTCTAGGTTCCAGTTCTTGTAGTAGTGTGCCTCTCTCTAGTTTCTCTATCTGTGCTATACATTCACTTAGACTTCTTTCTAGATATTCCTTCTCCAAGAATCTCTCCTTCAAAACTCTGACTGTTCAAACACTGTTATATCAGTGCAGTTACATCTCAACCTGGTGAATTCCCCCTTAGGGATATTGTTCAACCAGGGAGGGAAATGACAACTATTGAGGGTGATGTAACTATTGCTGTCCACAGGTTTGAAAAAGGTTTTAGTTTTAATCTCATTTTCTTCAATATACACAACCAAATCCAAAAATTTGACCTCCTTCCTACTGCTTTTAATAGTGAATTTCAAATTATAATTATTATTACTGATATAGTGAATAAACTCCCCTAAAGACTCCTCACCCCCCCACACCAAAAACATGTCATCGATGTAGTGATGCCACGTTACCAGGTTCGCATCCAGCCTGCCTTCTCGCCAAATGTACTGGTCTTCCCAAAGACCTATGTACAAATTGGCACAGCTGGGTGCGAACCTGGTACCCATCGCTGAACCCCGTAATGTAAAAAAATATCCCCCTCAAACCAAAAATAATTATGTGTTAAAAAAACTTAATAAGACTACAAATAAAATCTATTTGTGCAAGTGACAAGATCTGTGTCAGAAAATACCTTGTACCTTCTATACCTTTTTCGTGATCTATAATGGTGTATAAAGATGAAACATCTGCTGTGACTAAGATTTAATGAGATTCCCATTTTAAATTCTATAAAAGATATATTACATGAGTAGTGTTTTTTAGGTAAACTCTTAAATTAACCACATAATCCTGCAAGAAACCATCAATATACTTACTTAAATTAGTGGTGATTGACCCTATGTCCAAAATTATAGGGCGGCCTGGTGGTTTAATCAAATTTTTATGAATTTTGGGCAAAAAATAAAAAATAGGGAGTTTGGGATGTGTGTTTATAATAAAGTCTTATTCTCTCTTATTCTCACATATATCAAATGCAGAGTAACCTAGGCCTAAGTTTCATTAGTTCTTCTCTGCAGCTTAGATCTTCATACTTGGAGTAGCTGTCTGTCCCAATCTGAACGTTACCAATGTTCAATTCCCCAAATCAAAACATAAAGCATAAAGTGGCAAACAATTGTATATAATGCTTAATCTGTACAGAAAATATGACTCTACCCAAATGTTTTGTCATTTAACCAGATTTATTTTTTATATTCTGTCTATAATGACTTTTAAATCAGGCACGTAGTACTTTTATGATGACCTCTGTAGCATTCAAGGGGTTAAAATCCACACTTAAACTGAATTTCTAGTTGTCTCCCATAGTGCAATTGGTTTACTTATATATACAGCCATATGTTAGGATAATATCAGCATATTTCTTCAATGAGTTTAACATGGTAATCAAAATAGTAGCTGTAGAAGCCATTTTGACTCTCAGTCTACAATATGGTTGCTGTTACATTTTTTTATTCAGAAGTCCAAACTAATAGTCATTGTACTAATGAATAATCATTCTTCTATTTAACTGGAACAGACTCACATGAGGTTTTAACCTATAACCCAGGCTTTAAAGATATCATTGACAGAGGACACCTATGGAGGTATTTTGTGCTATTCTTGCAAAGAAACATAGAATATAGATTAATATTATAAATTAAATCTATAGTATAAATGTTATTATGCATGAAAATAATGGAAAATGATATCCATGTTATGTATATTATTAGTAGTAATCAATAAAAATATCGATTTGCCTTTTTGTTTGCTCAAAACTAAGGCCAATAGACAACAGTATAGTGGTAGTGTAACGGATTTCAGACACTCAGACAGCAGGTTTGAATAAAACACAGTTTTATTAAAACAAAAAATAAGGGCAAGGATCGCCCTCTCAAGGCCATACAGTAAATAGAGTAAGATAGGCTACATAGACCTTCACAGGACCAGTATACAGAAATACAAATCATACATATACTGTCACAGGACAGGCACAGAATAGTGACTGGCAATCAATAGTTAATATCAAGGACTCGTCAGTCTCTGTTGTGGTGTTTGGCACGCCCAAGTTGAATAAGAGGCAGCAATAGGTGCTAGATTACACAACACCTTAAGTCCATAGGAGTAGAGAGCTGCTGAGGCAGTGCAGAGACTCAGGCAGAAACCTGCAGAGTATTAGCGGATAGCCCCCACGGGCGTATAACGGAGACAACTTGTAATGCTGGAGTGTGAGCCAATAGCCCCCACGGGTGTATAACGGAGACAACTGGTACTGCAAGAGCGTGAGCCAATATCCCCCACGGGCGTATACCGGAGACCAACCGTACAGTGATAGCTTGAGCCAACAGCCCCCACTGGCGTATAACGGAGACAACTTGCACTGCAAGAGCGTGAGCCAGTAGCCCTATGGGCGTAACAACGGACACTGGGTACTGCAAGAGCTTGAGCCGATAGCCCCCACGGGCGTATAACGGAAACCACCGGTGCTGCAAGTGTTAGAGCAAACAACCCCACTGGGCCGTAACGGAGATTAACTCTGAAGGAGCTAGAGCCAATAGCGCCTCGCACGGGCACGTAAAAGGAGACCGACTACTCTGCTTAGAAGACAATATGAGCCGCCGTCTAACCAAGGCCACAACGCGGCCAGCTCAGCAGGAGCAGCGGATTACTGCAATGGCTCTGCAAGAGTTAACAACAGCACCAGCAATAGAATCAGGAGCTCTGCAAGTACAATCGGAGGCTCAGCGTGTGAAGGGATCGCTCTGCAATTGCCAAGGAGACTCAGCTTTAGTAGTACAGCTCTGCAAGAGTAACGGGAGACTCAGCTCAGGAGACACGGCTCAGCAGGAGTTAATGAACGCAGTCTCGATCACCACTGATACGAATACAGCAGGAATCAGAATGTCGCCAGGGCGACAACAGCAGCTGGCAGCAGGAACGGCAGTAGAGACTGTAGCAAGCTGGTGCAGGTCGCAGAGCAGGAAGTCAGCCAGGCCGGGTCAGATCACGGAGGAGATTCTCAGACAAGCCAAATCAGCAACGAGCAGGAACATCAGCCAGGCCGGGTCAAATCACGGAGCAGGAACACAGGAGCGTAGTCAGAACAGGCCAAATCGGTACACAGGAAATCAGGAATGCAGGAACACAGCAACAACAACACTGGCTCTGGAACACCACGAAAGGGCACCTGACAAGTGCCACTGGTCAAGTATAAAAAGGGTCACCAGGGGCGGGCCAAACAGGCTCAACCAATAGGGGAGCAGCACAAACGAGAGTGACAGAGAGCACGGGAACCGTGATAGGTAGACTAACTAGTTATATGTGTCACTTTGGGGGATTGTTGAAATACGTTCATTGTCTCTAAAAATGTTGATTCAACCCAAGTACATAGGTTTCTTAGACAATGTTATCCGATCATAGGAACAAGGCCTATGTGTCTTGTAAAGAGACATATATGTGTCAGATAATTAATGTAGTTGACAAGATAAGATGAGAAATTTCACATCTGGTCATCTCTTTTCCAAGGATATTTTGGAAAAACTGTATCAGATTATCTGTAGTCTCTTAGTGCCATATATTTCGGATCATTTTGTTTTTAGAAAGGTGTTTCTAATACACAGTTAAATCATAATTTTTTTAAAATTCTTAAAACTTAGCCAAACCCCTAATTAATTATAGATAAGAAATGCCCTGTCACTGATTGCCAGAACGCTGAAAAGTGGTGTTGTCAGTTGAGCCAGGGAAAGTGAATACTATGAAAATCAGAACCCAAGAGAGAGTAGGGAGGTCTGGAGAAATAACTAACATACAATGCTAAGGGGGAACTAAGAGAGAACTTAATGGACTACTACTAAATACTTTCCTTGAAGGGAATCCAGAATCTAGTGTACCATTCAAAGGAGATCAGTACACAAAGAGAGTACTTAAGTATATATTTTATTATTGTTCTTGTAAAACTTCTGGAAACCTTATCATCATCCAATTATTTGGAGCAGATCAGTGACTTTCCTTTGTAACCATGCCATTCTAAAGGAAAAGTCCACTAGAGTTTGAAGGTTACAGGGATAGTAATGTTTCACAAAAAAGCAGCTCTGATTAATCGTCATAGTATTTGGGCCATAGAGAGTGTTATTTCAATACTGTCAGAGTTGTAGTTCAAGAGTAATTGAATGATAAAGTATCCCCCTCCTGCTCCTTTTTCCTAGTGTAAGCCACCTCCCCTCAGATGGGGAATCTGGTCTCGACCGGACAGCTCACAACAAGGGAGTCAATATAACATATCCATCAAACGTCATGGTCAGTGCCAAGCACATACTTCTGGTTACTGCAATCGACCAATTTCTCCAGATTTCAAGCAGACTCATACATCACTCGTATAACTGTCTACACGTCTTTCTCCAGCTGGTATGGATAACCTTGCTCAGGGATTCCAAACTCCTCTACCCCCAGGGAGTAGAGTAAAATGGTCCTCCCTATGCAGATGTTGCGAAATATTGAGTAATGATCTACTGCCTCCACTCAAAGGGGATTAGAATGGTAACACATGGCACTAGATTACAGGAAACATTTGTTTAGGATCCAAGGTCTGTTGATTCTGATTTATTCATGGTGATGTTGATATATTCATGGACTGTGGAAATAATTTGATCACGCAACCAGGCATTTGCTCATAGTGTCGAGAGTGCATCCTGTTGCAGTTATTTAAGATCTTGGTATCTAATATGCTAACTCCTTGTCAGTTTATTATACTGAAAGTTCATGTCTGTTTCTCTAATTCATATGTGGTTCTATTAAGACATTCTGTGGTAAATGTCAATTGCTTATAAAACTTTGTATGTACAGTAATGTGCAAAAGTTTCAGGCAGGTGAGAAAAAATGCTGTAAAGTATGAATGCTTTAAAAAATAAAATTAATAGTTTATTTCAATCAATTAACAAAATGCATAGTGAGTGAACAGAAGAAAAATCTAAATCAAATCAATATTTGGTGTGACCACCCTTTTCCTTCAAAATAGCATAAATTCTTCTAGGTACACTTGCACATCTTGGAGAACTAACCACAGTTCTTTTGTGGATTTAGGCAGCCTCAGTTGCTTCTCTCTCTCTTCATGAAATCCCAGACAGACGTAATGATGTTGAGATTGGGACTATATGGGGGCCATGCCATAACTTCCAGGACTCCTTGTTCTTCTTTACACTGAGTTTCTAATTACTTTGGCTGTATGTTTGGGGCCGTTGTATTTACTGTTGGGTAATTTGCTGGGTAAATCCATTTAATTTGTTTGTTAAATCAACCAATAAAAAATAAATACATAAATAAGTAAAAACAGATAAAAAAATGTTAAAGCACTTGAAAATGTGTAATTTTGTCATGGCTGGCTCTTTGAGGTTGGCAGTGGTTTGCAGTACAATGAGTGTTGGTAACTACAAGGTCAGTATGTTTATTATTTTGTATCGTTATCACATTGTCCAATGTCAAGACTCATTTTGTGATTATATGCTCTAAAACAGAAGTATAGATTTGTCAGATTTACTAACAATTATAAAATATTTCCTATGCTCAAATCCACAAATCAGCACATAAATAAAATGGACAACTGGCTTAGTACTTTAGACGAGATTAGTAGCTTAGTGTGTGTTGCCTCCATTTAAGCCAAGTCCAAATTCTTTCCACTTAAGCTAACATGCAGAGAAACTAAAACATGAATGAATATGCTTGAAAGTATTTTTCCCTTGGTAAATATGGCAAAGTAGGTACTGAGTAACATGATATTTGCACATCCCCTATTTCTCATGGAAAAAAAGGTTTCTCAACCTTTAGTAAATATATTTAGTAGGGGAAAACTGTTTAAAAGGGTAAAGTATCAGAACCTGACTTTAAACTTTAAAGACAGTAAAGTGTTTTTGGTTTTGTACGATAGTACAACACATATATAAAATAGGGAGGCGACATCTAATATTTATTACTAAAGCGTAGTTGATTCTAGCTACCTTAAATCTGCACCTTTATAAACATACATACATATTACTATCACGGTTCCCGTGATCTTTTTCTGTCACTCTTTGCTGTGGTGCGCTCCCATTGGCTGAGCTTGTTTGGCCCACCCAGTATAGCCTTTTTATACCTGGCCTTTGGCACCTGTCAGGTGCCCTTTCGTGGTGTTCTTGAGCCAGTGTTGCCGTGTAGCTGTGTTCCAGCTGCCTCCCGTTAACACTTGCAGAGCATGGTGGCCTCCGATTTACCTTGCGCATCCGGTTACACTTGTTGGGCGCAGTAGTCTCGTTAACGCACCAGTTGGGTGCGATTGGCTCCATACACCTCAGCTCTTGCAGTGTAGTTGGTCTCCGTTACAACACCAGAGATGTTCTATTGGCTCTATACAGCTAAGCTCTTGCAGTGTAGTTGGTCTCCGTTACAGCGTCAGTTGGTGCTATTGGCTCTATACTCCTCAGCTCTCGCAGTGTATTTGGTCTCCGTTAACGCACCGGGTGGGTGCTATTGGCTCTTAACATTTCAGCTCTTGCAGTGCACTTGCTCTCCGTTTACTCACCGGTTGGGTGCTAGTGGTTCCAAGCTCCTAAAGCCCTTGCAGAGTATTTCGGCCTCAGTTCTCTGCTCAGCATAAGCAGTAGTCTCTGTCCTGTTCTATTTACTGGTGTTCTCACATCTAGCACCACTACATCGCTCCATTACCAGCTTATGGGCGTGTCAAACACACCACAACAGAGACTGATTTGATTTCTATGTACTTTAACCCTTGAGTACCCTGTATGCTAACTTATGCCTGTCCTGTGACAGTATATATTTATTTCCCTGTATACTGGGCCTGAGAGGGCAACTGTACTTTACTGTCTATTTCAGTCATTCTGTATTGCCTATAGAGGGCAGTCTTTCTTGTCTTTTAATAAAACTGTGTTTTATTCTAACCTGCTGGTCTGAGTGTCCTACAAAACCGTTACAATTACACATAAATACATCTACCCAATAAGCATGTATAATAAATAACCCTTTAATATCAAATCAATAAAAATGGTAAGAAATAATACAACTTGATATGGATAAATATGATAAATGATCCTGATTCCAAAGTGTCAAATAAATCAGTTATTGAATAATCAATTATCCAAATTATTAGCAATGGATCTGAAAAACTAATGAATATAGATGATGAATAATTGCAATATATAAAGGGCAAATGTTTGTGATAACTTTTATTCCATGAATATTGATAAACTCAATAGCCCTTGTTGGTATTGGCATGGATTTAAGGTAGCTAAAATCATCTACACTTTAGTAATTAAGATCAGAAGTGGGTGGTATTTTAGAGTATTCTGAGTTGGGAATTGAGGATACAACGCAGTCTGATTATATAATGATCCAGTTTGGAGTGAAAGGTGTTTCTCCACTCGACAAATTGATCTACTGCTTTTATTTGTATAAAAAGGCTGTATGAATTTGAGCTTTACTTTTGTTATTTTAAACCAACTGGTGATGTATTGTGTGTGTCCACTTTCTGACATACATTGGGAGAAAATGTGATCATTGCGATATAGTGAGCATGCATAGGGCACTGGAGTCGGTATATTGATTTATACAGGTTTCAGTGCACAGGTCCACTCACGGTGGTAGGCCTAGACTTCTTGGGTGGTGCTGTGCACTGTATTATAGGTAAGTTTATATATATATATATATATATATATATATATATATATATATATATATATATATATCCAGTTTGCGGTTTGTACATTATATGTTGACATTTTAATAAATTGTTTTTAAATATCCCTCTGGTATCAGTAGATATCTTGTATACATGTGATTATATCAAAGGTTTTGGTGCTATGATACATGTAGATTTGTACATTTGATATTTAACTCTTAGGTGAGAGAATTAGATCCAGTAGCAGCCTTGACCTTTTAGATAGACTATATATTTTTCTATCAGTATTAGTTTATATTAAGGCACCTTAGAGGGATTTAAGTTAGCATATTTGCTTGGAAATATAAACAAAAAATAAGGTTGTTAGTTATGCTGCTTGTGTTAAAAGGTAAGCTGCTAGGCTATGGTGCCTTCCTCCTGGGTGACAATCACCTTGGTTGAACGTACAAAAGTCCAGCAAGCTGCAGTTTTACTGATCTAATGCAGGAATGTAATCAAGTTGCAGCAGAACTTATCTGCACACCTATCGGAAGGCTTTTCACATGACTAATGATGGAGGCCTGGCTGTTCATCATAAATTTCCAATTTCTAAATTTTCCAATTCCACATGGGAGTCAGCCAATAATATCTGGTTGACACTCACATCAAATGGCTGTCAGCAATGTCCCATGACTGTATCTGCTGGGGAACACAGGAGAAAGACGAGTGCAGAACACAGGCAAAACAAATGTAGAAGAAGGCTTTTACATTTCTATCATCCATATGAAAGATGCATTAAAAGAAAATAAAAAATGTGGATTGGAAAATATAGTAAGAAAATACTACTTAAATATATTTTCTTCCATCAATATAGATGAATATATTGCAGATACAGAGAAGCACTACAGACAGTTTTGTTTTAGTTGATGACTTACAGATTACCTTTCTTGGCATCATAATAAAAAGGTGCTTTCCATCTTCTCAATGATGACTGGATCTATTGGAGACTGGTCATAGGGGGAGCCCAGCTGACAAAGAAGACAGTTTTCTTGTATTCTCTGTTATCAGTGTTATCTACATGTTGCTTCAGAAACTGAGAATAGTTCCTCATTCCATTCCCTATTAACACCCAGCTAAGCAGAACAACGGATTATACCCTGCATACATTTCTTTATCTATATCAGCAGGTGACAGTTCTATTGAAAATGTACACTGCTGGAGCATACTGAGGCCTGGAATCGGGAGCTCCTGCTCTAATGGAATGGAATGATATAATTATTTATTATAACACTGTATACCAGCAGTTCTCAACCTTTCTAGTGCCGCAACCCTTTGATAAAATTTCCCAAGTTGTGTCGACCCCTAACAGTGTTATCGCTGTAATTTTGCTACTGTTATGAATCGAAATATAAATATCTGATGGTTTTAGGCGACCCCTGGCAAATCGTCATTCGACCCCCGAAGGGGTCCCGACCCACAGGTTGAGAACCACTGTTGTATACTATCACTTGCTACAATTCATTTAATTTCTTCTTAATTGGAGCGCTTTCAGCTCACAACTATGACCTAGATACCATTTTTGAGTTCAGACAACTAGGTTATCAGTTGGCTAAAGAACCACAATAAGGCTATTTTTTTCTAGCAATTTTGCGACAGGAGCCATCACATCCAATGAGTTATGTATTTTTAATTTAACAATTTGGAATGCATAGCTACAAAACAAAAACAAAACAAAAAAACATACAAAACAGAATTGGAAAAGGTCATGACTGTCTTTATATTCTAGCAGAATGGCCTTTTGTCATGGTCACCAATGATTACAAGACACGGGTACAGTATGATAAACACCACCTTTATTGATAGTAATACAAGTAAAGAGGCACTTTCCCATGAAGGAAGTGGGTATATACCACGTAATGCATAGGGTGCAGATTAGTGTTTTTTTTTATTTTTATATTTGTTATAATTATTTTTTATTGTGATATAGCGCTTTTAGTGCTTATATAATTTTTTATTATTGTATATCATTGATACAATTTTTTTATATATGTCTATTACCACAAGTTGGAATAAAATATTTTGTGATTATAAGTCACAGTGTATGATCCATACATCTGGGTATATATTTTTCCCTATATTCCTTATAGTAAAGCTATAGAGTAGGTTGGGGTACTAGATCACCCATTTGATATAGATATGTAGGCTGGAGCATATTGAAACCAAGGTCAATTACTTGGAGATTGATTACATTGACTACATTGGCTCTGGATGAGGTGACACATAAGAACCCCAACTGGAGAGACAGTGGACAAAGGAGGGAGAATTACAGATACCCGCACTGAGGGTGATCCAGTGAAGGATCTTATACTGTGAGGCTTGTCACTGCCTCCATTACATGTGAGTAACAAATTCAATTCACGTATAGGTAACGATTCGGTGGTGGTTCATACCGGGCAATTACAGTCTATACTTAGAGAGTGTGCGCTTCTTTTCTTCTTGTCTTTGTTTACACCTTCTCTCATTTAACCCTTTGAGTGCCAGAGAGGTATCCAACGCATTGCAAAACTATGCATTATATACCTCGCCAGCACTCAAAGGATTAAGAATTGGCTGGGAAAGGGGTCACACAAGCATTATGCCTGTATAATTCCCACCTTCCAGTCAATCAGAACCAATCCTGTTTTCTCTTTTTACCTTCCTGGGCACCTATCTAGGGAATCTTTCTTGCTTTGTTTTAACAGCATTGGTGTCAGAGGAGGATTTTTTTATATGTTTTATTTTATTTGATTACAAGGATGTGAGGCTCAGGGTGTAGATGACACAGCGGGTCCTTAACACCTAGGTCAGTGTGCACTTTGTATGAGCTCACATACATTTTTTATTCTCCCTTCTAGTTTACTAGAGGAAGGTGTCCCAGGGCTCCTTCTGTAGGTATGTTTAAATTAATATGGGGCTCTGAGTACCACATTATTACTTTTATTCATATTTTAAATAATATTGGGTGAAATGACCCATATTATTATTTTTCTATTTTGGTTATACTCTCAGTCTTGATCTCATCAGGAGGGAGAGATGGTGGTTAGTGTTTTCCCTCCATTATTAAAATGGTCATTTTGACCATTATTTTATTAATTCTTATTTTTATATTTTAACTTATTAACCTCTCCATTGCCGGTATAGGTAATTCTAGCCTCGATGACAATGGAGGGGTTAAGTACATCTGATAGGATGGTGGTGGGTGCTGAGGTGTATAGGTTTTTTAAACATCGGGTAATCCGTCCATTACTGGTGCAACAAAATGACTGCAGTATGCTTGGTGACATAATGGATCAGGCAGGGACTGAGCAAGCTACATACCCCTGATTTTCACTGCCTGAGCCTGACCAAGGGAAGAGACAGTTGTCCACATACTTCCCTTGTGGCTATGAGGACTTCCTTTGAAATCTTTTTTTAACCCTCCAAAAAGATTCTAGTGAGGGAAAAAGAAAATATAACCCTGACCATTTATTCAGAGTTGAAATTAATAGATAGGAACCAAAGGTAGGCTGTATGGTAGGTTAAAATAACTATTATTAATAAAACAATTAAATAAAATATTAATTGCATGTGTAAGAACAAGCAAATTTCATAAGAAAGAGAATATAATTATGTACTGCTGGAGCAACAAAAGAAACCGGTTTGCCAACAAAGGAGGAAGATGAAAAATCTAAAAATAGCAACACATTATCAGTGAGTATCGGCATAAAAATGGTTCCATCTGTATTAATGCAGTGACTTAATCCTATCTCAAGACAGAAGACTGAGAATCACTATTTTTGTTGATTTAAATTTAATGGAACCTCAATTTGGAATATTAAAGGAGTGCATGCTACATTCATTAATATTTCAGTCTCCAAAAGGATTCTAAAGCTGTGTTAAAAAAGATAAAAGAAACATAATTTGTGAATCATATTCCCTCTCCTTGGCATGAATGGGGTTGCAGATTTTCCCACCAAAAAATTTCAAATGATCTCATACACCGCCAGTTAGTAGAGTTTTTATCTGGTGGAATGGAATCTAATCATATGTCTGCTTCAACAGGTTGCAGACATACTTTTCACATGGGAGATATATATATATATATATATATATATATATATATATATATATATATATATACATGGGAGTATATATATATATATATATATATATATATACATACACATATATATATATACTAGTTGAAGAACCCGTGTACATGGGCCACAGTGGTACCCAGCAACGGCTGTGGTGCAGTCATGCACAGTAGAGACTGCCCTTAGTTGCGCAGAGAGGACTACGGCCACGTCAAGGTCAGTCTGTACAGCACATGACTGCAACGCGCGCACCCGACTGTACTGCGCATGACAGCTTCTGACAAACACACATTTAGCGAATTTATATATATATATATATATATATATGGATATATATATATATATATATAATGTATGATTCCTAAAAGGTAATTTTAAAGTGAAACTGTTACTTTATGACAATGAAACTAGTAAAAAGACACACACAAATTGTCACTATAAAACAACGGTACATCCAGTGATATACAGTAACACACAGACATTGTCTGATACCCAAACAAACACACACATGAACACACACAGTTATACCTATATACGCACACAGAGGGGAGGAGAAACAGACATGAGGGCATGTGAGCAATTAGAGGGGTGGATGTGAGTCACGGTGGGCAGCATTGCCTGTAACACTGATATACACAAACATATACATTGACGTATACACTGACACACACACACCAACACATAGCCAAACACAAGCAGGAATGCACACATACACACAGGCACACACAGACACAAACACCCACACAGACACTAACACCTACATAGACACAAACCCACACCCTACCTATAGAGACACACATACACACAGAAACAGACACAGGGGGCATGTAAACAATAAGAGATGGAATGAGCAGTGAGAGGGTTGTGGTTGTGAGCCAGGAGAGGAGGATGTGAGTCATAAAAGAAGGGATGTGACCCATATGGACCAGTGTGAGTCATGGGGGGGCATGTGAGCCATGGGAGGGGGATATAAAATGAGGGTGGGCCTAAGCCATGAGAAGGGAGGATGAGCCATGAGAAGGGGCACAAGCCATGAGAAGGGACATGAGACATGAGAAGAGGGAGTGAATGAGGGCTTCCCTATGTTCAGTAATGGGATCTTAAGGAGTCCTTCCAGCATGACAAGTCTAGCCTCCCTCCTCCATTGAGTAGTATCTGCCTCCCTCCATTTGCAGATTTTCTTCCTGCTTCCTTCAGCTCTCCACCTGGTGCTGCTGTGTGTGTGAGCCAAATGAAGAGTGTGTTTAACGGGGTGTCTACCAGAAGTAACAGCATTTACTGACACACAGTGTCACACAGATTCTCCACCTGGCTCACACACACACACACACACACACACACAAACACACACACACATATCAACACTGGTTAGAGAGATAAAGGGAGTGGGACAGCAGAAAGCACCCTTAGCACTGTGGAGAGGAAGGAGGGCAATCTCGCCATGCTGGAAGGACAATACCCAGGTTAATGAGACAGGGGAGGAGGTATAGGAGCTTGGGAGTGCAATGACTGGAACACCTCAATGGCACTTAAAGTGTTAAGTGAGGACACAGGGATATGTGAAGGTGAAGATGAGTAGATACAGTGTGGGGGGGAGGAGGAGGAGGGAAATGGGAAGACAAAGAAAGGGGAGTCTGAGGGGAGAGGGAAGGATACGGTGTGGAGGAGTGGTCTTGCAATGATTTGTCAAGGGGGCTCCATTCTCCTGGCCAACCTCCCTCCCAGCCATGTCTGTACACACACAGGCTGAGGAAAAGGTCTGGATCCTAACGATGGCAGTCATGAGGAAGTTATATAACTCATGGAATGTAGATGGTCGCACTTCCTCAAACCCAAACTCTTAAACTCACAAATGAAACACAAACACACAGAGAATGGTGGTAAGGGTGCAGAATTCTCTTTTTACCTTATCTTAATGGCATAACCAAACTCTCTGCCATACTAGCCTTAGAGGATAATTCAATAACACAACAGTCTTGCTCTGCCCTACCAGCCAGGAGATATAACACATAACACCCGATACATTATTGCTATTTATTCTTATCATTAATTTTTTTTTTTTATTCAACTCTCCATGCTGCGACAAATAATATATATATATATTTTTTTTCATAAATCCATAACTTATTTCTTATGACAATTTACCATAGTGAGCAAAGAACAAACCTTTTGTGAGGGAAGGAAGCAGCTCTTAACTTCCCAGCTTTAACAGGTAAGCTGGCTAACTGGGGCTTTAGTGGTCCTATAAATACCTCACCTTTCCGCCCAAATAATTTTACCTTTTGTGAGGTAAAGCCACCTCGCCAATCACGCAGTGGGATGAAAAAGAGGCCCACATCCAGCACCTTCTTGGAATTAATAATTTATTTTTTAAAAACTTAAAGGGGAAGATGACCACCACTTCCTTGTGGGTATCTCCCTATTGGTCAATACTTTTTGCATGGAAAGTAGATGGTCACACTTCCTCAAACCCAAACTCTTACAAATAAGACATGAACATGCAGAGTGGTATGGGTGGTAAGGGTTCAGCTTTTTATTTTTACCTTATCTTAATGACATAATCAAACTCTTTGCCATATTAGCCTGAGAGGATAATCCAATAACACAGCATTCTTGCTCCACTCTACCAGTCAGGAGCTATTACACATAACACCCAATACATTATTGCTATTTATTGTTATCACTACTTTTTTTTTTATTTACCCTCCACAGGCAACCAGACAATTAAAGCAATATATTTACATATGGTAAGTGCATACTGAATGTGCACCACTAGGGACAGTGTTTATGAGTGGCTGAGCACATGTATAATGGCTGACATTGCAAACATGCATTCTGGGAATCCTGACCAACTGTGCAATGGCTCCCTACAGTATGCCATGTGGCCAGGATTAAAGGAGCCATGTGACTTATTCAAGTAACCTGACTGGACAATACCTGGGGATATTAGGTCTCTGCAGCCATTGTTTAAGTTAGAACCCACCATGCTGGGCTGATGAACAAACGCCTTTTGCTGTCCAAGAGTCAGATCAAAGATGATTTGCAGGGTTCCCTTGGACAAAGATGTGCTTGCATGTGCTGATTTTCACTGTAAACTAAGCTAAGTATCGTTGTAACACTGTATTTCTGTTATCTATAACTTTGTTGTAATAACCCTTTTTAGATATATTGTTTTAACAGCAGATGTTATTGTAAAGTATATCACCAAATATTACAACTGATTCCTGTGTATTCATTCCACATAATTAACTGAAATACCGCAAATTGAATAAATATTAATGTTGTGATTAATATCCTAATTAGAATGTTGATATCTGCATATTAATATTCATAATTCAGGCCACTACTGTAACACCTTGTTATAGAGTGCAGGAGTTGGCCCTACCCAGAAAATTTATTATAGATTCTATAGCGGATTGTAAACCCAGATTGAAAATATCCAGGCCAGTATCTGACAAATTAATGCCTTCTGATCTGTAAATGCTGGCACCACCATTCTCCAAGTCAAAATGCCTGTAAGAGAAACTCCCCATCTCTTGAAACAGTTTTGAAAGCAATCTATTGAGCTTCTTCCTCACTCTTTCTAAAGGATTCAGTTATTTGGTAGCTAACCAACACCACCTTGGAATAATCTCCGACAAACGATGATGTGAGGAAACCACTCCAAGACTTTCCTTATTACATTTCGAATCAGAAAAAGAAGCTCCAGAGATTTAACACAACCTATATCATTGCCTCCTAAATGCAATATAATAACATCCAGATAAGGAAAATTAGTGAAAAATAGCCCATCTCAGACATAACCTGAATCTCAGTTCCTGCTTTCCATGCCACCAGATCCTGCAGGCTGACAGATAAAAACCCAGATTCTCTTGGTTTGTATGAATAAGAGCCCTCCTCCAAGGCCAAAAAACAAAAGAATGACCCACTATCCAGACTTCCAGATGCCATGAAACTACAAAATAAAACAGTCATTAAAAAGCTATATTAACTATTAGGTTACCATCTACCTACTCTTTTGATTGCCTCCTCTTGCAAACCAAACTTGTGTGACTGTTGCTGCCACATGTTAAAAGAGTGTGAAGAGAAACTTTTATCTTTAACCATCTGAGTGCCAGAAGGGTACGCAACGATTTGCAAAGCAATGCGTTGTGTACCCCTTTGGCACTCAAAGGGTTAATCCCCAATCTCTCTAAACACATGGAAAAAACTCTGTAAACTGTAAACTAAACCATTCTTATGAACAAAGTAACTGCTTAAAATAATGGGTGTAATATTCATATAGTTCTGAACCTTTTCCACTTTATAAACTTCTCTTGACCTCTCTATAAAGACTGATAGAATGCCCTGATACAACTTATTATTCTGGATTCTTATGATGCTCTGGCACCGTTTATTCTTAGATATAAACTCCCCAATCCTAAATGTTCCAAAATAGAACAGCAGAAAAATTGCTAGGAATAATGTAGCTTCAATCAAAAGATTACAAACTAACTCTAAAATTACCTAAATCTCACTTAACATGACAATAGAGATGGGATGTCTGTCATTTGAAACCTTTAATATAACCCTTCATAACCTGCCTCTCTGAGAAAAATATATTAATCCCCTGACTACCCAAAAACTTAAAAAAGAAATTAAGTCCTTCTAAACATTTTCTAATTGCTAGACGTGACATCTGATTGTCATTTAATTGAACTATATAGGACAACAATGAATTCTCAGAATAGTAAATGGTATCTTGACAAGCCTCTGAAGCCCATAGAAACCAGTGATTCTATGACGCCACATAGTTCTACCATGCAGAGGTTGACACCAAATTCCTAATAAAGGGGGCCAATAGTCCTAAATTAATTCCCATAAGTGATGTAGGCATGGGAGACCATTAGGTTCTGCTTTGGGATCCATCTGTAAAAAAATGACAGAATATGTTTCATCTGTAGTCAAATATTCAAAGATCAGCACTTCAAAACTAAATATTTCATCAAAAAGAGGTGATTTTACAGGCAAATTGTTGATAGACTGCACAACGCTCATGTTATTGCAAAACATTGTAATTCTTCTATTGGGAAATTGAAAGCCCTATAGCTCTAATGCTACAATGACAGAAAAAAGTTCTAACAATGTTAAATTCCTTGTGTAACTTAGGGAAGTCCAAGACTAGGGCCACTTTTCCATACTCCAAAGCTCTTCCCAATAAGCACCATAACCCACTGATACTGCCGCATCAGTATAGAGGTTAATTTCTGTACTGAAAACAAAATTTTGCTGAAAGATAGTCCTCCTGTTAGAGAAAGGTTGTCTTTCTGCCCAACATCAGTACCAAATTTATTTCAACTTATTGTTGATTTACATGATTTTGTCAGAAAGTTGTGTTTAAAATGATATTTTTTTAAGAAACCATTTTAAAAAGTCTCCGAATATATTCCCCAGTGTCACCAATGAGAGTTTAAGTGACATGAAGGACACAAGATAATACCATATTTAGACATACTGACTATATTGTAAGTGGGGCTGTGCCATCAAATTTAAAACCTAAATCTACGTTTTCTTCCCCAACAGAATCTAGCGGTAACTATGTTGTCATCTTTTCTTCAGTTGGTATGGAGGATTTTCAAAGACAGGTTAAGAAAGGTTATATACCCAGTAATTTAACTTGAGGAGAAAGTAGAGCTGTCAAACATTTATGAGACAATGACCAGATAGTTATAAAACCAGCTAATAAGAGGGAGGAGTGGTAATTCAAGATCTTGATAGCTACTTAAAGGAAGCTTATAGTATACTGTCTGATACTGCTTAATATTGACCCCTCAAAAGTGATCCAACTCATGATTTTCAAATACAGCTTAAAGCAATGTTGGAGGAAATGTGGGGAGGGCCTGCTCAGTGGATCAGAGAGGGACTTTATTTATATATTGAATCCCAGAATGTCAAATTACTATCATCTTCCAAAAATACATAAGTCCCTCTCTGATCCACCTAGCAGGCCTATTATATCAGGCAATGACTCTCCCACCTGCAATTTAGACTTTCACCTGAGAAAATCAGAAGTAGGTTTGAGGTCTTATCTACGAGACATGGGCCATTTGTCATCAATATTATAAGAGTTTGTTTGGAGGGAAGACTATCATTGGGTGAACTGGATGTCACTGCATGTTATTAAAACATACTGCATGAGGGCGGTTTAGAAGCTGCAACATTTTTTCTGTTGATTTGTTAATGCGTACTAAATCAGATAAAATGTATTCTTTGATCAACCGAGTTTACATTAATGAAATTATTTTAAGTTTTATTGTAAAATTTATTTACAATCATTTTTGCAAATATTTCCATCAACTATACTTTTTTTTTTTTATTAAAATTTTTTTTTATTAAAATGTTACCGTTTACATGAAGATTTGTATGTAGCACCATTGATTCCAACAACAACCATTTGAGTTAACTGTGCATAGACAGTATTAAGGTAAAAGTAATGTTTCACTATAAAAGCAGCTCCAATTAATCTTCATAATATTTGAGCCATGGAGAGTGTTATTTCAATACTGTCAGAGTTGTAGTTCAAGAGTAATTGAATGATAACATATCCCCCTCCAGCATTCTTACTGATGTAACACTGCTAACCTCAAAAGGGACGGGAGAGGGATACTTTATCATTCAATTGCTCCTGAACTACAACTCTGACAGTATTGAAATAACACTATCCGTGGCCCAAATACTTTGAAGATTAATTGGAGCTACTTTTATTGTGAAACATTTAGTTCCCATATACATCAGCTGGTCAGTTATCAGGCTCTATTGGGCACCCTCTTGTGTGTTTTTTCTTTAGTTTTGAATAAAAAATCTTTCAGCAGTGGGAGTAACTTTGTTTTACTGACAGTGATTAATCCTACCGCATATTTATTTTTTTACATTTTAAGTATTATTATGCCTTTAATCTTAAAGCACAAAATACACGTCCACATTAAACAGGCATGCAAAAAATAGTGCCCCACTGGTATAGGCTGACACACCATAGGAGGTGCCAGTGTAACGTTTTTTTTTGACACTCAGACCAGCCGGTAAAATAAAACGTTTATTGAATGAAAATAAGTGCAAATAATCGCCCTCTACAGGTGACAGCAGCAATTGCAAAGTGAATACACTAGTACACAGAGATTCACTATAACGAATAGAAGGCACTCACAAAATGGTACAGATAATAGTGAACTGGTCACTAAAGGGTAAAAGAGAACAATCAGTCCATCTCAGCTGTGGGATTTGGCCCGCCCAAATGGTGTAGTGATAAACTGAGAATATGTGCACAGCACAGAGTTCATGCAATGGAGGATAGTAGGTGTTCAGTGACCAGCATAAGCTTAGCAGAACAGTGACCCAAACATAGCCCCCGCGGGCGTTCCCAATGAGAAAACTGATACTGCAAGTGCGAGGGTATGTAGCCCCCACGGGCGTAATCGGAGAATGGCCTGAGATGCAAAGCTTGCGTTTAGCCCCCACGGGCGTGTAACCGGAGACCAAAGTGAGCACAACACGAGCCAATAGCCCCCACGGGCGTAGACCTTCGGAACCTGCAAGAGCTTGGAGCCTAACCTTGCTTTCTCTCAGAACCAATAGCCGCAATGGATACCTCCGGTAATCAACGTAATACCGAGAGCCTAAGGCGCCCAACCGGACTGACAAGACTTGACTACTCTGCAGTTGTATATAGGAGTCGCTGTCCACATTAGCGGCCAACTCAGCAGAAGTAGACCAATAAGGTAAAGGCTCTATGACTGGAATGGAGGTTCGGCAAGAGAGAAGCGGCACTGCAAGGGTTAAAGGGTACGTTTAAATCTCCCAGGCTCGGTATGGTAACTAAGCTCTGCAAGTGTATGGAGGCTCGGTACAAGGAGCACAGCTCTGCAAGTCAGCAAGGAACTCTGCACTGGAGAAGATTTACCCAGGAGTGTAATGGTCACACTGCGTCAGCACTCAGCACAGCAGGAGTCAGAATGTCGCGGCGGCGACAACAGGCAAACACAGGTCGCTGGAACAGGCCGTGGTCGATCACGAAGCAGGAAGTCAGCCAAGCCGGGTCGTAGCACGTAGGAGGTTCTCAGACAAGCCAGGTCGTAGCACGTAGGAGGTTCTCAGACAAGCCGGCTCAAACACGATCAGGAACACTGGAGCGTAGTCAGGACAGGCCAAAGTCGGTACACAGGAATCCGGATACAGGAACACAGCAACAGCAAGACTGGCTCAGAAACACCACGAAAGGGCATCTGACAGATGTGATAGTCAGGTATAAAAAGGTCACCAGGGGGCGGGCCAAACCAGCTCAGCAAATCAGAGTATGCCACAGATGAGAGTGACAGGAGGATCACAGGCACTGTGATAGTACCCCCCTCTCAAAGACCCCCTCTCCCTGCCGGAGGTTTAGGTTTCTGAGGGTATTTAGAGTGGAAGTTGCGCACAAGTCTGGGCGCATGGAGGTCCTTCTGGTCAACCCAAGAGCGCTCCTCCGGGCCATAACCCTTCCAGTGGACCAAATATTGCAACTTCCCTCTGAGTCGCATAGAATCAATAATGCTCTGAACCTCATATTCCTCTTGGCCCTGGACATCCACCGGCCCAGGAATTACCGGAGTGGTAGTGTAACGATTGCAAACCAGGGGTTTTAACAGAGACACATGGAACACATTATGAATATGCATAGATGGTGGAAGTTCCAATGCATAGGAGACGGGATTAATTTTGCGGATGATTTTAAAGGGACCAATGAACCGAGGAGCCAGTTTATTAGAGGGGACCTGCAGATTGAGGTTTCTGGAGGAGAGCCATACCCTGTCCCCAACCTGGAAAGAGACCGCTGGCAGCCGTCTACGATTGGCATATCGCTGATGACGCTGGAAAGACTGACTGAGGGTCCTTTGCACCTGTGCCCAAGTGGAACGGAGCTGCGCCATATGCTCATCCAAAGCAGGAATCTGTTGTGACTGGAACGAGTCCGGGAGCAAACACGGCTGGAACCCATAATTGATTAAGAACGGGGAGCTACCGGACGATGAGTTAACTGCACAATTCCTGGCAAACTCCGCCCATGGCAACAGGTCGGCCCAATTGTCATGATGATCAGTAATAAAACAGCGCAGGAACTGTTCCAGTCCCTGATTGGCACGCTCAGCGGCTCCATTGGTCTGGGGATGGTAGGCGGAAGAGAAGGACAATTGAATGCCCATCATGCCACAGAATGCCCTCCAGAACCTGGACACGAATTGACTCCCACGGTCGGAGACCACAACTCTGGGTACCCCGTGCAAGCGAAACACTTCTCTAGCAAAGACTATTGCCAATTCCTGAGCCGATGGAAGCCCCTTGAGAGGCACAAAATGAGCCATCTTAGAGAACCTATCAACCACCATGAGGATAAACGTATACCCCCTAGAGACTGGCAATTCTCTCAGAAAGTCAATAGATATATGAGACCAGGGCCGTTCTCCATTAGGCACAGGTTGAAGCAGGCCCACTGGGAGATACCTGGGGGTCTTAGCACGGGCACAGGTGGCACAAGCGGCAGTAAAAGAGGAACAATCGTCTCTGAGCGTAGGCCACCAGAATAATTGTGAAAGAGACCATACCAGTTGATCCCTGCCGATATGCCCAGCCGCTTTTGACGAGTGATAGGTCTCCAATAAACGGGTACGGAATGGCTCATCCACAAAGCATTTACCAACTGGAGTCTCAGGTGGAGCCCTAGACTGAGACCCCAAAATCTCCTCTCCCAGTGGCGAAGTTATACTAGTGCGAATAGTAGCCATAATACGGTCGGGCTGAATGATAGGTACTGGTTCTTCCTCCCTCTCAGTGTCCGACGCGAACTGTCGGGACAAGGCGTCTGCCCTCACGTTCTTAGAACCCGGGAGGTAGGATACTATAAAGTTAAACCGGGACAAAAAGAGTGCCCATCTGGCCTGTCGAGAAGACAATCTCTTAGCCTCAGAGAGATATGTCAGATTCTTGTGATCGGTAAGGATTAGTACTGGGTTCTTGGTACCTTCCAACAGGTGGCGCCACTCCTTCAGTGCCAGAATAATGGCCAATAACTCCCTGTTGCCAATCTCATAGTGGCTTTGTGCGCTGGACAACTTCTTAGTGAAAAACCCACAAGGTTTCAAGGTACCACCTCCCACAGGACGCTGGGAGAGTACTGCCCCAACCCCAACCTCAGAGGCGTCAACTTCCAAGGTAAATGGCAGGGAGGGATTGGGATGGGACAGCACTGGGGCAGACGCAAAGGCAGATTTTAAGGTCTCAAATGCATTTTCAGCAGCCTCGGACCACTGAGAGGGAGTAGCGCCCTTATGTGTCAAATCCGACAAAGGTTTCACAATTGTGGAAAAGTTACGTATGAATTTTCTGTAATAGTTGGCAAACCCTAGAAAGCGCTGAATCGCTTTTAACCCTTTAGGGCGAGGCCATTGTAATACTGCTGCCAACTTATCTTGGTCCATAGCGATTCCATCTTTAGAGATTACGAACCCCAAGAATGGTACTTGAGACACATGGAATTCGCATTTTTCTAATTTACAAAACAGTTTATTCTCACGAAGTCGAAGCAAGACTTCCGTGACATCTTTAATATGTTGGGAGAGGGTGGCGGAATTAATCAATATATCATCCAGATATACCACCACGCAGGACTGAAGCATGTCACGCAAGATATCATTAATAAGCTCCTGGAATACCGCAGGTGCATTACATAAGCCAAAAGGCATTACCAGATATTCGTAGTGCCCAGTTCTGGTATTAAATGCCGTTTTCCACTCCTTACCTTCCCTGATTCTAATTAGATTGTAGGCGGCCCGCAAATCAAGTTTAGTGAAGATAGAAGAGCCCTTCAATCTGTCAAATAACTCGGTAATGAGTGGAATAGGGTATGCGTTCTTGGGCATCAGCTTATTAAGCCCCCGGTAATCAATACATGGCCTGAGTTCGCCACTTTTCTTCTTTACAAAGAAGAATCCAGCGCCAGCCGGGGAGGTAGATTTGCGAATAATTCCCCTCCTAAGGGCGTCCTCAATGTACTCCTCCACTGCCTTGTTCTCCTCACATGACAGTGGGTAAGTGTGTCCTCTCGGGGGAACCACACCTGGAGGCAAATCAATAGCGCAATCATAGGGTCTATGTTCGGGCAATGCGCTAGCCTCCCCCTTGCTGAATACATCACTGAATTCCCCATATTCAGCTGGCACAGAGGGAGAGGTACACATAATCTTGACAGGAAATGATAGACAGTTCTTTTTACAATATTCGGACCAGGAACTAACCTCACATTTTTGCCAATCAAATTGAGGATTGTGCAGAAGTAACCATGGGAACCCCAAAATGACTGCATGGTGAGGTGAACGAATAATTTGAAACTGTACCTCCTCCTTGTGGAGAGCCCCAACTGACATAGAAATAGGAATGGTTTCCGTTGTAATAAATGCGGGTTCCAATGGTCTGCCATCAATGGCCTCTACTGCCAAAGGAGACTCCTTCTTGCATAGAGGAATATTATGCAATACAGCAAAAGATTGGTCCATAAAGTACCCGGCTACACCAGAGTCTACCAGTGCCAATGTTTCTACGACCTTGTCAGCCCAAAAGAATACCACCTGGATGGTGGGTTTAACAGTATTCGGATCTAGGGACTGTTGTACACCACCTAGGGCCTGTCCCCCAAGGTACTCTAGGTGTGTGCGTTTCCCAGCCTTACCGGACAATTGCGCAAAAGGTGCCCCTGTTTGCCACAATATAAACATAGGCCTTGCCTTTTACGGAAAGACCTCTCCTCTTTTGAGAGTCTAGTGAAACCCAGCTGCATTGGCTCTGCTGCCTCTACTGGACGCTCAGTAGGAAAGGGTGGAGAGGGTGGGTCAAAGGAACTGTCCTGCCCATGGTTTCTGGAACTCACCCTTTTTGCCAACCGTCTCTCACGGATACGAGAGTCAATGAGAATTACATAATCAATGAATTCGTCCAGGTCACTAGGTACATCTCGGGCAGCTATTTCATCCTTAATTGGTTCAGAGAGCCCCTTAGCAAATGCTGCCAATAACGCCTCATTATTCCAGCCCACCTCCGCTGCCAGGGTCTGGAATTCTATCGCATAGTCGCCCAGTGTACGTTCGCCCTGCTGTATCTCCATTAGCCTCTTAGCAGCGGAGGCAGCTCTGCTAGGAACCTCAAACACACGGCGGAACTTTTTTACCAACTCATTAAAGTTCAGAGTGCAAGGTTTGGCACTCTCCCACAATGGGTTCGCCCAAGCCAACGCTTTGCCTGTTAGTAGCGATATCATGAATCCGACCTTGCTCCGGTCGTTAGGAAATGCCTGGGGCGTCAATTCCAAATAGATCTCCAACTGATTGATAATGCCCCTGCATAGGGAAGGCTCGCCATCATATATCAATGGTAACGGCGCCGCTGCCGTTAAGCCTCTGGCACAGGTAGGAGGAGCTAGAGGCGGATTATCCGGTGTCAAGACTGGGGGGACCACCGGATTTGGACTAGGCTTATCAAGGAGTACCGTACGCTCAAGTAGGGTCTGTAAAGCCAGTGCCAATTGATCTAGGTGCTGCTCATGGACATCCATTCTCCAGTGGATGTTTTGTGTGTTACTTTCACCCTTACTGTCTGAGGTCATGGCCCTTTCGTACTGTAACGTTTTTTTTTGACACTGAGACCAGCAGGTAAAATAAAACAACGTTTATTGAATGAAAATAAGTGCAAATAATCACCCTCTACAGGTGACAGCAGCAATTGCAAAGTGAATACACTAGTACACAGAGATTCACTATAATGAATAGAAGGCACACACAAAATGGTACAGATATTAGTGAACTGGTCACTAAAGGGTAAAAGAGAACAATCAGTCCATCTCAGCTGTGGGATTTGGCCCGCCCAAATGGTGTAGTGATAAACTGAGAATATGTGCACAGCACAGAGTTCATGCAATGGAGGATAGTAGGTGTTCAGTGACCAGCATAAGCTTAGCAGAACAGTGACCCAAACATAGCCCCCGCGGGCGTTCCCAATGAGACAACTGATACTGCAAGTGCGAGAGTATGTAGCCCCCACGGGCGTAATCGGAGAATGGCCTGAGATGCAAAGCTTGCGTTTAGCCCCCACGGGCGTGTAACCGGAGACCAAAGTGAGCACAACACGAGCCAATAGCCCCCACGGGCGTAGACCTTCGGAACCTGCAAGAGCTTGGAGCCTAACCTTGCTTTCTCTCAGAACCAATAGCCGCAATGGATACCTCCGGTAATCAACGTAATACCGAGAGCCTAAGGCGCCCAACCGGACCAACAAGACTTGACTACTCTGCAGTTGTATATAGGAGTCGCCGTCCACGTTAGCGGCCAACTCAGCAGAAGTAGACCAATAAGGTAAAGGCTGTATGACTGGAATGGAGGCTCGGCAAAAGAGAGGCGGCACTGCAAGGGTTAAAGAGTACGTTTAAATCTCCAAGGCTCGGTATGGTAACTAAGCTCTGCAAGCGTATGGAGGCTCGGTACAAGGAGCACAGCTCTGCAAGTCAGCAAGGAACTCTGCACTGGAGAAGGTTTACACCGGAGTGTAATGGTCACACTGCGTCAGCACTCAGCACAGCAGGAGTCAGAATGTCGAGGCAGAGACAACAGGAAAACACAGGTCGCTGGAACAGGCCGTGGTCGATCACGAAGCAGGAAATCAGCCAAGCCGGGTCGTAGCACGTAGGAGGTTCTCAGACAAGCCAGGTCGTAGCACGTAGGAGGTTCTCAGACAAGCCGGGTCGTAGCACGTAAGAGGTTCTCAGACAAGCCGGGTCGTAGCACGAAGGAGATTCTCAGACAAGCCGGGTCAAACACAATCAGGAATACTGGAGTGTAGTCAGGACAGGCCAAAGTCGGTACACAGGAATCCGGATACAGAAACACAGCAACAGCAAGACTGGCTCAGAAACACCACGAAAGGACATCTGACAGATGTGATAGTCAGGTATAAAAAGGTCACCAGGGGACGGGCCAAACCAACTCAGCAAATCAGAGTATGCCACAGATGAGAGTGACAGGAGGATCACAGGCACTGTGATAGCCAGAAGCATAAAACTGTCCTAACACTGTATACTGCTTAAAATTTATTTTATTTAAAATTAAATTATTATGGGAGTCCTAGTCCACAACAGCTGGATGGCCTCAGGTTGTCTGTTTCTGATGTAAGACTTTGCCAATTATGATTCTGTCTGGCTTTCCTCTATTTCTACTTTACTCATTTCTATAGAATTAGGGTTTTGTGCTTCAAGCCAAAGAAGAGCAATTCTGGAGAAAAGCAACTAAACCACAGGAGACAAGTAAAAAGTCCCCAAATTCCCATTGATATAATAGAGGTCTCCAACACAGTGCAATTCAATGCATCAGTGCATTGGAGACCTCTCTATCATTCGTGGGATAAAAAGCCTCTTATATCATGGAATTCTAAGAGTTTTTATTTGTTACATCTGATATCGAACAATCACATTTTAACTCCTTGAATGCTAAACAGGTGTACATTGCTCCAAAGGGGTTAATAACCTTTGCTCTAGATTTCATTGAAGCTAAATCCTATTGCTTTCAGTTTGGTAGAAAAGGGAAGTAAGCTGTACTACAGAAAAAGAGAAACAACAGCATGAGAGGTCATGAACAAATGTTTAAGGGTGTCAGTCTCAAGGAAATTGTAGTTCTCCCTGGTGCCAGTACACTGCACCAAACTACACCTATGTAACAACACTGCGGTGGAGCATTGGTATACAGGCAACATTTTCATGCTCAGGGCTGGATGCATCTCTCCATGGCACAGAAATCTTTGCTTTAGAGAATAAGAAAGTAAGCAGACCAAACATCAGTGCCCTGGCACCAGTTTTTAACCCCATTTTGCAGGCTACTATTTAACCTCTTGGATGCTAGAGAGATCCCCAATACATTGTGGCGCAACCCATTGGAGATCTCTCTAGCAACCAAAGTTTTTTTGGTTTTTGCTTACTATAGACTAAGGGTATTTCTTATGCCAGGAAACAGTTGATGGGACTAGGAGTAGGGTCATGTGATGTGTGGGGTTGTGGTCATGGGCAAAGCTAAGGGCACTTGCCTTGGGGTGCCTAGGATGTAAATTAATTCCTGACCATACACCTACTACCTTGTGCCTGGATCAATGACCTAGAATGAATTTCAGAGGAAGAAAGGAAATGCTGCTTTGTTCTTCAATGTATTACAATACCTATCATAGTGAAAGGTTTACAAAGCTTAAAGAGATAGTAATGTTTCACAAAAACAGCAGCTCCAATTAAACTTCGTAGTATCTGAGCCATAGAGAGTGTTATGTCAATACTGTCAGAATTGTAGTTCAAGAGTAATTGAATGATAAAGTTTCCCCCTCCCGCCCCTTTTACCTAGTGTAAGCCCCCTCTCCTCAGATGTGGAATCTGGTCCATAGACCAGACAGATAACAGCAAGGGACAATCTTCTTACTGTGAGAACAAAGAAAACCCTGCCCCCATTGACAGGTTTTTCAGGTTTTTCCCTTATCTTAATTGAAGATTGTCCCTCTCTGCAATCTACCTGGGCACCTCCCTTCTGCTCTGGCTGAGCAGTTTTATATCAGTAAAAGGGGCGGGAGGGGGATACTTTATCATTCAATTACTCTTGAACTACAACTCTGACATAATTGAAATAACACTCTCCAAGGCCCAAATACTATGATGATTAATTAGAGCTGTTTTTATTATGAAACATTACTATCCCTTTAAGTGGCTAACAGTCAAATTGAGATGTACCATTCACCTTTCTTGGCTAGTTTATAACTTCTCTGTAAAGCTACAACACTAGCTATGTTCAATGCAGCTCTGCATATTACCTTTAACCTCCACTCCGCTGCCAAAAACTCACTGACTACTTCAAACTACAAGAAATAAGCAGCACTGAAAAACTAGAATAATCTATTAGGAAATATCAAATCTTCTGCCATTTTAAAATCCCTGATAGTAAATGCTTCATTGTATTAAAAAACATGGACCTGTATATAAGAGCTAATGTGTTATTTTTATTTTTCTTGTTTCTAAATGTGTGCCTTTGTACTGTAAATGCATTCCGGGATGTACTTCAAAGGAGAGAAATCTCAATGTATTCTTGGTAAATAAATAAAATAAATAGATAAAAAAGTGAAAAATAAATAAACAAACAAATAAGTAAATAAATAACATTATATATATATATATATATATATATATATATATATACATACAACTGGCTGTGAATGCATTGCAATCAATGCACAGGAGCTGGTTTGGAGATTGAGGGGTTAAACCTGGTAAAAAAAATTAAACATTTAATGATCAAAATTAAAAATTATCTTAACCCTTTGAGTACCAGAGAAGTATCCAAAACATTGCTTTGCATCCATCTGGCACTCAAAGGGTTAAATACATATATATTTTTTTTTGAGGGGGAGGGAAACATTGTCCCCCATCTTTTCCTAATGAACAGATCTGAATGGAGATAGCTGAAATGTAAAAATATTTTTTCTTTAAAAGGAGGGTACTTCTGTTCCCTCCTTAATCAATTATGGGAACAAAATGGGGTACATTCACCTAATTGTGTTTAAAATTAAAAATATGAAATATATTAGCCCTCTTGGTGCCAGCCACATGTGGGGAACAGGCTTGGAAATGTGTACTTGCATGGCCAAGCCTGTGCCCCTCATCAGGCTGGAGCTTCCCCCTTCCCCTGACCCTTTTTTTTCTTCTTTTCAAATATTACTTTCCAGGCCTCAATGGGGAGGCATCAGGACCCTTCACCAACTATTGATCTTACAGCCAATCTCCGAGTCAAAGGAAAGCAAGATACTTTCCTGTTTCACTTCTGTCCTGATGCCCCCAAAGGAGGTCTGAATAATATATAATGAAAAAAATAAATAAAACAGCTGTGTGTCGCAAGAAGGTGTGGTGCTTTGCTTTGCAATACAGTGGGCACTCCTGTGGCACACACAGGGTTGTTTTTCATTACTTTTTGTCCAGAACTCCTTAAGGGTCATCTGGAGGGATCCTATTGCTCCATATTCTGTAAATAGTTGTGTCAACTAACTTAAGGGTACAAATACAAATGATAACTCATTTGATACAGCTGGTTATCTACTTTCCAAAATGATATGCCTTGTCCACCTTGTTATTTTACTTGTAATAGCACTAATTAATGAAAACAGTAGGAAATTCAATAGTTTTCAAAGATTTCAGTACATTTGAAGTAGTGGAAATCTAAAAAAAAATAAACATTTTTTTTCCTTTATTGCCACCTTCAGGAAACATTTGTGCATAACAGGCTAGGGGTAGAAAAGCAAGTGACCCCTCATTTAATGCAATGGGATATCTCCTTTCCGGAAATATATAGTTTTATATAGTTCTACAGCTGTTTTAAGGTACATTTACCATATAACCTCTGGAATGTGCATTTTAGTTCAAAAAGTTGAAAATACAATTATGTGCTCCTGGTAATTAGGAGCTTGCGCAGACCATAAACATAGGTAAAATTATATATGTTTGGTATTTCAGTATGAATTCAGTGCTTTTTCAAATAATTGAAACATTCAAAAAATTAAACATTTAGATATATAGTGCTGGATTTAAAAAAGTCCGATGCCAAAAAATAAAAAAGGCCAATGGCAGTTTTTCAAGCAGAATGCAATACAAAGAACCGTGCAATGAAGAACTGCTGGTGGAAAACATAGCTACCATTTCCCCCAATTAAACACAGTACAAGCTGTCTACACTGAAATTCAAAAGACTGCGTTAGGTGCTAAGATGTGCTAAGGGACACACTATAATGTGGGAAATTCTAGACCCAGCTTTTTTGGGAGTAGAATTCCGTAACGTATCTTTTATCAGCTGACGCAGGAACTGCATGTGAAAACATAGTTAAAAAAAACCCTTCCCAGTGGATGTATTGATATGGAACACTAAGCCCCATGAAATGCAGAATGAGCACTCCCTACCCCAGTACCATACGGACAATGCCCATTCCATTGTGAGGGAATTTGAACATAGACTGCAATGCATTGCGCACCTCTCTGGCACTCAAGGGGTTAAACCATGCAGTGATGTAAGAGTTTGTTTTAAGGAATATCTATTTATGGCTCTCTATTTGATTTTACAGGTTTAATGAAAAGACAAGGGAAGAGAGAAGAAAGAAGAGAAAAAAAAGAAGATAAGAGAAAAAAGAAGGAAGATAGGAGACGGACAGTGGATGACAGGTAAGTGTAACACAGATAAGGTAACAATCGTTAGCTTTTTTCCTTTGCTGTTCCCATCATTGCTGCTATTCAGCTGCATTTTGGGAACTTAAAGGAGAACTTTCACTCCCAAGACACTCTGTCTTATTTTATTTTTAGTGTACCGCAATGGTGTATGGATTGGCATTTTTCGTTTTTTAAATGAATACCTTAAGAGATATTACAAGTTGTTGCAAGCACTTCCGCCTTCTGCGGCACAAGGCTACTTCGGCACAGCTCTGCTGGACATCCCCACATTACAAATTCTCCTCACACCTTCCTCCCAGCTCTCCCTGTGAGTGTGTCCATGCTCCTCTTCATAGCATATTGGAACCAGCAAGCTCCAGTCACCTTGATGTTAGAGGTCCAGCATTGCCTGTGACACCCTGGTTGGCCATATCAGTCACCTATAGAATTAAAAAAAAAAGAATAAGAAAGCTGTAAAATCCCTCCACCTCAAATGTCGCTGCTGTTCCCTGGAGCAACCTCACCACTTAGCCAATCAGGAATGAGGAGAAGCATGCAAAATACTTAACCCATTTCTCTTCTTTGATCGGATTTCTCATGCGTGACCCCCTTCTCATTATTTCTCATTCTCATTCCTTCTAAGCTAAAATTCTGTTGTTGTTTTTTTTTACATTCTTATAGTGAAAAATAATAGGTGGTTACAGGACCCCCTTTTATTTTGTTTCCACTCATTTACGCCTCCATTGGCATTACAGCTAATTATATCCACCATGGCAACAGAGGGTTAATCTTATTTATGGATAGGGGTTGTGTGTTGTAGCGGTGTGTTTTTCTTTTCATGCTTAACCTCTCTATTGCCGGAATAGTGAGACTGTTGTGATCTGAAAAAGTAGGGGCTAAATATATGTGTGGATTGGGGATGATGTGAGGTGGCAGAGGTTTTATTTTTGATTGAATGTGATGTTTGACCCCTCACTTAAGTTAACCTCAGGTGGCAGATATGTGTGGAGGTGTTTGGGCATATAGGGGATCAGTCAGGGGAAAGAGGCTGTACTATCTTCCCCCCAGTGTTACCTTCCTGATCCAGCCCAAGAAAAGCACCTGATATTTGGCTGCTTTCATTGGGCTTCCCATAGCCTCAACTTGGGGTTATTTTGGAGTGGTTTTCAGCTTTCCAAAATGATGCCAAAGAAGCATTTTAGGGTTAAAAAAAAACAAACAAAAAAACACAATTCAACAATCCTATTCTAACCTTGGTCAGAATGTGATTGCCGAATTGACCAGCTGGAAATATCTGTTGAATTGGAAAAAATCCACTGAGCAAATATTTCCAGCTGTAAAGGAATCTCAGCCTGTTATTTATGACTTTATCTTCTGTCTCTGCTTCCTTTTTTCTATTTTTTATGGCCTAAAACACAGTAGAGGGGATATACTAGTAACATTCTTCACTAAACCAGATGCTAGAACTAATAATTTATTAGCCCTACACCTGCCTAATGGCAATTTAGTAAGTTACTAATAGCTGAAATTGTAGAATTAATGATACTTGCACCAAGAAGATGACAGCACCAAAGTTCATGGTCATTTTGAAATGTTCCTTTCCTCTGTACACTGTTTAACTCCATGCATTAACTCTTTATGTGCCAGGTGGGTATCCAGCGATAACAAAGCAATGTATTGGATACCCCTCTAGTACAGGCATCTGCAGGTGGGCAAGAGGGGGCACTTGACCCCAACCCCCCACACTATCCCTAGGCCGGGTTAACCAGTGACAGGCATTTCAGTGCAATGCATAGAACATCTTTTGGTTTGTAAGGTATAAAATAAGGTGATGAACAAATGAGGTCACTTTTATCCATTTCCCTGAGCTTGCTACCAGGAGGCATTCAGGGCTTGCTGGCATTAAAGTCTTAAAGATTGTGGCATGTGTGCTTTGGTATGCAGTAGAGCAATCATACACTGTAATGCATACCTCAAAATGCATTTGCTGTCAGTGGAGGCTAACGCCAGTAGTTATTCATTAACTCAAGCGATATTATTTGGGCTGCACTGATGTCATCCCACTAGGTAGACCCTATCTCATGGCACCAAGGAGGATATTTGGGAAGAATAGTGAGAGCCATCATTTGGACTGCACTGATGTCATCCCACTAGGGAGACCCTATCTCATGGCACCAAAGAGGATGTTTGGGAAGAATAGTGAGAGCCATCATTTGGGCTGCACTGATGTCGTCCCACTAGGTAGATGCTATCTCATGGCACCAAGGAGACTGTTTGGGAAATATAGTGAGAGCCGTCATAGTCCTACCTCAAAGGGAGAAAATCTCTCAAAGAAAGGGAGAAACCCTCTTTTACATATGAAAGAACATAGAAAAAGAGACCTCTTTTGAGAATGACAAACTAGTGATGTCTAAAAATAAAGTACAATTGTCATAAAACCAGAAAGTAAAAACGAGATTTGGGGAAAAAATAGGTTGTTGAGATTTATCACTCAGTTTTAACCAAGAGTACCTTTTAAAAGCAGTTAGCATGCGTAGCCTTCTATGTCCATATCTACTTCACCAGAAGTGATGAGTAGACTGTTTTGGTAAGTGTGGTATTTGTCCAAATCAAAGACATACTTTGACCCCCCTGCCGAACCCAATTCTCTAAATCCTGTATTTTCTCAGAGTTTTGAAGGATCAGACTCAAGACCTGAACTGCACTCCTAAGCGGTTGTGCTTTTGAGTTGATTTCTACTCTCTAAATTTAGCCCTTTAATGGCCAGATGGATGGCCAACATATTGCAGATCAATGTTTTTCACATCCTTAAGGGTTACTTCAGTTTTACTTAGATTGCAATTTATCTTCCTGTATTTTAATACATAGTTATTTTTAACAGGTCTTTCTTTTTTTACAGTAACACACTTTATTATTAGTCAGCTGTTAACTTGCATTTTATTACGTTTATCTACTGTCAGCTTTGACTTGTATTCTATAACACTTGCCAATATTTGAAGACAGTTCTTCTCCTTGTATTATTGCTGTCTATTTAAAACAGGCAAAAACATTATAAAGGGAATGGAACACTTTAGTTATGTGGAAAGGCTTTCATTGTTTGGAAACTTTACTTTAGAAAAGAAACACCAATGAGACTATATCAGTGGTTCTCATGTTAGCTCAAGGCACAACTAAAATCTTATAGGACATACTGAAGGAAAAAAAAACAGAATTATGAGTCTCACAGTCAGAATGACAAAAGATAGCATGTTTTGGATTGCAATTTCCATAAATATAAATTTGAAAAAATATTAACACTTTTGTCAAAGTTTATAGATACAACAGTGTCACTATAGGTTGGTGCCAGCGTGCACAAAATGCTAGCACCCTGGTAAGAAAACACTGGGTTTTATCATTTTGACTAATTCCAAATATTTGCAGGGACAATACAGAGAACTCTCTTGGAATCTCTTCTTTAGACGGGCTGTATAGATACTGGAGACCATCATCGGATATTACATTAAATTATATTACATATTCTACAAAGGAAAGTTATTTACCGCAAGTGCAATCTAAATATGAAACCTACTACTAAGAGATGTAGGAGGTTATGCACACAGGTGTGATAATATTAACCTAAAGTGCAAAATATATGCAATTCTCGAGCATGCCAACAACACTATTAGGGACAAATCATTCCCAAACTTCTCCTTCACGGACCTAACATCCAGGACTGATTGAAAATCTGTGTCTTGGACAAAGGCACAAAGGTAAAACTCATAATGGTTATTGGGATTTTCTAGGAATAGTAAGATAAGCAGGGGGTTCTTATTAGGTGGTGATATTTTTCTGTAACCTACACTAAAGTGAAAAAATTAAATAATCACATTTAATAAATATAACAAATGCAACCGCTCTGCACAATATTTGGTGCCCGGACTGAAAAATGTAGACAAACCTGGTAAATGTGATCTGCCTCCCACTTCTAATTTGACCCTAGATAATGTGTTTCCCCTGAAAAGCACATGTATACTGGCTCCCATACCTCCAACCCCTCTTTAAATTATGTTAAAAGTATAAAGGCTATAATTACAACAGTTAAATCAATGAAAATATGTATGTATTCCCTGTGGTGCTTCTGGTTTGCCCCAGAATTATTCTTCTCCTTGGCTTTATAGATATACCACCTCATTTATTGATCAAACTGTTCTGTTAGTTAACCCTTTGGCACTTAAAGGGTTAAAGGAGAAGTAAAACCTCCTAATAATAAGCGAAACATAACTTATTATGGCCAAAAAATCCTAATGTCTCTTATGAATTTTGTACCCCCATGGACATGACCTTCAGATCGCATATGATTTTCTGTCCATAGTAAGATAAGTGGAGAGGTTATTATTAGTATGTGTTAGTTATATAAATATTCTCTCCTGTTCTCATGATCCCAAGGGTATTGGAAAAGTATCCACAAAGACAAGGTAGAAGTAATAGGCATTATTACCTTATGTCCCCTGTTTTCAGAGCTGGGACACGCAAAACCAACATCCGGTTCTCAATCCAGCAGCTCAAAAATATGCCTAGTGGCCTCGACTTTGAGTGGGAAAAGCTGTCCAGACAGGGACTGTCAGTAAATGCAATTTCTTTGTTCATGAATGCTAGAAAACCTTTAAAGGGATAGTAATGCTTTGCAAAAACAGCAGCTCCAATTAATTTTCATAGTATTTGAACCATAGAGAGTGCTATTTCAATACTGTCAGAGTTGTAGTTCAAGAGTAATTGAATGATAAAGTTTCCCCCTCCCGCCCCTTTTACCTAGTGTAAGCCCCCTCTCCTCAGATGTGGAATCTGGTCCATAGACCAGACAGCTCACAGCAAGGAACAATCTTCTTACTGTGAGAACAATGAAAACCCTGCCCCTCTTGACAGGTTTAATTGAAGATTGTCCCTCTCTGTAATCTACCTAGACACACCCTGCTGCTCTGAGCTGAGCAGTGTTACATCAGTAAAAGGGGCGGGAGGGGGATACTTTAGCATTTATTTACTCTTAAACTACAACTCTGACAGTATTGAAATAACACTCTATGTCCCAAATACTATGATGATTAATTAGAGCTGCTTTTATTATGAAACATTACTATCCCTTTACCATTGAACTCCTTTTATGAAATCTGGACATTATTTTGTCACTGAACTTTGGTGAGGGGTTATCAGTCCTGAGGATTTTTCAGGTGGCTGCCTACGCCAAGTTCTCACTGAAGGCTTCCAGAAAGAACTAATCTCAAGTAATGGCTTTACACTTCTAACTGGGATGAGATGGGCCCTACATGACCTCACCATCTATTTTTCTCAAGGCTCTGAATAGAGTTCGATAGCCTACCAATCAGAAAGCTATCCTGGTACCTTTCATTGTTGTTAGACGCTCTTGCTGAGGCTTTCTGTCATCTGCCTTCATGGATTTACTCTCCTTGAAGGATTTTTTTCCTGGTAGTAGTTACTTCAGCTAGAAGGGTGTAGGAACTCCATGCTTTGTCATTAGAAGAACCATTCATGAGATTCAGAAAGGAAATGGTGAAACTCAGAACTGTTCCAGACTTCTTACCAAAAGTTATGTCTACCTTTCACCTGTCTCTAGACACTGTCCTACCATCATCCTACCTTCCTTCCATCAAATGAGTGAGAAAATTTAAATGACCAAAACTGAATTTGATCAGGTGCCTGGGAATTTATATTGACAGAAAATGTCCAATCAGGAGACCCAACAGACTGTCTATGATCTCCTCAGGATATAGAAAGGGCAAGATGTCCTTTAAATTGATTGTCAGCCGATGGATAGTATTTGGCATCAAGGCCTACCAAGCAAAGGGATTTCCAGTCCCACTGGATCTTAAGGTGCACTCACCTGGAGCAGTATCAACCTATTGTGCTGCAGAAGCAAAAGTGTCTTCAGAAGTGAACTTCAGGTCAGCACGATTTCACATTCAACAATGTTATCAGCTAAATGCCTGGTCGGCCAATGCAGCAGAGTGTGGAAGAATATTCTTGAATCTTGAGCTGAAATAAGATAAGTTGGATATATGTGAGGAACTAATTGAATAACTGTATTTTTGCATTTCCTGTGTTCTGTGGTAAAGGAAACAAAGTTTTTTTTTCATCCTCTTGCATGTGTGAAGGTGATTGCAGTCTGTGTCTGTGGAGGGTGTGTTTCTTTTTTATTGTGTAATTGGTGGCTTTCTATTACATAAAGCAGAGGGAGAACAAATAGGTGAATGTGTGAATTTTGAACTGTGTGTAAGTGAGCAATGGCATAAGTGCTGGGAATTTAAACAGAAGTGGATTAAAACATGGGAATAAACATAGGGACAAATACTTATTAACTTACACTTTTTTCTCTGATTGCTTTTTAACATTTGCAGTAACTGGGATAATGAGTCTCAGAATGACTGTGTTTAACTCAGAGTACAAGCTGTCATATGTTTGCACTCCTGGAACAGCCATTCCAGAGTACATGTCTCTGTTGCAAATGTGAGCAAGTGGCCTCTTTGGAAGCTCAAGTTAGAGATCTGGAAAGGTAAGTTGTAAAGTTGAGGAAAACTGACAGTTTTGAGAGGGGTTTGTTGCTTGTTGAGCCGATGGAAGCTGTTATAGGTTGTGCTGGGGCTTGAAATTGCTCAAAGGAGGAGCAGTTGTTAGATGGGTTACAGTTAGACATATCAAGGAGGGGAAGAGGAATAGAGAGGGTGGGGAATGACTGGAACACTTCTACCAGTCCCTGTTTATAGGTCCATCCCACTTAAAATATACATACAAAACTAGAATTTGGCTGCACTAACATTTAGGCATCTGACACAATGTATCTGTGTAAAATCAGTGTTTATTGCAATTCAAAATGTCACATCGTAATGAGGAGATATCCAAGGAACATATAAACTTGTACAGACCGTGAGACGTCTTCGTGAGCAGGTGTGAGAAAACAGATCAGCGCGTTTCGCGTATGCAAAGCTTAATCATGACCTCTAGTTTGTCTCTACGCCGCAAGTCCCTTCATATACAAAAGTCTGAGTGGCCAGCCTCCTCCAGGCCCATGTCTAAACCGAAAGAACAGAGTGACATTTAATATGAAGAAGCCGTGGCGGGAGGTCTTTAGTTCGCTCTCCCAGATATACAGCCATAATGGAATTTATCTATATTCTATATATAAACATATATCATTAACTTTCAACTTTTCAAATTCCACCAAGGTTATATCATCAGAGGGAGCCTTTCTATTGATTACACCAAAATAAAAAATAATAAACAATCTAATAATTTATTCAAATGCCATATTCGACTACTTGAACAAGACAAAAATCTATCTTAGCTTTACACCCTGTTCCAAATTATTATGCAAATGATATTTAAGTGTCACAAAGATTATATATTTTGTTTTTCAGTTTAACTCATGGATGGCATTGTGTCTCAGGGCTCTTTTGATCACTGAAAACAATCTCGGACACCAGGTGAGCCCAATTTAAGGAAAAACTACTAAAGGTGGGTGTTCCACATTATTAAGCAGAGCACCATTTTCAAGCAATATGGGGAAGAAAAAGGATCTCTCTGCTGCCGAAAAGAGTGAAATAGTTCAATGCCTTGGACGAGGTATGAAAACATTAGATATTTCATGAAAACTTAAGCGTGATCATTGCACTATTAAGAGATTTGTGGCTGATTCAGAGCACAGACGGGTTGGTGCATATAAAGGCACATTGAGGAAGATTTCTGCCAGATCCATGCATCGGATCAAGAGAGCAGCTGCTAAAATACCATTACATAGCAGCAAACAGATATTTGAAGCTGCTGGTGCCTCTGGAGTCCCACGGACATCAAGGTGTAGAGTCCTCCAGAGTCTTGCAACTGTGCATAAACCTTCTATTCGGCCACCACTAACCAATGCTCACAAGCAGAAATGGCTACATTGGGCAGAAAAATACATGAAGACTAATTTTCAAACAGTCCTGTTCACTGATGAGTGCCGTGCAACCCTGGATGGTCCAGATGGATGGAGTAGTGGATGGTTGGTGGACGGCCACCCTGTTCCAACAAGGTTGCGACGTCAGCAAGGCGGTGGTGGAGTCATGTTTTGGGCCGGAATCATGGGAAGAGAGCTGGTCGGCCCCTTTAGGGTCCCCAAGGTGTAAAGATGACCTCTGCAAAGTATGTGGAGTTTCTGACTGACCACTTTCTTCCCTGGTACAGAAGGAAGAACTATGCTTTCCGTAATAAAATCATCTTCATGCATGACAATGCACCATCTCATGCTGCAAAGAATACCTCTGCATCAATGGCTGCTATGGGGATAAAAGGAGAGAAAGTCATGGTGTGGCCTCCCTCCTCCCCTGACCTCAATCCTATTGAGAACCTTTGGAGCATCCTCAAGCAAAAGATCTATGAGGGTGGGAGGCAGTTTACATCCAAACAGCAGCTCTGGGAGGGTATTCTGACATCTTGCAAACAAATTCAAGCAGAAAGTGTCCAAAAACTCACAAGTTCAATGGATGGAAGACTTGTGAAGCTGCTGTCAAATAAGGGGTCCTATGTTGAAATGTAACGTGACCTGTTAAAATGTTTAAAAAGTTAAAATGTTGTTAAAAGTTTGATTGAAATAGCTTTTGAGTCAGTAAATATGCTGCAAACACAACAAATGACAATTTTCAGTTCTTTACAACCTATAAAGTGTTTTGAAACTTACTGTGCAAAATAATTTGGAACAGTGCATTTTAAGTTTTTTATGTTTAAAAAAATACTGTTATCATTAGGAGGTTTGTTCAATAAAATTTGAATTGTACTCTTAATAGTTGAAAACATGAGAATTATGCTGACTGTTATTTACATCAATTATTTAGGTAAATGAGAAAAATATAATTTGCATAATAATTTGGAACAGGGTGTAAAGTCTATATATAAGCAATGATTCTGTACATAAAGTATTTTCACCTATACAGACGTTAAAACGTTATCAAAGACCTTTGGATGTCTTGTACTCAAAGTAAATGTCCAGAACACTTCCCTTCTGAGTAATTTACTATCCAAGTCACCACCTCGCACCCCTAGGGTGACCCACTCAACTCCTTGCACTGAAAACACCTTCAAGTTCCCATTAAGAACTTTCTTAAAATGTGATGCCATATTGGATTTGAAATTGATTCCTCTAATGTCACTGAAGTGTTCCTTAATTGGTTGTCTCAGCGATCTAGAGGTTTTACCCACGTACTGCATTTGATACTCTTTACATGTAATGAGGTATACGACTCCCCTGGTTGCACAATTTATATAATTTTTCATCTGGTATTCCACTCCAGTGACACTAGAGGAAAACTTCTGGCCAGTCTTCATATATTTTCAGCAACCACATCTCACTACCCCACATTTGTGGTTACCTTTAACTGTCCACCAAGTATCTTTAGTTTTTTCCTATCTCCTACATTGAGACTCGGTGAAACAAGACTAGCCAGTGTAGGTGCCCTCTTAGAGACAAAGGTTATTTCCCCCCACTAACAGATCTGAGTTTTTCCTCTCCATTAAGGAGCGGTATATATTTACCTATTATACTTTTTATCTTATTAAACTCCAAACTATATTGAGTTGAGAATACTACTCTTGATTGGTTCTTATTGTCACCAATTTGAGCATTCTTCTTATATTTAGCTAGATCTTTCCTATCTTTAGACTTAGCTATATTCAGACCTCTACCCAACATCCATCTAGGATAACCTCGATCCAGGATCTATCGTTTAGGTAGATATTAAGGAGCTAATTGTTCTAATCACTTTGTTCTTTCTGTTCAGACATGGGCCTGGAGGAGGCTGGCCACTCAGACTTTTGCTATTAATGACCGTAAGTTATATGAAGGGGCTTGCGGAGTAGAGACAAACTAGAGGTCACGATTAATAGTTACATATGCCAAACGCGTTGATCTGTTTGCTTACACCTGCTCACTAAGACGTCTCATAGTCTGTACAAGTTTATATGTTCCTTGGATATCTTCTCATTACAATGTGACATTTTGAATTGCAATAAAGAAAGAACTGATTTTATACAGATACATTGTGTCAGATGCCTAAATGTTAGTACAGCCGAATTCTAGTTTTGTATGTATATTTTAAGTGGGATGGACCTATAAACAGGGACTGGTAGAAGTGTTCCAGTCATTCCCCACCCTCTCTATTCCTCTTCCCCTCCTTGATATGTCTAACTGTAACCCATCTAACAACTGCTCCTCCTTTGAGCAATTTCAAGCCCCAGCACAACCTATAACAGCTTCCATTGGCTCAACAAGCAACAAACCCCTCTCAAAACTGTCAGTTTTCCTCAACAAGTACGAGAGAGCTTCAGGGCTGGCACACTAGGATCATTGACACTTGTACCAAAGCTGGATTACTGAATGTTGGGAGCACTGTACAACATGAATTAATACGTTAACCCTCCGGAGCCGCTAAAAAGTTTGTACAATTATAGGTCCATCCCACCAACTCTACAAACTACATATAGTCTTTATAACACACCATAACTACAGGCAATACTAGGGCCAGGCAAGCCAATCAAATTAAGACAATGTACTATATCTTGAACCCCCCTTTTGCAATAGTAAACAATAGTGCATATTCAAACTTTAAGCACATTTTATCATATATCATATTTATAAGAGTTGAATTAAATGAAATGAAACATGGTGAAAAAATCAGGTAGAATGAGAAACAGAAAATATTTTCAGAGCAAAGAAAAATACTACCTGAGCCCCGTCCTACTCAGGAAAGTCAGTGGGAGATTAGGGAGTTAAATGCTCAGCTAAAAACTTGGTGTAAACAAGAGGGCTTTGGCTTTCTAGAGCACTGGGGGTACTCTTTACAGCTGAGATTGGTAGCACCTTAGTGGATATGAGGCTGTGGTGCTAGGGGTTAGGATGATTAGAGGGATGGAGGAGACTTTAAACTAGAAAAGGGGGAGAGGTTGATGCAACACAGGATGGGGTAGACAGTGTAAATGAGAAAATGACATTAGAGAAGTCATATGGGTGGAGATGGGAATGGGCTAGTTCATTTAATACATCTATTTTACAGCCTGATAAAAATCACATGCATATCTCAAAGAATGCAATTCTCCAGACAATGGTGATATGATATTTACTTCCAATAGAATTTAAATATGAAAATGATTTGTATGAATGTATAACCTGTCACGTATTTTGTATTCAGCCTTCATTGTAAATATGCCTGAAGATGAGCCTCAGGTTATCTTATAAGCTTGCATCATTAAGCTACTCAGTCGCTCATAAAGGTATCGCTATCAGTTTCTTTATTCTCCAGAATGGAAGTACATCAAAAAGTATTCATCTAAATACTCTTAATCTGGTTGGTAAGATAAGGGAACTGGAACAGATTGCAGTGAACGAGCAGTATGATCTAATTGGTGTGACTGAAACCTGGTTCGCTGATACACATGACTAGTTAGTCAATTTAGAGAGTTATTCACTTTTTAGGAGGGATAGAGTTAATAAAAATTGAAGGTATGCCTATCTGTAAAGAATTCCTTAAAACTAAGTATAAGGGAAGATATTAATGAAAAGTTAAGTGAAAATGCATAGACCCTGTGGGTTGAAATACATACTGGGGGCCATAAATATGTTAATGGAAATTGTCTAGAAGCCACCTAATTTGGAAGTTCAAAGAAGCCCAACTATTACTGCAAATGGAAAAGGATTCTCATCTTGGTCAGCAAATGCAATCATAATAAGATATTTCAACTACTATGAAATATGGCTTCAAGTACAAAAAAGGGAAATCATTTTCTAAGTACGACAATGACATTTTCATATCCCAACTAGTAGGGGAGACAATTAGGAAGGACTTGTTGGACCTAGTGCTCTCAAAAAATTCTGATATGGTAGACAATATACAGGTAAAGGAATATTTAGGCAGCAGTGACCACAATATAGTATCCTTTGAAATGTATTATGAGAAACCCATCAACAAGGATTTCAATAAAAAAAATCAACTTTAAAAGGGCTAATTTCAAAATGCTAAAGCAATATTAAAGGGAATTCAGTAGGATGTACTCTCCAAAGATAAAAATGCACAAGAAAGATTTAATTTTTTTAACTGTTTTTAGGTAAATATACACATCAATATATACCATTGGGGAATAAATACAAGAGGCACACATTAAGACCAATGTGACTTAACAAAGAGGTTTGCAGGGAAAAGAGATTTAGGAAGTAGCCTTTTAAACTGTCACAAGGGTCAGATGTATTATTTTAAAAACTAAAACATGTAATAGATTCTACAAACAATTAGCTAAAATTGATAATGAGAAAAGTATTGCAAAAGAGAGCAAGAAAAATCCTAAACAATTCTAAAAGTACATAAATGTGCAAAAAGATTAAGGTTGATATTGATCCTCTTAAAATTGAGTGAAGCTACGGCTATGCTGACACCTTAACCCATTAGAGTCCGGTGACGTACCCGGACCGTCACGCTGGTCCGGCACTTAAGGGGGGATGCACGGGATGGGAATATAATTCTACATCTATATAAATCCTTGGTAAAGCCTCATCTAGAACATGGAATACAGTTTTGAGCTGCAATTCTTAAAAAATACATTATTGAACTGGAAAAACTTCACAAAAATGCAACAAAACTGATAAAGGGATTGGAGGATATGAGTTAAAGAGAGACTAGCCAAACTAGGTCTGTTTCATTAGAGAAGAGACATCTAAGGGGTGATATGATTACTATTTACAAATATATTCAATACAAGTCAATACAAAGAACTCTCTAAAGAGCTATTTACTCAAAGAACTGAGCAAAAAACACGAGGTCATCAAGAGGAAAGGAGCACAAAGGCAGGGTTTTTTTTACAATAGAGGCAGTAAAGACATGGAATTCACTGTCTTCGGATCCTGTACTTGCAGATATTGCAGTTGATTTAAAAAGTAATGGACACCTTTCTGGCACAAAACAATATTGAGACTTATGACAGTTTGTAATCAGATGAGATGTTGTTTCAGAGACATATCTGACTACCATTTGGCGTCAGGAACAATTTTTTTGCCCAATTGTGACTTAATTCGAAATTACTTAAATTGTTTTTATTTTGCCTCTGGATCAACTGGGGTTAAATAGCATGAGCTGAACTGGATTGATGCATATCTTTTTTCAACCTCATCAAATGTGTTGCTATGTATGTTACCATGTAATCTGTTTTCAAAGTTAATAATCAATACATTACAGTCTTGTTTGCTTTTGGTTATGCTGCATCTTTTAATTTGTTCCTTTCTTCCACCAAATATTTTATGACCAGGAAAAGGGAAAATTATATTAGCTTATCAATATTTTCCTTTCGTGTTCAGACATCATTGTAGTAGTCATCAAGTTCCCTCCCTGTCTAATATTTCATAAGACTTAGCTAAATATCTTAGATTTATACATTCAGGAAAGTGTTTCCTATCCTTTCAGCAGATGATGAAACTTCAGCCTTTGGTTATTGCTGCCATGAAATCTAACAGAGAGTAAATCTACAAATAGAATAATAATCCCATTAGTTTCTTTTATCATTACAGTACACCCAGCATATATGCGTCTTGCAACATTTTGATTAATAGTACTTTTCTTTGCTGTGGATTAGTGAGTGAATACTTCCTTTTTTCTTAGAAACTGTTAAACTGAAACCTTTAAACAGAAGATTTTCTTCTGTGCTGCTCTATACACCGTTAGACTGGCAGCTCTTCTAATGAATTTGTTTGCTTTGGTGTTTTGAAACCTATAATGCTTATTCATATATTGCTGTTACTGAGGTAATAAAATGTGTTTAAATTTACCACAGTAGTGACTGTCAAGGAAAACACCTGAATCTTCGCTGTCAGAACAATTCTTTAGTCTACATATTTAAAATGGATGTGTACAAATGTTGGTAGTTAAAGGGATAGTAGTACTTAAGTATTACTAATCCCTATAGTATAGCCCTAGTAAAAAAAAACGTATTGCCCCTAGTGTCATCTCTAAAGCCTTTATGGTTTGAGAGATGAACGCTTCTAAAGTTGCCCTCTCCCTTCCACTTCCCCATAGTCAGCATTCTAGCTGACTGCAGGGAAGAGAGTCGTACGACTTTCAGGGGGCTCTCCAGCACAGCCTGATCACGTTAACTAAAAAAAAAACTTTCACTGAAATGGTCTTCTACGTGTCCTTGGTTTGCAAGCACACGTAGAAGACCGTGTTAGTGAAAGTTTTTTTTTTTTTAGTTAACGCGATCGCGGCTCTGCTGCAGAGCCGCCTGATGATCTATGACCAGATTTCCCTTCAGTCAGCTACAAAGCTGACTTCGGGGAAGGGGGAGGGAGAGGGCAACTTTAGGAGCGTTCATCTCTCAAACCATAAAGGTTTGAGAGATGACACTGGGGGCAATACGTTTTTTTTTTTTACTAAGGCTTTAATATAGGGATTTGTAATACTTAAGTATTACTATCCTTTTAAGGGCACTCGGCCTTTACAGAAAAGAAGAGGAGCAGGTTCTGTTGTAAGAAAGAGAGACATTGAGAGACAGAGAACACAGCTCCCAGTGCCCCAAATGACCTAAAATGGGGCATTTTTGTTGTAGGTGTTGGTGCTGGGGGTAGAACTGGTGGGGAGAACATTTAACATACGTTTTAAGTTCCTTTATGATCTTTTGACACTCTTTGTGTTGCTGAATAAATGATTTAGGGCAAGACCAAAATATTTTTTACACAGACTAATTTATGAAAATATGTTGAAGTGTAACAAACATTAGTGTGAGTTTTATTGCTGTGGAGCAATGTTATATACTTATGTACACACCGTGCAGTCTGATCTCCTAAAAAAGAGGAATAACATGGTAGGGAAGAGGGACAGTACCCCCCTAATATGGGACATTTGAGAGGTATGAACAGATGTTCATAATTTTTATCCAGTCCCTGTTCCTCTTCCAAGGAAAATTTGATATGAGTTGACATACTGCAGGGGGTGACAGAAGCACAAAACTACACCAAACTCAATCTTTCATGTTTCTTCCATTCAAATTACTTACTAAAACAGCTATAACAACTACAGAAATGAAGAAACAGAACAGAAAGCATAACATTTTGGAAAGTAAACAACCATCTGCAGCAATTCAGGGGTCACTTTAATTTATACTTGAATTTATACCCCTAGCAGTACCTAGTGCAGTCTCAGAAATGGTATCCCATTTTTATGGGTTGACATACCACAGCAGAAAAATATTTACTTTTTTAATTTCCACCACTTCAAATACATAAAAATATTTGAAAACCATGGTATTACCAGTGAGATAGCTCAGTGGTAAATTCCCTGACTATTCTCTGACTATGGAGCCTGTTCAAAACCTTAAGGTTGCAGGTTCGAATCCCGGCAGGGTCAACTCAGCCCTTCATCCTTCCGAGGTCAATAAATGAGTACCATTTCTTGGGTAATAATGACAGCTATTATTTAAGCTGCCGATTTGGTTAATTCCGAGAGCATGCGCTGAAGTTGTTTTGAGTCCCACTGGTACCAGTTGAAAAAAAACTGGTACCAGTTAAAAAAATTTTTAAAAGAAAAAATAAACAAATAAAATAAACATTAATTGGCTAGGAGGTGGGGATGACAAAACCCGTTAGAAGCTGATTGGCTTGGAGGTAGGTGAGCACACATCCCAGCCAATACAATGTTGGTAACGATTTTGAACAGAGACTGTCCATGTAACAGCCATTCTCTGTTCAAATTTTCCCACAGAAAGGCTTGGGTAATGGCCCAGGAGGTAACAGGGGGGATTTTTCTCCTGCACTCCTGCCACCACCGCCGACAGAGGCAGATGCAGCAGTGTACTTTGACCCTATAACAGCAACAATAAATTCTCTATTTGGACTGGCACAGTGAATTGGGGTAGAAAAATATTTTTTTAATTGGACTACCTGCAAAAAATGAACCATAGAAACATGGAAACATAGTATTTTACGGAAGATAAGAACCATTCGGCCCATCTAGTCTGTCCATTTTCCTACTGTAAAAACGTCAAACCTTATTTGGTCCTTGGTCTTATCTTATGTTCAGGACAGCCTTATACCTACCCCATGCATGCTTAAATTCTGTCACTGTATTAACTTCTACCACTTCTGCTGTTAGGCTATTCCACTTATCTACTACCCTCTCTGTGAAGTAAAACTTTCCTATACTTCTAAACCTCTAATTTTAGTCTATAGCCTCTTGTCCTAACATGTTTACTTCTTTGAAATGTACTTCCTCCTGCACTTTGTTGAATCCCTTCATGTATTTGAATATTTATATCATATACCCTTAATAGTATATTTTTCCTTTGGATTTTTATGTCCCAAGTGCATTATTTTACATTTATCAACATTAAACTGCAGCTGCCACACTCTTCTTCTAATTTACCTAAGTAATTTATCATTTGGCTTATTCCCCCTGGAATGTTTACCCTGTTGCAGATCTTTGTATCATCTGCAAAAATACCTTAGCAGGAAGACCTTTGGCAATATCAAAAATATTAAAAAGAATGGGCCACAGTACAGATCCCTGAGGTACCCCACTAGTAACACTCCCTTCATCCTGATATTCTCCATTGACTACCACCCTCTGCCTCCTGTCACTCAGCCATTGCCTTATCCATTTAACTATTTTTACATCCAGACCCAAACACTGCAATTTATTAATGAGTCTTCTATGAGGGACAGTGTCAAATGCTTTACTGAAATCTAGATAAGCTATATCTACTGCTCCCCTTTGGGCTAAAGAGCAAGACGCAGCTCCATTCCTTAAAGACATGGATGACCAGAAAGCTGCTAAAAGCAACAGGATTCAATAAAAGTATCCGGACGTGTAAGCAGCACATACGGTATATGTTTTTATTCAGCTAACCAAATTAAAGAGATAGCATAGCATAAATAAATACCAGTAGGGTGTCTGGAACATCTGACTAATTGCAAAGTAATTTTTATTTTCATTGTGATTTGAATGGTTTGTACTTAAAGGAGAACTAATGCCTCCTAATAATACTCCCCACACCTAATTATGTCAATTAAATCCTAATGATCCATATGAATATTGTTCTTTTGTCTCTGTTGAAGAGCTAACATTCAGGAATGATTGAAGATTTTATGTCCATGGAGATGGGCATGACAAACTGAAGCAGGCAGAGTGGATGTGGCTACTTAAAGGGATAGTAATACTTAAAATGTAAAAAAATATATGTTGTAGGGTTTATCCCCCTGAGTAAAACAAGAGTACTCCCACTGCTGAAAGGTGTTTCATTTAAAAGTTATTAATTTTCAAAGTTGAAATACACGATCCTATGGACAGCTCTGGTCAATTGACCATAAATCTCCATAGGATGTGTAGCAACAGTGCCACTGTACAATTTCAGGCCACTGTGATATTGCACCTAAAAAATTCAACTTTGAAAATTAATAACTTTTGAATGAAACAGCTTTCAGCAGTGGGAGTACTCTTGTTTTACTCAGGGGATAAACCCTACAACATATTATTTTTTACATTTTAAGTATTACTATCCCTTTAAGATTACCATGTGCAGTGAGAAGAGCTCAGGTTCTGTGGTCCTGCCAGCAACTGCCATGTCCGCCTCCATGCCCGCTGATTAAAGATGTTATCTCTTGATTTACTGAATCTAAAGGGTTTTCTAAAAAAATGCTCATTTCGGATACTTTGAGTTTATATCTACCAAGACCATGCTATAGAAAGGAAAATACATTTTCTCATTTAAATACAAGCGTAGGATAAAATAATATCTGTAGACAAGCGCATGCAGCTTTACATAATCTAAACTGCTCAATGCATTTAAATATGCACAAATTACACATGTAGCTATTTAATTGCAATCAAAGCCAAAATGGCAACAGGGGGTTAATCAGAGGGAATGTTAAAATAAAAGTGGTGGAGAGGTTAATGAATTGATTAAATTTAGTTAATCACTCCATTTTAGGCATGCTGACAACTTCCGCCTAAAACTCTGTGGGGAAGGTTTATAAATATGGAGTTAAGCAGAAAGAAGAGTTAAAATGACTATAACAGGGTCTTCAATAGTTATAAAATTAATAACGCCATGTAGTACACTTTTGTTTACAAAAATGGAGTAAGAACAGTTGTAAAAAGTTGATCAGTGAATTTATAAAGAAATGTCGCTATTTGGGACAAGTTGGCAAAAATTTTCACCAGAATCTTAATGCCAGGTATATGCTGTCCTTAAGCATTCCAGGCGCAGGCATGAATATCAGAGTAATAATGCCATATTTATAAAAATGCCTTAAATCATTTATAATTCAGCCCTGACATTACCTCCAGTTGGCATGACTTAAGGACGGTCCTTTGAAACATACTACGAACCATAGTAACATAGTAACATAGTAACATAGTCATTTAGGTTGAAAAAAACTTGCGTCCATCTAGTTCAACCCTTTTCCTATTCCTGTTTACCATCATTGATCCAAAAGAAGGCAAAAAAAAAAAAAAAACCTCACTATAGCAATTTAAAATTCTGCCTTGAATGGGGGGGGGGGGGGAATTCCTTCTTGATTCCAGATGGCAATCAGATTTCTCCCTGGATCAACAAGCCCTAACTAAATATTATTCCCAATACTAACGTACATAGCCCTCTATTTTATGCTCTTTTAAATAAGTATCCAGGCCCCTTTTAAAGGCATCTAACGTATTTGATAGCACCACCTCCTCAGGAAGTGAGTTCCATAACTTTATTGTCCTTACTGTAAAGAAACCCTTCCGCTGTTGTAGATTAAATCTCCTTTCCTCAAGTCTAAGCGGGTGGCCCCTTGTCCTGTGTACTGTTCTGTTAATGAACAGGTCTTTGGAGAGCCCTTTATATGGGCCTTGAACATATTTATATAGTGTTATCATATCCCCTCTAAGACGCCGTTTCTCTAGTGTGTACAAGTTTAACTTTTCTAGTCTTTGTTCATAACTAAATCTTTCCATTCCCCTTACTAGTTTTGTAGTCCTCCTCTGCACTTTCTCTAGTTCCATAATGTCCTTTTTCAGAAAGGGCGCTCAGAATTGAACAGCAAACCATTTTTATAAATCTCACTCTGTATCACTAGTGACTATGAGCATGTTCTAAGGTAAAATGGGGATTTGTGTATCTGCAGCTGTAATGCAGGGCTTAAGCATGGTAGAAGATAAAAGCCATATTTAACCCTTTGGGTTCCATAGAGGTATCCCAAGCATTAAATCGTTTGAATGTTTATCGCACTCCTATTGTGCAAGTGGGTTGGTCCAAAATAGCTCCTCTTTAGCTTGTTGTATAAGTATATGGTTAGTATAGCGTCACTAGATTCAGGGCAACGAGCCATTCAGGATGCATATTTTACTTTGGAGAATCACTGGCCCATATTTATAAACACAAAATGAAGTTATTTTGGAGTAAAGCAGCTGTATCATATTGGACAAATGAAAATTCCTATTAAAGTCAATTGGACTTTTAACCCCTTGAATGCTAGAGATATCTCTAGCGCATCTAGCATTCAATGGGTTAAAAGCTCTATTCAAGTGAATGGTAATTTAGGAATTTTAGTTTGTCCCCTATGGTGCAGATGGTTTTCTCCAGAATAACTTTGCTTTTATTAATATGGCATAGGGTGACCAGTCCTCACCTTTACCCTGGGACACATGAAAAATGCATACTACAGGGCTGCTTGATTTCAGTGCAGTCCTGAAATATGCCTATTTCCTATGTGTCCCCGGTTAAAGGTGAGGTCTGGTCTGCCTAAATATGGCCCACTGTTCTTTAACAGTATTCTTGGAAAAGCTTATGTTAATCATTGCAAGTGTTAACCCCTCAGTGACACTAGAGGGCAAGAGCAATTTTGGAGTTTTTAGTATGTCACTGTTCAACCATATTTTCCTTCTATTTCATTTAGTACATCAGCACAAATTATATAACATTTTTTAGAGTAAGAAGGGTCTCTTTTGATGTTATATTTATATGTATAATCCATCACTTAGTTTAATCCTATATAATAATTCGCTAGGATGTTTGTCAGAAGCCGTCATGTGAAGAAGAGACTGCCCATGCTGCAGTCATGCGCTCCGTATCAGCCATGGCGCGTTCGGTAAGTCTATACTGCACATGACTGTAGTGCGGGCAGTGAGAAGAGAGGCTCCGGACACCAGCCAAGGCTGCTGGGTGGCACTATGGCTGCTGGGTGGCACTGTGTACACAGTCTTTTAAACTAGTTAAAATATAAAAAAAGAGGAAACATTTGGAAAAAGAACCCACAACATATTTCTTAGGTTTTCCTGTCATGATCTGCACACAGTTATTACATCTGAAAATAATACCAACAAATATATTCATTTACTTATCCTGATTATGGGAGTACCTTATATGCATACAATTTTAATCTTTTTAACCCCTTAGTGACCGGCCGCGCACACGTGGCCGGCACTTAACAAAGTTTTTTTTTTTTTTCCTATTCTACCGAATGACTTCCTTGACTTTCCAGGTACGTAATCTGTCACTAAGTGACATTTTTTCATGACATACCTGGTAAGTCCATCGTCCATCGATGGGGTTAATCACATTTACAGGGTAAATATTACAGGATGAGCACCACTATTTCAGGTTGTCATTTTTCAAAATTTGACATGTGAGGATCATAGCTTATTATGGTTTCAAAACCCAAAAATGCCCCATAAAGGTATATTCTTCTAAAAAGTATAAAACATAAGGTAATTCATCGTTAGAATTTTGGAGCTTCTCCTACAGTTATTTTTCAACAAATATGTACCAAAAGTTATAGTAATATTTTGTTTTTTGCATTGCTATGGATTTCAAGCACAGGATATTTGCAGATATGAAAAAACATTTAATGCATCCAGTTACATCTTCTGAATATAACAATAACTCCACATGAATAAGTTTATCATATTTTGGGGAAGCTACTGGACCAAATTTGCACCATTTTTGTGGGTTTTTCTTTTTTGTTATAGTTGTGTGCTCTAACCAATGGGAGCACAACTACCTGAAACTGAATCTGTTTGTGTTTCAGATACCTGAATACCTGGTAGTATTGACAAAACAGGACAGGGGAACCCAAAACTGGACTGTCATGGTCAAAACCAGACAGGTGGCAACCCTATCTGTATCTTATATTGCAGTTGGTTTGCTGCAGAGTTGCTTCACAGCATTATTGCTTACTACCTCAGTCTAATTCAGTTGTCCACCATTCCAAAAATCTGTCTCATGGAAGCTGTAATACTTCTTCACAGAGCCCTTGTCTTCCATTGAACACAGTCTGATAACCCCTGCATTAGACAGAAACATTGTGTAATGTTTATATTAACAGGACAATGTGGACATTAGTCAGTTTCTAACATTAGATATGACAAATACATTCTTAGCCCACTTCTGATGGAATTAAGTGGTTGCAAGGAACAAATGTTTTTGAAATAAATCGTGTTGTACCTTTTTCGGTTCAGGACACATTGCATAAGAGGTCCTATGTATGTAACAGCAACAGCTGACAGCCTACATGTGGCATAAATTACACATGAAAAATGAAATGTGTGGGTTTGCTCTGCACCAGATCTGCTTTGCCTTGATCAACCAAGGACAAATGACATGCTTTGTCATTCCTGCAGTCCTGCTAGGATTGTGAGCTATGTGGGGGAGGGGTAATATAATAACCCTTCGACAGCACTGAGGCAAGCAATAACTTGCAGGAGAATACTATTTTTACTTACAAAAACACAGGCCTAGAAATTAATTTCATAAGCAAATATACTTGTTTAACCAGTGGTTATTAAACTGTGTTCCATGGAATCCCTGAAGTAGTAAAAGGGGTCCCACAGAATCAATGTTTGCATTAGTAGTTAATGGAATAAAACTGGTGCTGTATCATTGTTTTATTTTGGTTTTCAGCTTCCCTAAGCCCAACCAAGTGTATGACCCTCCCCCAAACACACACTTCGCCATATCATCTTTTTTCCCTTAATCTTTTAAAAGGTGTGATAAGTCCGGAGATTTATAAAAAGTGTTGGTATTTAAAGTATTCTAGTTACGTTTATAAATGTGGTGACAATTAAGAATGAGAACAGTTCAGACATGGCCTTAAATATTTGGTGAAAATTCTGTTGACATTTCTTTATAAATTCGCTGAGCCACTTTTTACAAACTTCCTTACTCCAATTTATACAAAAATGTACTACAGGGCGTTATGTCCTCCTAAACTGTCCTTAATACTTTTATAACTGCCAGGGACTTACAGCCATTTTAACACTTTTGTTCCATTAACTCCACTTTTAAAAATCTGCCCCCAGTGCCTTAAGAAATGGCACATACTGTTAAATGCACAGAGACTATTTTTTAGTGAGTGTGTGTATGTGAAAAGTATTATATAATTACTTCAATGCATTTTGCTCTAGCGTTCTCAATAGAAGTAAGCATTTCTTAAGCCCTTGGTATTGAATTATAACAAGGTTTTCATTGCAAAGCTTTGGACTGAGACCAATAATACATATGTTTGGGGTGTACAAGTTTTTCAGTCATGGACTACGTGATCAAAATTTCATGTGCATAAGGGGCACATTATTTTTTTCCTTGATAACAATAGTAAATTATAGCTTGTTAGCTATTAAAAAATATGGATTGTTTAGCCGTAATACAAAAACAGTGTAAAAAACTCTAATCAACATTATTTGTGCAAAAGTGCACATTTATAGGCTTAGTGCTAGTCATTGATCAATTCTGAGCAAGTCAATCAGAATACTGACATTTAACACACAGACTAATTCTCCTGAAGTACAAGGTATAGAGTATATAGTGGAATGTCAGTGATTATGCCCTACTGACCTATAAGTTCATGTGTGCTAACCAATTAGATATAAAAGTGTCTTTGTTAAAAATCTCAGATGGGCTGCACCTTGAGCTCAAATGGGTTGCATTTTGCAGACAGGGAGCATGTTGGATGCCATTTACCTAAGTGTTAAATTAATCAGAGACACAAATATTATTCAAGATAGGTGGTAGTAGTTAAAATGCTATGCTTTAACCTTTGCATGTTAAAGATGTCTTCCCCTTGCCTCACCTGCCAAAATGAAGCTTTCTGCTGCAGAGTCCTGCTACTTTACTAATCAAGGAGGAGATAATGTATCATTATGCAGCTGTTTCAGGCACTGACATTCAGGAGTGTACAGTTTGTCACATGAATAGCAAGGCAACATCTGGGAACTCTCCAGATCTGTGCCAGTTTTTATAGTGAATTACCGGGTCTCCAGGGACAGAGGATGATTTTCTGATGGTGGGAAGTTTCTTATGAAACTCTGCCCACTTCTCCTCCTTCCTGCTCTGTTCCTCCTATTATCCCACCCACATCTCATTCCCACCCCATTCCACCCACTTCCTGTCCACTTTATAACATATATCATTAAAGCCCTGCCCACCAACAATTAAGCCCCACCCCTTTTGTGACACAAATCGCTCGAGAGTGCCAGTGCTCGAGAGGAGTGAAATGCCTTGTATAGAGGGATTGAGGCAAACCACTTTAAGAAAAGGTTCAAGCACCAGGAAAAAAAGGAGGGGGGATAAGGGGCATCCCTGCCTAGTACCATTTCGACAGGGTGAGCGGCTTCGATAAAACCCCGTTTACCTGTATATGGGCCCCGGAAGAATGATATAGGGAAGCGATCCAGTGTAGCATACGTTCACCCAGCCCAATATGACGTAAAACGTGCATCAAAAAAGGCCATCTCACCCTGTCGAATGCCTTCTCAGCATCGGTAGACAATAACCGAGCAGGAAGACCACGGGTCCGAACGAGGTGAATCAAATTTATTGCTTTAACGGTATTATCCCTGGCCTGGCGGCCCAGGACAAAGCAACCTGGTCCTTATGGATGAACTCCAGGAGAACACGACCCAAGCGGAGACTCAGAACTTTAGCAAAAAGCTTAATGTCTACATTCAACAAGGATATAGGTCGGTAGTTGGCACACTGTTTGGGGCCTGTACCTGATTTCGTCAGAACCGAGATAAAGGCATCAGGAGAGAGACCAGACAAGAAGACTCTGGGATGTAGCGAGTTGAAGGCGTGAAGAAACCTCAGGAGTAGTATGTCCTGAAAAGTCTTGTAGTAAATAATGGTAATTTCATCCAGGCCAGGACTCTTACCAGTAGGGGTAGTTTTGACAGCTGCCAGGACTTCCTGCATAGTGATCGGATCATCTAGGAGCGTCACTACGAATGGGACAACCTCTTAGGCATGTGAGACGTCAAGTAGTCGGAAATGGTAGGAATAGAATCTGTGTGTACAGGTCCTGAAGAGGAAGCCTGGATATTGTAAAGGGACTGATAATAGAGGTGGAATGTTTCTGCGATTTTCCTTAGTACGATGAAGAAGCATATTAGAGGCAGAGCGTATTTTGGGGATAAAAGTCTGAGATTGCTTCCTCCTGAGGGATCTTGCCAAAAGCCTATCAGGTTTATTGGCATGAACATAATATGTACTACCCACTTGCTGTCAGGTCCGTTGAAGGTTATCATTACAAATAGAGGCTAACTTCGCACAAAGTTTAAGAAGTTCCTGATATACCTCCAGGGAAAGAGTCAGTTTGTGAGTACATTCAATAGAAGAAATCCTGTCTAAAAGAAAGGTGAGACAGGTGGTTCTTTGTCGTTTACAGGCTGAGCCCAAACTGATAAGGTGGCCATGGATCACTGCCTTATGAGCCTCCCACGTCACTTGGGAAGAGATCTCCCCAGTGGTGTTTTCAGCAAAGTAGTTCGAGAGAGACTCATCGAGCTTCTGCAAGTAGAAGGGGTCTTTCAATGTAGTCACATTGAGCCTCCAAAACGATTGGTGACAGGGAAGGGAGGGCACCGAGATTTGAAGCAGCACTGGGCATGGTCACTCCAAGTGATGGACCCCACCCGGGAAGCACGGACCAGGTGTAAGTGTCTGTGAGAGAGAAAACTATAGTCCAATCTAGAGTATCTAGAGTGTTGGGGGGAGAAAAAAAGTATACTCTTTAGAACTCGGATGACAAATCCTCCACACATCCACCAGTTGTGACTGATGTAGGGCAGATTTCACTTTGCGAATTCTAGAGTAACGTACCGTAGAGGCACCTGTAGAGGAGTCCATGAGTGGGTTAAAAGTCAGATTGAAGTCACCCTTAACACAATAATGCCCTCCACATAGGACTCGAGATCTCTCAGAATGGAGCAAAGAAATAAGTGTTGGTCCCTATTGGGGGCATATATGTTAGCGATTGTGACCTTCTCGTGGCCTAGAGAGCCCTTCAGGAAAAGAGCTCTCCCATCGTGGTCAGACCAGGATTCCTGTAGTACAAAAGGCAAAGATTTGGAAATGAATATAGCCACTCCTTTGGTTTTTCAAAAGGGTGAGTGAGAATAGAAACCAGAGGGATACTGAGGGTGAGAACAGGTGGGAGCTTTATGTCTATGGAAATGTGTTTCCTGAATTAACCCAATATGAGCCCTATGGGCCTTCAATTTACCAAACATCCTTGACCATTTGTTTGGAGTGTTTAAGCCCTTGGCATTGATAGAGACAACATTGAAGGTAAAAGTGTTTTCAAATAGTTTAGCCATAGTCAAGGAGTATTGGGACAGACCTCATCAAAAAAAGAAAAAAGGGCTACAGCTAGAGACCAGCCACAACGCATCCGAACGAAACCCAGGGGAAGGAGTCCCAGCTCAATTGCGGGCGAAGAGGATAGAGGGGAAAGGAGAAAAAACAAGAGAAGAAAAGGACTAGCGAAACAATTAGAACATGAAACCACCAGTTGTGACTGATGTAGGGCAGATTTCACTTTGCGAATTCTAGAGTAACGTACCGTAGAGGCACCTGTAGAGGAGTCCATGAGTGGGTTAAAAGTCAGATTGAAGTCACCCTTAACACAATAATGCCCTCCACATAGGACTCGAGATCTCTCAGAATGGAGCAAAGAAATAAGTGTTGGTCCCTATTGGGGGCATATATGTTAGCGATTGTGACCTTCTCGTGGCCTAGAGAGCCCTTCAGGAAAAGAGCTCTCCCATCGTGGTCAGACCAGGATTCCTGTAGTACAAAAGGCAAAGATTTGGAAATGAATATAGCCACTCCTTTGGTTTTTCAAAAGGGTGAGTGAGAATAGAAACCAGAGGGATACTGAGGGTGAGAACAGGTGGGAGCTTTATGTCTATGGAAATGTGTTTCCTGAATTAACCCAATATGAGCCCTATGGGCCTTCAATTTACCAAACATCCTTGACCATTTGTTTGGAGTGTTTAAGCCCTTGGCATTGATAGAGACAACATTGAAGGTAAAAGTGTTTTCAAATAGTTTAGCCATAGTCAAGGAGTATTGGGACAGACCTCATCAAAAAAAGAAAAAAGGGCTACAGCTAGAGACCAGCCACAACGCATCCGAACGAAACCCAGGGGAAGGAGTCCCAGCTCAATTGCGGGCGAAGAGGATAGAGGGGAAAGGAGAAAAAACAAGAGAAGAAAAGGACTAGCGAAACAATTAGAACATGAAACCAGGGAAATAATTTCCCAACACAGGGAAGAAGAATCCCTTAGGGCAAGTATGTCTAGGAGGTGGAACATTCCAAGAAGGAAAACAAGAAAGTCCAGATCCTGAAATACAGTGACACAAGTGTGCTGCTGGGTCGTGACAGCAAAGGTGTGGGAGCACCGAGCACGTGCCAAAGTTCACAGAGCAAGCCCACATCTCCCCTCCTTGAGCAGTATGCAAGACATAGCCGACATGAGCAAACAAAGATTTTACATTGAAACATATGTTTAGATCTAGACATACCAGATCTCCACCCAGCGGCCCACCCGGACAATAACCCACACTTAGTCCCCCCAAGCCCTCTCCAGCAGCAACCCCCATGGAACATAAAAAACAGTCGAGACCGGCGTGCTGCTGACCCCATATGTCTCCGGAGTGGGAAGGGAAGAGGTAGAGGGGACGGTCACTGGTGAAGGGTAAATGGTGAACTAACCCTACTATACACCACCCCGTGATCACCCATGGGGTCAGATAAAGGAGACAGTGGGGGCTAGAGTGGGCAGTGTCCTACCAGATATACCCTCCGTTCCAATCCAATGGGAGGGGGCAATGCGATCCAGTTTATGAGCAGGCCACTGAAGCCAAACCAGGTAAGGTGGAACTGGCTAAGCACAGGAACCTCTACTCCCTCAGAACCGTGTCACTATCCTGGAGAGGGTTTGTCTCGTCCCAATGTCGTCAGCGTCTCCTTCTCTGTGGCCTGCCCTGCCAGGGAGCATTCCGAAGGGCCAGTAATTGCAGCAGAGAGTCGCCTGAGAGCAAGGACCTCCATTCTACCAGGTCCGGAACCTCCAGATCCAAAGCCTCACAAAAGGTGCGAACATCACTAGGTTCCTTTATCACATGTGTTGTTGAATCATTCCTCACCAATAGTGTCAATGGGAAGCCCCAACGATATGGGATGTTGGCAGCACGTAAAAGGTCGGTCAGAGGTTTGAGAAATTTGGGCATTTGTAATGTCGCCCATGCGACATCAGGCAAAATTTGGAAAGGTGCACCATTGTAATCCAAGGATCGTTTCCTTCGGGCTGCTGCCAGAATGTCCTCCTTCAACCTGAAGGAGTGGACACAGCATATGTTGTCCCACGGGCTATCACCAGATAAATCTTTGGGGGCAGCGCCCAATGAGCCCGATCTAAAACAAGAGCTGAGGAAGGGACATGGTCCAGAATCTTCTTAAAGACCGCAATCGCCAGTTGACGGGTATCTTCCAGACCCTCCAACTCAGGTAGGCCTCGTATCCGCAGGTTATTCCGGTGGCCCCAGTTGTCCAGATCAATGATGTGATGTGCAAGCTGAGACGCCAGCCTGCTCTGAGTAGTGAACTTGGCATCCAAGGCCTGTAAGGACGCATGTAATGAGGCCTGATCGAGTTCTAGCGTTTGTATCCTGTTCCCCTGCTGCCGGAGATCATCGCGTATCTCAGAAAGTTCACCTCGTACCGCGGACCTGACCTGGTCCACAACAGATGCAAACTCTTTTTTAATCTGAAGAGTGAAGGCGTTGAAATCCAATTTGGTGACACTATCCCCTATGGAAGAGACCGGTACATCTGCTTCGTCAGTCTCACTATCCGATGAGCAGGGAGTAGGCTACGCCGTCAGGCATGTCAGCGCCATGTCGGAGGTGCGCGTCTGACCCGTAGGTCAAGGGAGCACATAATTGTTTATAGGCTGTGAGGACCCAAGTCTGATATATTTTCTTCTTGGCCGATTTAACCATGATAAGGGTCCAAGAAGTGAGGTTTGTAGGGTTGTAAATGCTTGTGGAGCGGGATCTCAGGCTAAACACGTCTACTCACATAGAGCACCGGCCCCACCTCTCGTGACAAGGAATTTATGTCACATTATTCCATACATTAAAGATATTCTGGGCCCTTTGGGTACATGGTGACTGAACAGCTCATTGCAAGTGATGGGTTGTGCACCCCTATGAGGCTTGGAGGGTTAACCCATATATTCTGTAGACTTAGTCATCTCTGGCTCAAGACTGAATTCACTGGAGCATTAAAAATATAATAAATCTTTTGTATTTTCTAGTCCACTACAAAGAGATTCTACTGAAGCCTAGGGAATGAATTATAGACAACACCTATAAGAATATTCACTGCAGGTAGAATTTAAATGTTAAAATAATTTAATTTTTTTTAAGACTTTATTGAAAAATCAAGAAGTAGAAGAAATAATGCATGAGTAAAGACACAGAACGAATAGTACAGGCAAGTGATCAATAGGCATCACATAGGTCCTTAATACACAATATATATGAGTATACGAACAATAAGATAAGCAAAACACAGGATTGAGAGATAACGTGTATCCCCCTGATGTCTCTTGAAAGAGTGAAATCTGATACAGGGTGAAATATATACCCAGTGAAATAATAAGTGAATAATGCAATATTTAACCTGTCATGTATTGTGTATTCAACATTCTTATTATGCCTGAAGAAGAGACCTGGGGCTCAATTTAATTCCCACCAGTTAAACTGTCATTAGGGCATAAATGAACACCGAATGGTACACACACCCACACACGGTGTTACCGTCAGAATTCAATTGTCCTCTCAAAAGGAACCATGACAAGCGTTGGGAACCGGAACCTAAATTGTGGCCCAACGTCTGTAAAGGTTTTTCAGTCCCATAACGCAAGCTACATAGGGTGAGAAATGTGAAAATCAAAAGAAATCTGCTAACGCTCTGTGTTTGATACAGTGTCAAACACTGAGCATGAGCTACAAGAAGTAACCCATTACACCTTAACCCTTCCCTTGATCCTATATTACCTTTAACAATAATGTGGACCCATGCTAGCCCTAACACTATCCTATCACCCATAGTTGGTACACTTCCCTGTAATCCTGATGTAATCCAGCGGGGTCTTCTGCACCCTGGTCTTCTTCCTCAATTCTTCTGTAAGCTCCTATTCTCTTCTCTCTTTGTCTTCATCTGTCATGTCCTTCTTTCTTCTTCTTCTGTTATCTTCCTCTGTCATCTCAGTCCATCTGTCATTCTTCTTTCTTCATCTATTCTCCTCTTCATTCTTCGTTTTGAACTTAGTGCAGAACCTGTAGAAGATATTTACTTGTACCCAGGGCTTCCGGGTCCTGGCTGATGATATAATAGCTAAGGTTGGCACCCCCTGGGGCTCCTGCCCCCAGGGAGAGGGATGATGGGGTTAGCCTATTTAGATGGCTAGCCCAAAAGGCAATAATAGTGGGGATGGGAATAATGGGGGGCCCATCACTGACATGCGCCCTAGGGAGAGGGCTGCTTGACTTTTATCAAGCCTGCAGTCCCTCTCACAAATTCAGGCATAGTCTTATACTTGTGCTCAGGGCTTGGCACCCCCTGGGGCTCCAGTCCCAAGGGAGAGGAGCAAAGGGGTTAGCCTGTTTAGAGGCCAAAATGTAAAGACACAATATTTTGTTCAAAAGTTTATTACTTGCACTTGATACAATTAAACAAAACTAGTATGGAAGGGTAGAGAGTGCAGTTTTGATTTCTAACTCTGGATTGTGAATGTGACATGTGAAGCAGCTAGAACGCCATCTTCCTAATTTTTGAATAATATGAGTGGGCATATTGTTCTTTGAAGCTGCTGTGGCTGCATCAATCCTAAATAAATGGCCTGAATATAGGAGAGGATCTAAACCAAGACAATTAAGTAACTGTCTGACATGATTAGTAAATATACCAATAGATAGATTTTTTTTTATCACAGGGTAGAAGAGGACTATCCTGTGTATAAAAGGCTGTGATAGATGTAAATTTATGTAAAATCTTAATTCAACACCATTTATCAAGTGTAGGGTATATTGGTATTGAACAGGCTTTTCCTAATTGGTCTGTTTTGGATTGTAATAAATTAAGTATGTAGTGGTCTTTATGCCAATTTAATTTTTATTTCTGGATGTACTTGCCTGAGCTGGATTTGGTTGCGAACAGTGGCGTAGCGGAGGCCCCCACAGCCCCCGTGGCGCGGGGGGGCCCCATCGGTCTAGGGGCCCCCCAGGAAATCTTCCCCCATTGTCTTTTATTGGAGGCCCCACCAGACTTGGGGCCCCCAATAGCACATATATTATGTTTTAAATAGGCCCCATATTTGCCTATGAATGTATACATAAACGTTTCAATGTTCCGACCGCAGTGCCGGCTTGAATGTAAATAGAGCAGAGCAGAGCTCACCTCACATCAGCCCATGCTCTACTCAGCAGGATGATGTAATGCGCAGCAGCGGCAGCCACGCGCTGCGTCATCACGTACCTGCGCGGGCTGCTTAAAATTTTAATACAACACACACACAGTGCAGTTCTCCTGCGTGGGGGGGCAGGTGGAAATAGAATTTCAGTAGCGTTGCCAGGGACCGGGTGATAATGAAAATGTTGGAGGCTCTTTCTTCTCTCCACTCTGCTGTGGTAAGTCAATCGTAAAGCAGCAGGAGAGAGCAGTTATTTAAGTTTAATATACGAATCAATGCCATTAACCCAGAGCTTTCCAAACTTTTCATGTTGGTGACACACTTTTTAGACATGCATCATTTCGCGACACAGTAATTCATTTTTACTAGCAAATCCGAGGTTAAACTAACCCCTTACAAGAGATACGGACACATACATAAATTGTAGTAACGAAATGTATGGGGACACAACATATCTCATGAAAACCTTTCATGTATATTTTTAAAAATATATGGTTTGTAAGATAACATATATTTCCAAGATTGTTGTCATTTATGAGAGAAAATTTGATTAACACCAATAAATACTTCTTACAATTTTAATGAGATGTATGAAGTTGAATGAATGAACACAGCTTTGGAATATTTGGTGGAATATTAGCTAAAGAAAATAACAGCACCAGCACTCTACTCCCACAATGATAAAGTGACAGAACAATCCCGCACACACCTACAGATAGTACAGACTAGACTGCTTTTCGTCGATCAGCCGCGCGTAACTTTTCACATTGAACAAATTTTGTCAAGCGGCGATCGAGCAGAGGTCGAGACGGTGTTCAGTCAAAAAATTGGACCCATGGAATTTCTCAAACGCGTCACTTCCGCTGTTTCAACCCAATTACGCATACTGTGCATGTGCAGTATCTATATGATCCCTTGACCGTGGTGTGCATACACGGATACAACAGAAGGGGAATATACTAGTGCACCATAGTAATCGGCACCTTTTCTGCATAAAAATGCATGCAAGTTTACATGGACTCAAAGGTTTCTCGTTACGTTCTAGTGACACACCTACACACTGCAGCCGACACACTAACGTGTCACGACACGCAGTTTGGAAAGCTCTGCATTAACCCCTTCAGAACGAGAGGAGTAAGCAACTAATTACTACACAATGCATTATATACCCTTCTAGTCTTTCCCATGAACCATCCATTGCAGTTTCATCACATTTTTAAATACTTTGCCATGTTATATAAGTACATTTACCCCTAGGCAAACACTCTGATGTTGGTGGTCAGTGTGAGATGGTTAATGTGGGGGTGGTCAGTGTAGGGGTGGACAGTGTGTGAGTTGGACAACATGAGGGGGACAGTGTGTGGGGGACAATGTGGAGTGGACAGTGTAAGGTGGATAATATGGGGGTGGACAGTGTGAGGTGGTCATTGTTGTGTGGACTGTTAGGGACAATGTGAGGTGGACAGTGTGCGTGGAGGACAATGTGGGTGTGGAGAGTGTGAGATGGGCAATGTGGGTGTGGACAGTGTGAGATGGTCAATGTGGGGGTGGACAGTGTGTGAGTTGGACAATGTGGGGGGACTGTGTGTGGGGAACAATGTGGAGTGGACAGTGTGAGGTGGACAATATGGGGTGAACAGTATGAGGTGGTCATTGTTGTGTGGACTGTTAGGGACAATGTGAGGTGGACAATGTGTGGGGGACAATGTGGGTGTGGACAGTGTGAGATGGGCAATGTGGGTGTGGACAGTGTGGGATGGTCAATGTGGGGGTGGACAGTGTGTGAGTTGGACAATGTGGGGGGACAGTGTGTGGGGGACAATGTGGAGTGGACAGTGTGAGGTGGACAATATGGGGGTGGTCAGTGTGGGGTGGACTGTGAGGGACAATGTGAGGTGGACAATGTGGGTGTTGACAGTGTGAGATGGTCAATGTGGGTGTGGACAGTGTGAGGTGGTCAATGTTGGGGTGGACAGTGTGTGGGACAATGTGGGGTGGACAGTGTGAGATGAACAATGTCGTGTAGGTAGTCTGAAGTGGAGAGTGTGGGGGTGGACAGTGTGAGGCGGACAAATGTGGGTGGACAGTGTGGAGGTAGATAGTGTGTGGTGGACAAATGTGGATGGACAGTGTGAGTGTGGACAGTGACTAATAATAATAATTTAAGCCTCAAGATGTGAGTCACACTGTCCACCCACATTGTCCACCATACACCGTCTACCCACATTGTCCACCACACACTCTTCACCCACATTGTCCACCACACCCTGTCCGCTTTCAATTGTCCACCACACACTTTCCACCTTCCACTGTCCACCACAGACTCTCCACCCACACTGTCCACCTTCCACTGTCCTACACACACTGTCCACCTTCCATTGTCCATCACACACTGTTCGTCTCACATTATCCACCACACACTGTCCACACCCACATTATCCACCTCATATTGTCCACCTCACACAGTCAAAGAAAAGTTTATGGCTTTAAAATGTATATATGTTCAAATTGCAAACCTGACTTTGAGACAGTTTTGAAAAAATTATCCTGTTAAGCTTATGTTTTTGTTGGTAAATAATAATAAAAAAAATCTTGGCCAATACTGGGCAACTATCTACTAAATGCATGCAGTGAGTGTGCACATCTGGTGTTAGCACACATGGTTAATAAGAAAAAGTATTTCTCAAGGGTGGGCAATCATAAAAACCCTATTTCTGTATGTAACATATGAACAGCTGTATATTGTATACTGGTGTATCATAAGTTAGTACGGACATGGAATTCTTATGCCTGCCCAACCCTGGCAAAATATTTTTTGTAAACATAATTAACAAATGCACCGTATATTGAGTATATTAATACAGAACTGTGTCTTTACTGTGAACTGTGTCACCTCTGCTGGCCAATACTTTTTTTAACACATCTACCTATATTAGTAGATAAGTAGAAAAAATATATTGGCCAGAAGGGGTGAACAATCATAAAAAACAAATTTCTGTATTAATATATTCAGCAACAGTATACGGTGTATTTGTGCACTATCTGTTAACAATATATATATTTTGCCAGGGGTGGGCAGTCATAAGAATCCCATGTCCGTACTAACTAATAATGCATCAATATATTGTACATAGCTATGCATATGTTAATACAGAAATGGGGTTTTTATGATTGCCTACTTTTGGTAAATACTTTTTATTTTTAACCATAACTACGAACATATACACCAGATGTCTACATTCACTGACTGTATTTATCTACTTCTTAGCAGATAGATATGTTTAAAACCAAGGTAAGTTGGGGAGAATAGTTTCCCCCTCTATCTTCCACCATCCTTTGTTGTCTCTCCTCTGTCTCCCTCAGCCATATACTAAGACTAAATGGAGCAATACTGGAGCAAACCAATTACACCATGGGGACAAATACCACTTCCTAGTGTGAAGCAATGTGTTGGAGCCTTTTTTTAGCATTAAGGACTTAAAATATAAAGCTATTGGAGGTTTGTGAATATTTACTTGTTTGCTTTGGTGAAGTTGGTTTGCTCCAGAATTGCTCAACTTTCCTTTAGTAAATCTGCTTCATAAAGAGAAACATGCACATGCCTCAAACACGCACATGCCTTAACCCCTTAGTGACAGGCGACTTACCTGGTAAGTCCAGGAAGTCATTTGCTATAATGGAAAAAAAAAACCACTGGTCACTACACTACTGGTTAAACACATATGCCCTAGACACACGTCTCAGGCACGCATGCGCACACATGTCTCACGTGTGTGTGTGTGTGTGTGTGTGTGTCTCTCTCTCTAGACAATAAAAGATCAGGGGTGGGGGCCCTTGCCACTTACTCTTGTCCTCGGCCCAATGATTTCTGATAGCAGTCCTGCTGGGCACACACGGGTACAGCCCAAAATTGTTGCTACATACTCCCCTGAAATCAGGGACAGAGCTTCTAGCAATGCAACCAAAAAGGGTCTTAGCATGAACGTATTATTTTTGTTTAGAGGCCCACTGTATAATGTACGTGGGGCTACTACAAACCTCCCGTCCTTCACATAGGCAATTATCTTTGTATTGTGAGGCATTCAATGGGAAGATTAGGCGTCAAAGCAAATTCATCCATTGTGACTTCACAACTGCGACACCGCCATCTCTTCTGTTTGAGTAGATAGGCTGTTGACCTAGGGAAATATCCAACTGCCATTTGAAGTCAAGAAGTTTTTTTGGTTTTTTTTTACCCACTTAGAGCTTATTTGGAAATGGATTCAATGCCTTCCACTAGATCAACACGGGTTATATGGTATGGGTTGAACTTGATGGATGCATGGGTTCTTTTTTTCAGCTTCATCAACTATGTTACTATAATGAGTATCCTACAGTGATATTCTGTACATGGAAGATCTGGTAGAACACATTGGAGGAGATGCTCTAAGGTATGTTAAAGTGGTGATAAAGTTGAGATGACTTTGCCAGTGATATCACTTCTTCAATTCCTGTTATTCTGTAGAGCCTATGCACTAAGATCCCTAAAGTCTGAGAGATCTTAGTGCATAGGCTCCATAGAATAACATAGGACTTCAGGAAGTGATATCACTGGAGAAGGTATTGCCGCTTTATCACACCCATCTCTCCAATTTTCTGGAGCCTAACACTTTGCTTCCCAAATAGGCTGTCCTCCCTTCCATAGCATTAACTACATTATCCGGTTTATGTATACTGTCCATTGCTGTGTGTAGCATGTCTTTCTGCCCTCTCAATCCCTTCTATACCTTTTGCTTCCACAGAGTTTACAAGTCTATGACTACTTATTGGTAGTTATATAAGTGTAAGCTTTTTGGTATCACTAATGTACCACCATTTCATTTGTAAGCTATGCGATATGACTAGTGTAGCTTAATTTCAATTATAAGCTCTTTTGTATCATTGGTGTAGCTCAATCGCATACTCTGTGGCATTACTAGAGTAGCTATATTTTATGTTTAACCCTTTGATTGCCAGAGTGCAAAGCAATGCGTTGCGTACCCCTCTGGCACTCAAAGGGTTAAACATTGTGGTATTACTAATATAGCTCAGTGTCAGTTGAAAGCTATGATATCTCAAAAATAATTAGGCTGAATATTAAAGGTTATTCAGAGTTAATAATCAGATTGAAATATTACCACTGAAGTAGGTGCTACAAGAGAAAAAGCCCACTGCAAGGCTGCACTACTCAAAATGTACATCTGTTTAAATGATGTTAAACAGCATTAAATTACTGCTTGATATTAGCCTTACTTCACAACATTAATGCCAATTATAAAATTAACAAAAGTGGGAGAACTGGGACAGTGTGCTGGCACGATAGTAAAAATGGGCCACTTGATTGTACTTGCCCCTCCCAGGCCAAAAACTTCCAGCCCTCCCCTGCACCCAAGAGTTAATACAGAAAAGTGGATCTAGATAGTCCCTTATGCTGCTGTGGTTCCCATAAATTTATAGCAATGGAAAAGATCAGGATACGGGGTGGAGGGCTATGGCTGCTGCTCCATTATTGTATGTGTGTAATAGTGGATTTGAGGACTCCGAAAACTGAACCAATGTTTCTCACTTTGGCATGGAGCTCAGTAATATGAAAGCCCTTGCGTGCCGGAGGGCTGAGCAACGCACCTCTGTTCAGTGCATTGCTTGCCCCTCTAGCACTCAAGGGATTAAAGGGATAATACATAGTTTTCACAAATACAAGACACTTTGTAGACCGTTCCAGTGAAGGATTTAATTTTCAATAGCGCAATCTTGGCTCTGCTGAAGAGCCTCCTCTTGTCCAGGGACCGGATTCCTCTGCAGTCAGCTAGAGTGCTAACGTCAGGGAAAGGGGAGGGACAGGGGAACTTTCACAATGAATATCTCTCATCTGAGAGACGGAACTGGGGAAATTTAGTGTAACAAGATGAATATTTATGAAAACTATGCATTACTATCCCTTTAAGCAGATCTGACCCCAAGTTCATGCTCTGGTGTTTATTTTTTGTTTTATCTCCTTGAGTGCTGCAAATGCCTTCAACTGTCTTGTCTGATGCACCGGTTTATTTATTTATTGTTATGGGTGGGGTTTAATTGAGGGGTGTGGCTTAATTAAGGCGGGACAAGGGGCCCCTTATTAGAGTTTGCAGGGGGGCCCTGCATTTTGTGTTACGCTTCTGATCACAATTGTAGATTGTACCATGCAAATGTGAATGGTACCCCAGTAATAATGCAGAATAACAGATATAAGCCCATGGACACAGCTCTGAACCACTGTCCTCATTAATCTATTGAGCATAGACAACCAATATAGGCATGCTATACAGTAATAACCCAATTACATTTAATATTCCAGTCCCCTTATTATGATGCAGTGTGGCTATTGGTGGAAAATTCCATTTATACATTACAGCCAGCTATAGGAAGTATACCTGCATGCTTAACCATATAAGAGAACCACATTACTCTAAAAGAGGTAGTAATTTGAGCATGATTACGCCGATAAATATAAACTCTAAACAGACCTGATAGAAGAAAAGGAGAATGCTGGGATCCTGCTCTGAAGGATGCTGAGCTCCGGTGCTCTCTGATGACGTGGGGTGTCACAGAGACGTGATGACGTGATAGCAACCAATTCAAGCTAGATGTGCTATTGTGATTATCGATGCTTCATATGGGACACTGCCATTGATAACTGCACCCCAGACAGAGGGCTGCTTGACCTTTATTGAACCTGCAGCCCCTCCCACAAATTCAGGCATAGAATTCTACTTAAATAAATCTATAATCAAAGGGGATCTCTCAACCATTTAAAAAGTTTGCCTCTATGTAATCTTCTTATAATCGATGCCCAACAGAAGCCACACCTCCCAGGCAATCAGCTTCTAGCTGGAGGGATGACTCAATTCGCTAGGGAGGTATGGTTATTGCAGGCACGTTCCATGCCCTGTGTAACCCCACATCCCGGCCAATGGGAGCATGGAAATTAGTTTGAGCAGGTACTGGTCATATAAAAGGCAGTCCTTATTCAAATTTTTCGCCTTGGGCAACGGCCCAAAAGGAACGAGGAGGAGGGTTTTTTTGCTATTATTTCCTGCTGCTTACGTTTAATGCTATACTTACTTTAATAACTATATTTTCTTTTTACAGGGGGAAACACTTAGTTTAAAGAAGAGGAATGAAGAGGAGCACAGATTAAGAACGAAAATGCAGATGACAGATGAAGGTGGAGATGACAGATTAAGATAACAGATGAAGAATAAGAAAGAAGAGGAAGACAGAGGAAGAAGAAGGAAGAATATAGAAGTCTACAGAAGAAGAATTGAAGAGGAAGACCAGGGTGCAAAAGACCTCGATGGACATCAAGATTACAGGTAAGTGTTGATTTTAATTTTATGGCGTTATTTTTGGGCTGATTAACCCTTTGAGTGCCAGTGTCCATTGTGTTGCATACCCTACTAGCACTCACAGAGTTAATTATGTTTCCTTCACACACACATTTTTAAAACCCTTTCAGTGCCAGAGGGGTACGCAACTCGTTACTTTGCAATGCATTGTGTACCCTCTGGCACTGATAAGGTTAACCTTGGGATGTATTGCTATGGGACTTAGCGCCACATATCAATGCATCCATGGGTCACAAGTGTAGAGATCACTACTTTAGACTTTTTTCTATCTTTTTTACTACTTCACTTACTTGTGGATGGTTAGGCCAACTTTCTTGCTGAAAATTTTTGGCGATAAAGTTGAGTCCCTTAATGAGTGTTACTGGCCTTCACATGAAATTGAATCACAAATTCAACTAATTTTACATTGCTATCTATGGATGCAGATTTAGAACCAGTAGCACATTTTTTCAGTTCATTGGTGTGTCACAGAGCAGGTGATTGCATACCCGACTGTGACTTAAAACTAGCGACTATTTTTTTTTGCCAGTTGAATTGAGCCCCTAGTTGTCTAGAAAGCTTGCATTCTAGAGCCTCTTAGTATCCAATAATGGGATCATTTTTACTCTACTAGTCTGCTCTCAAAGTTAGGATCTAACAACCACAAAATAAGGTTTATGCTGCTCCAGAATCAGTCCTGCCTCATTTGGAAGACAATTCATTGGTTCAGACTGAATGAGGAAGTGCCTGATTGCAACAACATGCAATAATCAGCATTTGGAGACCTGCATGCCCAAACACAGGCACACCATTATCCAGCAACACCTGGGTTAGGTCAAGGATGACAAATAGGACTTTGTGTTCAAAAGAAAAGAAAAGTGGAGGAATTATGGGGGCAAACCAACTGTACTGTAAGGGAGAAATAAAATGTCCCCTCAATTTAAATGGGGAATGTAACTCCTTTAATGCTAGGGAGGTCTCCAGTGCATTGCAAAACTATACACTGGAGACCTCTAAGCATTCAAGGTTTTAAAATCCCCATTTAAATCAAGGGCAATTTTTGAAGTTTTTATTTTTCCCTTATGGTACAATTGGTTTGCTCCAGAAATATTCCAGTTTTGTTTTGAAAATATATCCCATTGAAACACATAGTTTCTTATCTAATTCATTCTAGTCTGCAAACCAGATAAAGGGTAGAAGCTGGGCTTGAGAGACAGGACTGATAAGTGAAAAGTAATGCAGGAACCCAGACAAGGACCTTGTTCTAGGAGACACTCCGAGCTTTATGTATACATTAAGTGGAACAATTCTAGGGCAAACCAACTGCTCTGAGGGGACAAATCAATATTGCTAAAATGCCCACTCATTTAAATGGGGCTTTCAACCTCTTGAATACTAGAGACGTCTCCAATGAATTGTGGTAGAACAGATTTGATTTTCCACTGCAGGGAGACTGTTCATTCAAAAGTAATTACAGTTCAGACTGTCAAAAAAGAGGTGGAATGGAGACCTGTAGCTTGAGTCTCACCTCTCTCATAGAATGTGATGGAAAAATTAACAGCAAATGGCAGTGTTGCTAACTTCTCTAAACAGTGGGAGTACTCAAGATTTACTCTGCAGGAAAAGCACTACACTATTTTATTTTTCACAATATATGTTTACTTCCCCTTTAAGAGGTTATGAACATTTTTATGTAATACCCTTGTTTTATGTGATATTCCTTTAAGGTCTATAGGAAAAAGATCACCATTACAAGTACAAATAGATATAGATTGAAGATATATAAGTAGGTTGAGACAGATATGCAGCATAATAAACAAAAATGAAAAAAAAATGCATTTAAATATGATTGTAGACTACTGTAAACAGTCAAAAATCTTATTATTGTCTATGATTTTTTGTTTCAGTGGATTTGTCAGTAGTCTTCTTTAAATCACTGCTGCCACCTAGTGTTAAGGAAATGTGTTACATGCAGAACCAATGTGGTTATAACTACATTTATACAAACAGATTTATCAGTTTCTCTAGGTTGCAGTCAGTGGTTAACTTGCAAAATTAGCTAATACTCATCTTCTTAGTTTATTGCATCTCCACCTCTCTCCATTTATGTATAAAACAAAGAATGATTCAGTGATGGTGAGGAAGGAAGAAGAATTTGAGACATTTTGGTGAAACTATGTACACCATGGGGACAACTATTCGTCCCCAAATACCCATTGATTTAAGTGGGGCTTTTAATCCACTGAGTGCTTGAGAAGTCTATATGTGGGATGCCTCTCTAGGGGTGGGCGAAAGATCCTGTTGTGTTCCTGGGAAAAAAATAAACGAAAACCACGTGGTTGTCTGCTTTTTCACGGGTAAATCTGCTTTAAATAAAACAATTAAAATCTTTGCTTTTTATGCCCTTTGGCAAATGTTTTTTTATATTTTTTCAATGGCCAGAAAGTTTTGGCCCCTTTAATCATGTTTTTTGCCTTTTTCTCTATAAAATGTGACATTTTCCAGGAAGTGAAACACAATTAAAGCAACTACAGAGGTAGAGAAAGGTGCTAGGCTATTGTGCTGTCAGTTGGTTTGCAAAATTGAGGCAGGAGAGGCTCACAGAGACTGCTATCACTATGACCAAGTTTAATAACAATAAAAGGAGGACCTGGAAGGACTGTTATGCATCCATTGAGTCTGAGGAGGAGGAAGTGACCACTACCACCAATATGAAAGGGTCTGGATGCCCTGGTTCCATAGACCCAAAGCTGGCCACTCCCCCTACATCACACCTAAGGATCTTGGGGAAATTTTTTTCAAGCACAGGGGAAGAAGAGGGTAGTAGAGTGAGCAGGGCAAGTCAATTACCTGTCAGTGCTGTGCCTGCCATTGCTGCCCCTGCTGCCAGTGCTGCGCCTACTGCCAGTGTGTCTTGTAATTCTCAGAGGGGGAGAGGATGCGAAGTGTGACAGCAGGGGACCCTAAGTGACACTTGCCATCCCCAAGCAGTCCTGCCATTAGTACTATAACTAAGAAGGTCCAGCAGCTTGTACAGAGTGTTAGGAGTGAAGGAGTGGGTGATCATATTACTAGTGAGGAGGAAGACTCAGGTACTGAAATTGATGTGGTTGGTGTTAGTAGTAGTAACAGTAATGGTGAAGCAGCTGGTGGGGCTAGCCTTAGAGGAGTGGTAGGTGAAGTAATGCAAAGTGTCTAGAGTAGTGGTCAAGGGAGTCCTCAACATTCACCTGATCCTGTGAGTCCCAATCCCCTGAGAGCATTGTCCAGGTGGAACATGATCCTGAAGAAGGCAGAATTGTTGCCTAGCAGCAATAATACCACCATCACAAGGAGCACAGATCAGTTGTCTGAGTTTTTTGCTAGTGCTCTTAGTCTGCCTTCTTTAGGTCAACAACAGATGGCAAGTGTGACATTAGGGGATCCTCTGTCACATTTCTCATCACCTCCTCCAACCAGTGAGATGCATGTAAAAGAGCAGCAGCAGCAAGGAGGGACTAGTGGTGGTGGGGCTGATGATGATGGTGGTGGAGAAGTTGAGGTTGAAAAGGCAATAATGGCCTTTTTAGCAAAAAACTGAGAAGAAATGAGAGACGGGGATGGGGTTGGACATCACCAATACAAGCAGCAGTGAGCTTTTGGAATTTGCAGACATTTCTACTGCTGTAATTCCTGCTGCTGCTGAGTTGCAAGGGCAACAGGATGCCGAGGAGCAGGCTAGTGTGCCACAGATCACCGTGGACACAATGGGAATGGGGTCAACAAGTGATGCAGGACTAGGACATGTTCCACTTGACAGCAGCAATAATCCTAGTCCTAGCTGCAGTGCTGATTATGTGGCAGAAGCAGCGACAGTGGCAACATCATCCCCTGCCCCAGTCAGTGAAGGGGTATGTAGAGGAGAAGAAGAAAGAGGCCATTCTTCTCCAACTTTCCCATTCTCCCTGAGGTTCTGGGTGTGGGACTATTTTTCTCTTGGGGTAGTCACAGTGCTGTCATCAGCGACGACACTGTGAACAATTTGTGACAAGTTAGTGAAAAGGGGAAAGGAGGGAACGCACCTTGGCACAACCATGCTGAGAACGCACATCAAACACAAATACCATGACATTTATGTGAAAAACGTTAAATCCAAACACCCACCAAAGAAATCAGAGACAGTTGTTACTGTACCCCTTGACTCTCCCCAAAGTCAACGAGAGGTGAGGAGGAGATCAAAGAGGAGGTAGACTAGAGAAACCCAGCCAAAGGCTGAAAGTTCTTTGGCCAGCGAAACACCTGGCTCACCATCACCTTCTTACTCTAGGGTAACTACATCTTCTGGTGATCCACCTATTTCATCTTTACTTCCAATACCAGTTGACAGCCATTCAGTAGATGTCAGGATGTGGTAGTCTGTGTCCACCCATTGCACACTCTGTGGTGCACTGACCACATATGGCAGTGTGGTGGTGGATAATGGCAACTAGGTCATAAAGTTGCATCTGAGGAGATTCCATCCTGCATAATATGCTAAGCTGATAGAAGGGAGGATTCATCATTATTATTAAACTGTCTGCAAGTTGTCAGTAGTCCTTAGTGGGGAGTGGACAAGGGGCATAGTGACAGCAGCAGTACTTGGTTTTCTGGTGGGAGGATTTCGCATTGGGGACCCCAAGCATCATGATGTTTGTTGTGCAGATATGCCCATTGTTTCCAGTTGTCACGGTTTTTGATGAACACTCAGACAGACCGGTAAGGTTAAAAATGACTTTATTGAGTAAAGTGCATACAAGGAATAAGGCCGCAGGCCTACAATACGAAAAAACAAATATATAGCAAGTCAATGAGGCAATGACTGGAATCCGAATGGCTGAGATAGGATGCTGAGAACTGGAGGTACCTAAGGCAGGCAACCTTCCCTGAGTGGACTAGGTTAAATCAGGCTACTTGACCCGGGACTGACAGCAGAACTGAAGGTGACAGGTAGTCCTGGAGGTGGTAGTTGGCACGAGACCCAGATGCCTGGGTGGCACAGAACCCAGTAGGCAGCGAGGTAACACTGACCAAGGGACAGGGGTCCCAGGGTGACTGAGGCCACCACTTACAGATGGTAAACCCTAGAATGCTAGGGGTGGATCGAAGGCAGACAACTGGAAGGCCACAAGTGTCCCCTCACACAACAGTGTGACTTAACGCAATTGCTGGCTCTAGGCCCAAAGGCCACAGTGACAAGGAATGAAGCTCAGTGTCTCCACACACTACCGAGTGTGTTGTAACGCAAGTGCTGGCCCTAGCCCAGACACTGCAACAGTGAAGGAGAACAGGCTACGCCTAGACAGTCTAGGCACTGAACGGGTTAACTGGAGATGCCCAGAGATATACAGGAACTCCCACAGGGAGTGAGCCCAGCAATAGTGCAGAGGAAGACACAGATAGATCTGAGTAACTCAGTCAGCACTTGATAGTACTGTACCGGTACTTCTTGTGTGCACACCGCCAAGGGCGGTTAGAGTAAGTGGCCATAGCACGAATGCCAAGCCTACGGTTGACAAGATAAGAATAGCACCACGAGCTTCACCACAAACAAGGCAACTTGGAATCCGTTTCTTGTAATGCTGGCCAGACTAGGACAATGGAGGAATACAGCCATGCACGGATGGCAATGGAACAAATGCTCAGCCAGGAATGATTACAAGTGTAATGGAAGCACAGACTGGTCAGGAGCAACGGGACAGGCTCATTAGCCAGACAGGTCAGCAATGTAGTGGGTTCTCGGCCAGATCAGTACAGCAACGGAGCAGGTTCTCAGCCAGATCATTTCAGCAATGGAGCGGGGTCTCAGCCAGATCAGTCGGTAACGGAGCAAGCGCACTTTGTAGATTGTTCCAATGAACTAGTGATTGTGATCTCAGCTCTGCTGAAGAGCCGCCGGCTGATCTATGGACCGGATTCCAGATCTGACAGCTATATGGCAGACTTGACCATTTCGGTCAGTGAGGGGAAACCTTACTTGTGAATATCTCTCAAACCATAAAGTTTTGAGAGATAAGACTAATATCTTTCTTAATGATTTTTTAATGGCTACAATATAAAATACAATTTTTTGAACTATTACTATCACTTTAAAAATACACTGCAGGCTTATAATACACTGAAGGATATGTCAGATTTCTTGCATCATTTATTATTTGCATACACTCCTATTTATTGAACTTGTTTCTTAGTACCTTTAATCTATTTGCACATTACAGCTGCAGAAAGACACATTAAAATTAGAACAATACGTGTCATGTCTTCACTGTGATTTCCAGGTCAGAAGGAAGGATAATAAGACAACAGGAAATATCACTATGAAGGAAGAAGTAATGTGCTTCAGGTAAAGGGTAATGTCCCACAAAAAATATTTTTCAAATTGTAGTCCTTAAAAAGTTGAGCACAGCACAAAAAAGTATCTCTCAAACTGCAATGGTTTAAGAGATGCATGCATTTAAAGTTTGTGATTTCCTGCTGTCAGCATGAGATCCATATCGGCCGACACGGATTGCAGAGCTGCAATTGCATTATTTACAATGAATTACTTCATTTTAATGGTCTAAAAAGTGTGCTTGCAAAATCACGAACTTTAAATGCATGTAACTCTCAAACCACTATAGTTTGAGAGATATGTTTTTTTTTGTGCTGTGCTCAACTTTTTAAGGACTATAAATTGAAGAATATTTTTTGTGGGACATTACTATCCCTTGAGCCCCTCTGAGTGCCAGAAAGGCATTTATTTACATTGACAAGTAACGCCCCATATTCTTTGCTGAATGTTTTAAAACTGGAACTAGAGGAAGACTAACACCTAGTTATAATAACCCACATTCACCTTACTGTGGCTTGAAAATCCTAATAGCCTCTGTGAACTTTGCTCTTGCACTTTGGTTTAAGAGATAACATTTTCAATCATTACTGGACCATACTTGGAACTTTTTGATCTGGAGTCTCCCCCACTGGGGGATATAAATGATGCAAATTGTATCAAAAGGGATGGCGCTTACTACAAGTGGGTGGGGCTTAGCTACTGTGTCAAAAGTAGGCGGGAAGTGGGAGGAAAAGGGTTGGAAGGATGATAAGTGGGTGCGAAATGGAGGGATCAGGCTGGGAAGGAGCAGAAGGTGCATGAGAAACTCTCCACCACCAGAATCAGTGTCTGTTCCGGAGACCCGGTAATCAACTGCAAAAAACGGGTTTCTCTGGGCCAGATCCAGAGTGTTCCCAGGTATGGACATCACACTCATGGAGGTGGATATGCAGGACTTCTGGACCTCAACTCCACCTACTGCACTTGGTAACCTACTGGGGTGGTGCTGATGATGCAGCAGCCCTGTTAGCAACTGTCAGGCCGTCCTCCGTGGACATGACATCCAGAGATAATTGAAGATGTTATCTTGTCAACAAAGGCAAAGTACATATGGGACATTGGGATTTTATATTTGTAATAACGTAAGTGATGAGTTATTAGTAGGAAGTGTTACTGTTCCTTTAAATAATCTTAAGGAAGAGCCTTTTTTAGTAAGATTTAGACATTTGATTGTTTCCACTGTTTCATGTATCTGGTCTGTTTTTAAAGCAATTTGATGACAGAGTTTCAGATGTCTCCATCACATTGCAAAGCAATTCCTTACAGATGGCTCAAGCATTCAAAGGTTTAACCTTTTGAGTGCCAGAGGGTTATGCAGCGCATTGAGTACCCCTCTGGCACTCAAAGGGTCAAGTCATTTTAGACTATCATAAACTGTGAATAAGATGATTCTAATTGTTTTTCCAGTGCAGACATGGAAAAGGCAAAAGTCTCTTGTTAGGTTTAAAAAGCAGTTCTTAAAGGGACACTAATGTCCCATATAAATGTGTTTTTGTTTTGTAGATTAAAAAAAAATAATTCTGCGCTGCAAATCCCATCTCTCAAAACTGTACGGTTTGAGAGATATTTTGTCCTAAAGTTCCCCCCTCCCTCCCCTTCTCCTGACATCTGCTGTAAACTGATTGCATGTGTTCCCAGTCTGGGGACAGACAAGCGTCTCTTCAGCAGAGCTGCAATAGCGTGATTTTAAAAGAAGTACTTCATTGGAACGGTCTACAAAGTGTGCTTGGTTTGCAAGCACACTTTTTAGACTGTTCCAGAGAAGTATTTCTTTTTAAATCACACTATTGCGGCTCTGCTGAAGATCCTCCTCGTGTCGGCCGACACGGATCTCCTGCTTTCAGAGAGAGAACTTTAGCGGTGAAGATAGGATTTGCTGCACATAATTTATTTTTCTTTAGTCTACAAAACAAAAACATCTTTTTATGACATCCCGGACTGAATGACTGGATGTGGCTCTGAGCATTTTCAGCCATAAAGGACCATTTAAAGGTGTCAAGTGAGTGTGTACCTGCTTTTCTCCTATGTATAGGTACATTGGCCTATACATATAAAAGGGGAGTGGTGCAATACTGAAAAAAAAAACATTAGCATCATAGGGATTAAGTAAAAATTCCCAAGATTACCTTAGATTTAAAATTGAGTTTTTAACCCCTTGAATGCTAGAGAAGCCTCCAGTGCATTGATTTGCAATGCTTTGGAGATTACTCCAGCATTTAAAAGGTCATTTTAAATCCAGGGGATTTTCTGTATGCCCCTATGATACTGTTGGATGGCCCCAGAATTGTACCAATCTATTTTATACATATGTGCTATTGTTTGTGTCTGAATGGCCTTTTTGACCTAAAATGCCATAGGCGGTATAAAGTGATAAGCTGACAAAGGGCCGTATGTTCACAAGAAAAGTGGAGGCATTCTGGGGCAAACCTTTTGCATTATAAGGGAGAACTAAAAATCCCCAGTGATTTAAATGGGGATTTTAACCTTGTGAATGCTAGATACATCTCTACCATTCAAGGAGTTAAAATCCCCATTTAAATCAAAGGGAATTTTTAGTTCTCCCCTATAGCGCAAATGATTTGCCTCAGAACTCCTGAAATTTTGTTTTCAGCATTTAGCCGATAATGTTGAACATCTCTCAGGAGCAAAATATTTACAAACTGGTCACAAATTAAATAGGCCAACACCCATAGTCTTTTTTTTGCACCTGCTGCTGGGGTGGTGTTAAAGGAGCAGTAAACTTTTTTTTTTATGAAAACCTACATGTTATAGGACTTTTCCTTTTGAGTAAAACAAGTGTATTGCCAATGCTGTCAGTTGTTTTATTCAAACATTATAACAGTTTAAATAACCAGGAAGTGAATTTACTGTGTTCATTTCCTGATTATTCTAACTGACAGGAAGTGACTCAGCAGTTTCTACCGCATTCTGTGTAGAACTGTAAGTCACTGACTTTTCTCTCCATTAGAATGTAACAGAAAATTGATTAGAATTTGAACACTAGAGGGAACTACTAATGTAAAAACACAGGTTTAAACAGTATTAACTCTTTAAATATGCATCTCTCAGCAGTGGGAATACCCTTATTTTACTAAGAAAATGCCATACAATATATATATTTTTTCATAAAAAAAAGTTTAATGCTCCTTTAATACTGGTGCATGTAGTTAGCCTGAAGCATTGTGCTCTTATATTTCCAGTAAATCTGTACACTTACAGAGGTGCATGTGATCCTCTTTTATGCCACAATTAAAGGGTTAGTAATGTCTCTCTCTCTCTCTCTCTCTCTCTCTCTATATATATATATATATATATATATATATATAAAATCATATTGCAGCTATTAGAAAAAAGAAACTAAACGACCCAAGTCCCATCTCTCAAACCTTTATGGTTTGAGAGATATGGAAGGCTAAATTTCCCTGCTCCCTCCATTTTCCCTGACGTCAGCTGTAAGCTGACAGCAGAATATCCTGGTCCCGGGACGAGCAGGCGGTTCTTCAGCAGAGCCAAAATAGTGCACTGTAAAACCAGGCACACTTTGTAGTCCATTCCGATGAAGTATACTATTTCTTTTTACATTGTGCTATTTTGTCTCTGCTGAAGAGCTGCCTCGAGCCAGCAGACTCTCCTGCTGTCAGCTTTGCAGCTGACTGCAGGGAAAGTGGAGGGAGAGGGGAAATTTAACATTCTATTTCTCTCAAACCATAAAGGTTTGAGAGATGGGACTGGGGTCATTTAGTTTCTTTTTCTAATAGCTGCAATATGATTTTTTTTTATATATATAGACATTACTAACCATTTAAGGTACACATTATGAGCTTTAATATTTTCCCCTCATTGTCCTTGTTTCATATCATAACAGCATATTCATCTTTTTGGTACATTTATGGACAATCACATTAATGTAAACCTGCAAAAAGTTTAATATACATAATTATTTTAGCATATATAACCTACAATTATACAGTACACAGACTGATACACTAAGAAGAACTGTAACAATTCTGGGGCATTCTCAATGCACTATAGGGGACAAATAAACATCCCATTGATTTAACAAGACTTTTAACCACTTGAATGCTAGAGAAGTATCAAATGGATTGCAAAACAATGTGATGGAGACTACGCTAGCAGTCAGGTTAAAAATACAATTTAAAACATCTGATCATTTTGGGAATTTTTGTTTGTCCCTTGTGGTGCAAATTGTTTACTCCAGAATTGTTAAGATTCTTCTTAGCATATCAGCCTTAGGATATATATTATAAAACAGTATTTATTTAAAACAAGCTCTGAATTGAAAAATAATTGAGTTAAAACAGTCATCTGATCTAGAATCAGTCAGAAAATGCCTTTCAAGAATATAATTTTATCTAAAGCAAAAACAACATTGTTTGGGAACAAACTTCAGAGAAAATTATCTGTGGGTTCCTTAGAACAGAGGTGCCCAGACCTGGCCTCAAGACCACCAAACAGTACATGTTTTCAGTGGCTCCTCAACTCAGGTGAATGGCATTAACATGGTTTTAGCCTTCAGAATGAATGTACCACTGACTCATCTACCTGTTTCATATAAGGAGAGCATGAAAAACTGTACTATTGGGTGGGTGGGGCATGAAAAAATGCTTGAACATCTGTGCTATGGATGGGTAACATGCGACCCTCCAGTTAATGAGGGTCGCAATTCCTATTACCCATGACCTGTAAATGGCCTGCCGGGGATGGAGGAAGCTATAGTCCACAACAGCTGTAAGAACATAAGTAACTTAGGGTGAGATTTTCAAAAAGTGGTTGTAACTGAAAATGTATGTAAATAAAGTTCTTAGACCACAGTCCTTCAATTCTCAGTCATTAATGTAATCTTTTGCAGGAAAGAAGTCTTAAAAGTGGGCATGGTTTAATCTGCCGTCATAGAATAGAAAACACTGGTGCACTCTTATTTGCAAATATCCAAAACAGATGCACCTTTTGACAAGAAACCAATAAGGATAAAGGGTGGTGCTACAGGTAAATTAAAGCCAAAAAGAAAGAAAAAGAGACCTGCATAAACTAGCACTCTTCCACAGAGAAATCACATTATTGGATGTCAGTGCACTAACAGGAAAATCAATAAAAACCTAAACTTTATTACATAATCATTATAATAAAATATCCAAATGACAATCAGTCACATGGATAACAAAGGACCCTCACAGAATCATGTATAGGGAGGATCGTAATACCTCTCAAAACATCTCAGAAAAATCCCTCAAAAGTGCAGAGAAAAGAAATACATGTTACAAAGTAACTATAGTGGCGAAAAATCGTAGTAATACATTGTGTCAAAAAGAGATCTCTCAGACCGATACATAATAATATGTGTATCAGTCAATCGCTCAACTAACGAGTCACCGAGGCACAATATAAAATGCCACTAAGCAGCAATCTAAACTGGTTATATACGCTGCAACATTCTAAACCAGCATTATTCAAAACATATCAATGGATACTATAAAGGTGAGACCCCCATATAGAAAATATGTATTCTCTGAGTAGTATATCTACATGTGTAAGTGAAATCTGTACCCTGACTCAATTGTTACCGGGGCATAATCTGGATTGCCAGAGAAAGTCTTACTAATGTGAATCAAATAGAATAAATCAAAAAATTCAGTTATATATCTACTGGGGTTAAACCTAACATATATTTCGGGATAGAGAGAGATGTATTTAATGAATGAGAATCTTCATATTAAAAAGACGACGCGCGTTTCGCTACATAGCTTTTTCAAAGTCATATGTCAACACAAGAAGCCCGAACATAGTCTCGCGGTCTTTTTTGAACTCACTTCGGACCCGCCTTCAAACATCATTGGTCAGAACATCTGATACAATTCTAAATGAAACCAACATGTATCGAAGAACTAGAAATTGTTTCCAAATATCCTCTTGATACAACCATATACTTTCAGGACAATCTTAAGACACCTACTGAATAGTATAAAGAGAAAAACTCTTTGAAATATTATAAATGAACCTGTAAAGAAAAATCCTCATTTAGACCGTGAGGATGTAAAGTGTTAAGTTCAAAAATCCATTTGTTTTCTGTCCTCAACAGAACCATATCAAGATCTCCCCCTCGAATGCCGAGATTAATCTTCTGTAAACCCCAGACTCTTAAATTATCTGGTTTACCTTGATGATATTTTAAAAAATGTTTGGCTACCGGAGGAATAATTTTATTGATCAGGGTAGAGTCCCTAAAAGCATGTTGTATACTATATACATGTTCCCTAATCCTATGTGATAATTTTCGTTTGGTCTTACCTACATATTTTAAACCGCAGGGACACTCCATACAATACACTACACCTACAGTTTGACAGGTAATAAAATCTATGATGTTCCTCTTGCGCCCAAAACAATCTTCAACATTTTTAATCGTTACCATATATTTACAAACAACACAATGGCCACATGAGAAAGAACCCTGTACAGAAGAAGTTCTCTGAGAGTATAGATGGCTGTGCACCAATTTATCTTTTAAATTGGGTGCTCTTCTCCAGCACATACAAACCCCTGTGTCCAATTTCTTATTCAGATCGGCATCAGATAACAATAAATGCCAATGGCGATTAAGGATATTGGTTAGAGTATTCCATTGGCAATTAAAACTAGTGATGAAACGAATCTTATCCTCTTTATTTGCCATTGTACCAGGATTAAAAAGTAAAAATGGTCTTGATGTGTACAGAGCCCTTTTATAGGCTTTCTTAACACAACTTTTAGTGTATCCTCTATCCAAAAAACGGGATTTGAGTTCCTCTGCCCTAATTTTAAATGTAGTCACATCGCTACAATTCCTTCTAAGACGGAGAAACTCTCCAATTGGAATATTACGTATCATCTGCTTAGGATGATGACTATCATAGTGTAGCAAGCTATTTGTTGCAGTCTGTTTCCTATATAGATCCGTTTTAAGAACATCGGTGGGGCTCCTATATATGCGTACATCCAAAAACACTACACTAAATAAATCATATTCTAGGGTTAATTTTAGGTTAATTTGATTGTCATTAAGTTGATCTACGAATTCTCGCAAGGTTTCTGCAGGTCCATCCCATAGGATAAATAGGTCGTCAATATAGCGTAACCATAAAAGAATATGATCAGTAAATTTAGCATTATTAGGAGAAAAGACAACAGTCTCCTCCCACCATCCCAAATAAAGATTTGCATATGATGGGGCACACGAACTCCCCATGGCAGTTCCACGTAGTTGCATATAAAACTGATCCTTAAAGACAAAATAATTATTACGTAATACAAAAGAGAGCAGATTTGTAATAAAGCTTTTTTTACCATCACTGATATCTGTACTTCTATTCAGATAGTATGTTATGGCTTGAAGACCGATATAATGTTCTATGGATGTATATAACGATTCGACGTCACATGTAACCAAGATTGTAGTGGAATTAATAGGTAACGCCTCAATCTTAGACAAGATATCTGCTGTATCCCTAATATATGAATTTAAATTGACTACAAATGGTCGTAAAATGTAGTCAATGAATTTACCAGCATTTTCCGTAAGGCTGCCATTACCGGACAAAATAGGACGTCCAGGTGGCAGTGCAGCATTCTTATGAACCTTAGGGAGTAAATACAACGTTGGTACCCTTGTATTGGTAATTTTCAAATATTCCAACTCAGATTTTGTAACATTACCATTTTCAAACCCTCTTAGTATAAGTGAATTGTACTTAGACTGTAAATCGACTGTGGGATCACCCAACAGTCTTTTATAGCAGCGATGGTCTCGTAATTGCCTATTGGCTTCGGATAAATACATTGACATGGGCCATAATACAATGTTACCCCCTTTATCAGAGGGTTTGACAACCACGTCATTCCAACTTTGTATGTCCCGAAGAGCAAGTTCCTCCATCTTAGATAAGTTTTTATTAGTGACCTGATCTGATATAGTTAAAATATCCTTCATTACTGCATTATTGAAAGATTGAACAGCCGGACATATGGAGACTGGTGGTGTAAATGTTGATTGTTTACGTGGCATATCAGGCAATTTGTATGGTCCCTTCGTCTCCATCTCAATTAATTTTAACAGCTCATCTAAGGAGTCTTCTGCTCCTAAATCAGCAGTACTCTCTGACCGAGTTTCATCACCACTGTTCTTAATGGAGAAAAACTTGTATAAAAGCAATTTACGATTAAATTTATACAAATCAGTGAGAACTTCAAATTTGTTGATCTTATTCGCAGGGGAAAAAGAGAGACCTCTCTGTAAAACTTTAATATGATGTGACTCCAAAACATGTGTAGATAAATTAATGACCTGCAACTGGTCACAATCTATCGTCTTTCCCAATAATTCCGTCCCCTCTGTTGATACCCCCATACATTGCGATCTCTTAAATCTCTTTCGCCCCCTCCTAATGGGCCTCTTGTATTTCGTGGAAAACAAACACGTCTCCGTCTCCGTGCCAAAAAAGGAAGGGGAGGAGGAACAGATGGTGGGGGAAAGGATTGGGAAGTATATGAACCATATTGTTCCGAATCAGATTCATGCTCTGATGCAGAAGATTCTATTGTCTCTTTATCAGATTCAGTTCTTAAAGTAGAACGAGGTTTACGTCTCGACCAAGAGTAAATGGATCCTTTCCTGAACTCTTCAAGATCTCTATTAAATTTCTTAATCTATTTTGAAATCACATCATTTTCTAAACTGTCTAAATCTTTATTCAATTGTTCTAAATCTGATTTATAAAAGTCATTAAATTGGAAATTACGTGCTTTTTCTTCCAATTCTCTAATTTTCACCTCTAAATTAGCAATAATTTGATTCTCATAATCTATGAGTATTTTCTAAACTGTCTAAGTCTCACCTTTATAGTATCCATTGATATGTTTTGAATAATGCTGGTTTAGAATGTTGCAGCGTATATAACCAGTTTAGATTGCTGCTTAGTGGCATTTTATATTGTGCCTCGGTGACTCGTTAGTTGAGCGATTGACTGATATACATATTATTATGTATCGGTCTGAGAGATCACTTTTTGACACAATGTATTACTACGATTTTTCGCCACTATAGTTACTTTGTAACATGTATTTCTTTTCTCGGCACTTTTGAGGGATTTTTCTGAGATGTTTTGAGAGGTATTACGATCCTCTCTATACATGATTCTGTGAGGGTCCTTTGTTATCCATGTGACTGATTGTCATTTGGATATTTTATTATAATGATTATGTAATAAAGTATAGGTTTTTATTGATTCTCCTGTTAGTGCACTGACATCCAATAATGTGATTTCTCTGTGGAAGAGTGCTAGTTTATGCAGGTCTCTTTTTCTTTCTTTTTGGCTTTAATTTACCTGTAGCACCACCCTTTATCCTTATTGGTTTCTTGTCAAAAGGTGCATCTGTTTTGGATATTTGCAAATAAGAGTGCACCAGTGTTTTCTATTCTATTTACATTTCTATGTCACATTTCTATAGGTGACTTTCTTTCTGGTTGCGCCAATTTGTTAAGTATCCATATAATCATGGAAACGACATACAACTATTAGTGATGAGCGAGCATGCTCGGCCGAAGCTCGGTTCGGCTCGAGCATCGCTCTGCTCGGCACATGGCGGTACTCGTACGAGTACCGCATGTGCTCGCCCGCCATGTTCGGGTCTCCTCCCCGCACGTTTCGCGGCTGCTGTGCAGCCAATAAACGTGCAGGGAGGCTCTGACATCAGTGTAATGCCAGCAGCCATGTTGGCTGCTGGCATTACACTGATTGGCTGGCCAGAACCCGTGATCGGGTGCTGTATAGCACCTGACCAGTGAGTTCGGCTCAGTCTTAACCAGGGAGAGATGAGGCTAGGAAGGGAAAGTCAGTGTAGGGAGAAGAAAAGCGAATTTGTAAAAAAAAAAGACCCAAAAGTCCTTTTTAGGACTACTGTGTGTGGGGGCAGCAGTTTATTTTGTTTGGGGGGGCAGATATTTAAAAAAAAAAAGTCACATATTCCGTTCACTGTGCCTAGCCGCAGATTAGCAGCACATTCTGTTTAGTGTGCAAAGTTGCAGATTAGCAGCACATTCTGGTTAGTGTGCAAAGTTGCAGATTAGCAGCACATTCTTTTTAGTGTGCAAAGTTTCAGATTAGCAGCAAATTCTGTTTAGTGTGCAAAGTTGCAGATTAGCAGCACATTCTGTTCAGTGTGCAAAGTTGCAGATTAGCAGCACATTCTGTTTAGTGTGCAAAGTTTCAGATAAGAAGCACATTCTGTTTAGTGTGCAAAGTTGCATATTAGGAGAACATTCTGTTTACTGTGCAAAGTGTAAAATATCAAAGTCACATATTCCATTCACTGTGTCTAACCGCAGATAAGAAGCACATTCTGTTTAGTGTGCAAAGTTGCATATTAGGAGAACATTCTGTTTACTGTGCAAAGTGTAAAATATCAAAGTCACATATTCCATTCACTGTGTGTAACCGCAGATAAGAAGCACATTCTGTTTAGTGTGCAAAGTTGCATATTAGGAGAACATTCTGTTTACTGTGCAAAGTGTAAAATATCAAAGTCACATATTCCATTCACTGTGTGTAACCGCAGATAAGAAGCACATTCTGTTTAGTGTGCAAAGTTGCATATTAGGAGAACATTCTGTTTACTGTGCAAAGTGTAAAATATCAAAGTCACATATTCCATTCACTGTGCCTAGCCGCAGATAAGAAGCACATTCTGTTTAGTGTGCAAAGTTGCATATTAGGAGAACATTCTGTTTACTGTGCAAAGTGTAAAATATCAAAGTCACATATTCCATTCACTGTGTGTAACCGCAGATAAGAAGCACATTCTGTTTAGTGTGCAAAGTTGCATATTAGGAGAACATTCTGTTTACTGTGCAAAGTGTAAAATATCAAAGTCACATATTCCATTCACTGTGCCTAGCCGCAGATAAGAAGCACATTCTGTTTAGTGTGCAAAGTTGCATATTAGGAGAACATTCTGTTTACTGTGCAAAGTGTAAAATATTAAAGTCACATATTCCATTCACTGTGTCTAACTGCAGATAAGAAGCACATTCTGTTTAGTGTGCAAAGTTGCATATTAGGAGAACATTATGTTTACTGTGCAAAGTGTAAAATATCAAAGTCACATATTCCATTCACTGTGTGTAACCGAAGATAAGAAGCACATTCTGTTTAGTGTGCAAAGTTGCATATTAGGAGAACATTCTGTTTACTGTGCAAAGTGTAAAATATCAAAGTCACATATTCCATTCACTGTACCTAGCCGCAGATAAGAAGCACATTCTGTTTAGTGTGCAAAGTTGCATATTAGGAGAACATTCTGTTTACTGTGCAAAGTGTAAAATATCAAAGTCACATATTCCATTCACTGTGTGTAACCGCAGATAAGAAGCACATTCTGTTTAGTGTGCAAAGTTGCATATTAGGAGAACATTCTGTTTACTGTGCAAAGTGTAAAATATCAAAGTCACATATTCCATTCACTGTGCCTAGCCGCAGATAAGAAGCACATTCTGTTTAGTGTGCAAAGTTGCATATTAGGAGAACATTCTGTTTACTGTGCAAAGTGTAAAATATCAAAGTCACATATTCCATTCACTGTGTCTAACCGCAGATAAGAAGCACATTCTGTTTAGTGTGCAAAGTTGCATATTAGGAGAACATTCTGTTTACTGTGCAAAGTGTAAAATATCAAAGTCACATATTCCATTCACTGTGTGTAACCGCAGATAAGAAGCACATTCTGTTTAGTGTGCAAAGTTGCATATTAGGAGAACATTCTGTTTACTGTGCAAAGTGTAAAATATCAAAGTCACATATTCCATTCACTGTGTGTAACCGCAGATAAGAAGCACATTCTGTTTAGTGTTCAAAGTTGCATATTAGGAGAACATTCTGTTTACTGTGCAAAGTGTAAAATATCAAAGTCACATATTCCATTCACTGTGCCTAGCCGCAGATAAGAAGCACATTCTGTTTAGTGTGCAAAGTTGCATATTAGGAGAACATTCTGTTTACTGTGCAAAGTGTAAAATATCAAAGTCACATATTCCATTCACTGTGTGTAACCGCAGATAAGAAGCACATTCTGTTTAGTGTGCAAAGTTGCATATTAGGAGAACATTCTGTTTACTGTGCAAAGTGTAAAATATCAAAGTCACATATTCCATTCACTGTGCCTAGCCGCAGATAAGAAGCACATTCTGTTTAGTGTGCAAAGTTGCATATTAGGAGAACATTCTGTTTACTGTGCAAAGTGTAAAATATCAAAGTCACATATTCCATTCACTGTGTGTAACCGCAGATAAGAAGCACATTCTGTTTAGTGTGCAAAGTTGCATATTAGGAGAACATTCTGTTTACTGTGCAAAGTGTAAAATATCAAAGTCACATATTCCATTCACTGTGTGTAACCGCAGATAAGAAGCACATTCTGTTTAGTGTGCAAAGTTGCATATTAGGAGAACATTCTGTTTACTGTGCAAAGTGTAAAATATCAAAGTCACATATTCCATTCACTGTGCCTAGCCGCAGATAAGAAGCACATTCTGTTTAGTGTGCAAAGTTGCATATTAGGAGAACATTCTGTTTACTGTGCAAAGTGTAAAATATCAAAGTCACATATTCCATTCACTGTGTGTAACCGCAGATAAGAAGCACATTCTGTTTAGTGTGCAAAGTTGCATATTAGGAGAACATTCTGTTTACTGTGCAAAGTGTAAAATATCAAAGTCACATATTCCATTCACTGTGTCTAACCGCAGATAAGAAGCACATTCTGTTTAGTGTGCAAAGTTGCATATTAGGAGAACATTCTGTTTACTGTGCAAAGTGTAAAATATCAAAGTCACATATTCAATTCACTGTGTCTAACCGCAGATAAGAAGCACATTCTGTTTAGTGTGCAAAGTTGCATATTAGGAGAACATTCTGTTTACTGTGCAAAGTGTAAAATATCAAAGTCACATATTCCATTCACTGTGCCTAGCCGCAGATAAGAAGCACATTCTGTTTAGTGTGCAAAGTTGCATATTAGGAGAACATTCTGTTTACTGTGCAAAGTGTAAAATATCAAAGTCACATATTCCATTCACTGTGTCTAACCGCAGATAAGAAGCACATTCTGTTTAGTGTGCAAAGTTGCATATTAGGAGAACATTCTGTTTACTGTGCAAAGTGTAAAATATCAAAGTCACATATTCCATTCACTGTGTGTAACCGCAGATAAGAAGCACATTCTTTTTAGTGTGCAAAGTTGCATATTAGGAGAACATTCTGTTTACTGTGCAAAGTGTAAAATATCAAAGTCACATATTCCATTCACTGTGTGTAACCGCAGATAAGAAGCACATTCTGTTTAGTGTGCAAAGTTGCATATTAGGAGAACATTCTGTTTACTGTGCAAAGTGTAAAATATCAAAGTCACATATTCCATTCACTGTGCCTAGCCGCAGATAAGAAGCACATTCTGTTTAGTGTGCAAAGTTGCATATTAGGAGAACATTCTGTTTACTGTGCAAAGTGTAAAATATCAAAGTCACATATTCCATTCACTGTGTGTAACCGCAGATAAGAAGCACATTCTGTTTAGTGTGCAAAGTTGCATATTAGGAGAACATTCTGTTTACTGTGCAAAGTGTAAAATATCAAAGTCACATATTCCATTCACTGTGCCTAGCCGCAGATAAGAAGCACATTCTGTTTAGTGTGCAAAGTTGCATATTAGGAGAACATTCTGTTTACTGTGCAAAGTGTAAAATATCAAAGTCACATATTCCATTCACTGTGTGTAACCGCAGATAAGAAGCACATTCTGTTTAGTGTGCAAAGTTGCATATTAGGAGAACATTCTGTTTACTGTGCAAAGTGTAAAATATCAAAGTCACATATTCCATTCACTGTGTCTAACCGCAGATAAGAAGCACATTCTGTTTAGTGTGCAAAGTTGCATATTAGGAGAACATTCTGTTTACTGTGCAAAGTGTAAAATATCAAAGTCACATATTCCATTCACTGTGCCTAGCCGCAGATAAGAAGCACATTCTGTTTAGTGTGCAAAGTTGCATATTAGGAGAACATTCTGTTTACTGTGCAAAGTGTAAAATATCAAAGTCACATATTCCATTCACTGTGTGTAACCGCAGATAAGAAGCACATTCTGTTTAGTGTGCAAAGTTGCATATTAGGAGAACATTCTGTTTACTGTGCAAAGTGTAAAATATCAAAGTCACATATTCCATTCACTGTGCCTAGCCGCAGATAAGAAGCACATTCTGTTTAGTGTGCAAAGTTGCATATTAGGAGAACATTCTGTTTACTGTGCAAAGTGTAAAATATCAAAGTCACATATTCCATTCACTGTGCCTAGCCGCAGATAAGAAGCACATTCTGTTTAGTGTGCAAAGTTGCATATTAGGAGAACATTCTGTTTACTGTGCAAAGTGTAAAATATCAAAGTCACATATTCCATTCACTGTGTCTAACCGCAGATAAGAAGCACATTCTGTTTAGTGTGCAAAGTTGCATATTAGGAGAACATTCTGTTTACTGTGCAAAGTGTAAAATATCAAAGTCACATATTCCATTCACTGTGTGTAACCGCAGATAAGAAGCACATTCTGTTTAGTGTGCAAAGTTGCATATTAGGAGAACATTCTGTTTACTGTGCAAAGTGTAAAATATCAAAGTCACATATTCCATTCACTGTGTGTAACCGCAGATAAGAAGCACATTCTGTTTAGTGTGCAAAGTTGCATATTAGGAGAACATTCTGTTTACTGTGCAAAGTGTAAAATATCAAAGTCACATATTCCATTCACTGTGCCTAGCCGCAGATAAGAAGCACATTCTGTTTAGTGTGCAAAGTTGCATATTAGGAGAACATTCTGTTTACTGTGCAAAGTGTAAAATATCAAAGTCACATATTCCATTCACTGTGTGTAACCGCAGATAAGAAGCACATTCTGTTTAGTGTGCAAAGTTGCATATTAGGAGAACATTCTGTTTACTGTGCAAAGTGTAAAATATCAAAGTCACATATTCCATTCACTGTGCCTAGCCGCAGATAAGAAGCACATTCTGTTTAGTGTGCAAAGTTGCATATTAGGAGAACATTCTGTTTACTGTGCAAAGTGTAAAATATCAAAGTCACATATTCCATTCACTGTGTGTAACCGCAGATAAGAAGCACATTCTGTTTAGTGTGCAAAGTTGCATATTAGGAGAACATTCTGTTTACTGTGCAAAGTGTAAAATATCAAAGTCACATATTCCATTCACTGTGTGTAACCGCAGATAAGAAGCACATTCTGTTTAGTGTGCAAAGTTGCATATTAGGAGAACATTCTGTTTACTGTGCAAAGTGTAAAATATCAAAGTCACATATTCCATTCACTGTGCCTAGCCGCAGATAAGAAGCACATTCTGTTTAGTGTGCAAAGTTGCATATTAGGAGAACATTCTGTTTACTGTGCAAAGTGTAAAATATCAAAGTCACATATTCCATTCACTGTGTGTAACCGCAGATAAGAAGCACATTCTGTTTAGTGTGCAAAGTTGCATATTAGGAGAACATTCTGTTTACTGTGCAAAGTGTAAAATATCAAAGTCACATATTCCATTCACTGTGCCTAGCCGCAGATAAGAAGCACATTCTGTTTAGTGTGCAAAGTTGCATATTAGGAGAACATTCTGTTTACTGTGCAAAGTGTAAAATATCAAAGTCACATATTCCATTCACTGTGCCTAGCCGCAGATAAGAAGCACATTCTGTTTAGTGTGCAAAGTTGCATATTAGGAGAACATTCTGTTTACTGTGCAAAGTGTAAAATATCAAAGTCACATATTCCATTCACTGTGCCTAGCCGCAGATAAGAAGCACATTCTGTTTAGTGTGCAAAGTTGCATATTAGGAGAACATTCTGTTTACTGTGCAAAGTGTAAAATATCAAAGTCACATATTCCATTCACTGTGTCTAACCGCAGATAAGAAGCACATTCTGTTTAGTGTGCAAAGTTGCATATTAGGAGAACATTCTGTTTACTGTGCAAAGTGTAAAATATCAAAGTCACATATTCCATTCACTGTGTGTAACTGCAGATAAGAAGCACATTCTGTTTAGTGTGCAAAGTTGCATATTAGGAGAACATTCTGTTTACTGTGCAAAGTGTAAAATATCAAAGTCACATATTCAATTCACTGTGTCTAACCGCAGATAAGAAGCACATTCTGTTTAGTGTGCAAAGTTGCATATTAGGAGAACATTCTGTTTACTGTGCAAAGTGTAAAATATCAAAGTCACATATTCCATTCACTGTGCCTAGCCGCAGATAAGAAGCACATTCTGTTTAGTGTGCAAAGTTGCATATTAGGAGAACATTCTGTTTACTGTGCAAAGTGTAAAATATCAAAGTCACATATTCCATTCACTGTGTCTAACCGCAGATAAGAAGCACATTCTGTTTAGTGTGCAAAGTTGCATATTAGGAGAACATTCTGTTTACTGTGCAAAGTGTAAAATATCAAAGTCACATATTCCATTCACTGTGTGTAACCGCAGATAAGAAGCACATTCTTTTTAGTGTGCAAAGTTGCATATTAGGAGAACATTCTGTTTACTGTGCAAAGTGTAAAATATCAAAGTCACATATTCCATTCACTGTGTGTAACCGCAGATAAGAAGCACATTCTGTTTAGTGTGCAAAGTTGCATATTAGGAGAACATTCTGTTTACTGTGCAAAGTGTAAAATATCAAAGTCACATATTCCATTCACTGTGCCTAGCCGCAGATAAGAAGCACATTCTGTTTAGTGTGCAAAGTTGCATATTAGGAGAACATTCTGTTTACTGTGCAAAGTGTAAAATATCAAAGTCACATATTCCATTCACTGTGTGTAACCGCAGATAAGAAGCACATTCTGTTTAGTGTGCAAAGTTGCATATTAGGAGAACATTCTGTTTACTGTGCAAAGTGTAAAATATCAAAGTCACATATTCCATTCACTGTGCCTAGCCGCAGATAAGAAGCACATTCTGTTTAGTGTGCAAAGTTGCATATTAGGAGAACATTCTGTTTACTGTGCAAAGTGTAAAATATCAAAGTCACATATTCCATTCACTGTGCCTAGCCGCAGATAAGAAGCACATTCTGTTTAGTGTGCAAAGTTGCATATTAGGAGAACATTCTGTTTACTGTGCAAAGTGTAAAATATCAAAGTCACATATTCCATTCACTGTGTTAACCGCAGATAAGAAGCACATTCTGTTTAGTGTGCAAAGTTGCATATTAGGAGAACATTCTGTTTACTGTGCAAAGTGTAAAATATCAAAGTCACATATTCCATTCACTGTGCCTAGCCGCAGATAAGAAGCACATTCTGTTTAGTGTGCAAAGTTGCATATTAGGAGAACATTCTGTTTACTGTGCAAAGTGTAAAATATCAAAGTCACATATTCCATTCACTGTGCTGAACCGCAGATAAGAAGCACATTCTGTTTAGTGTGCAAAGTTGCATATTAGGAGAACATTCTGTTTACTGTGCAAAGTGTAAAATATCAAAGTCACATATTCCATTCACTGTGCTAGCCGCAGATAAGAAGCACATTCTGTTTAGTGTGCAAAGTTGCATATTAGGAGAACATTCTGTTTACTGTGCAAAGTGTAAAATATCAAAGTCACATATTCCATTCACTGTGCCTAGCCGCAGATAAGAAGCACATTCTGTTTAGTGTGCAAAGTTGCATATTAGGAGAACATTCTGTTTACTGTGCAAAGTGTAAAATATC